>JACEFZ010025848.1:0-95810 GCA_014155875.1 Cepaea nemoralis
TAATGCTTTGACGTTCAGGTGGATGATTTATGATAGTCCCGGGGGTGATGATGACACCTTTTTAAGGGGTAAACCCTTCAAGTGGATTTATTTGGGGATAGACAGGGTTTTGTGCCCCCTTTAATGTTTGACGTTCAGGGGGTGATGAGAAGAAAGGCTGTGATGACCCATTTAATGCCCAGAAATTTCAGGGGGGGTGATTTATGGAAACAAATTGGGTGGGACACCTTTTAAAGCTAGACGTTCCGGTGGGTGAGGGTAGTAAACCAGTCTGATGATGAAACCTTTTTTTAAAGCTAAGGGCGTTCAGGTGGGTGGTATGAAGACCAGGCTGGATTTTCACCTTTAATGTAGACGTTCAGGTGGATGAGATTAAAAACCAGTCTGATGGGGAACCTTTAATCTAGACGTTCGGTGGATGGGGGTGATAGACCCGGCTGATTATGACACAAATTTTAATTTCCGACGTTCAGGTGGATGGGTGATGATAGACCAGGCTGGGTTTATGACACCTTTTTAAAGCTAGGGCGTTCAGGTGGGTTAATGATGACCGACAAAGGGTGATTATGAATCCTTTATTTCTTAGGGCATTCAGGGGATGGGTGATGAGAAAGGGGGTACACCAGGTGGAAGTTAGGTGGTGATGATAAATCAGGCTGGAAAGATGACAACTTTAATTTCTATTTCGTTTAGGTGGATTTAATTTAAATTTGGGCAGGCCAGGGGGGGATGATGAATCCTTTAGTGTTAGACATTCAGGGGGGAAGATGATGAGGGGAAGGCTTTACACTAGTGCCGGGAAGGGTTTAGGTGGATGACGATAAACCAGGATGATGATGACACCCCCTTTTAAAGTAGATGTTTTTAGGTGGATGATGATTTTATTTGACCAGGCTGATGATGACACCTTTTAAAGTAGACGTTCAGGTGGATGATGAAAGAAGAAAAAAAGGGTGATGGACACCTTTAATGCTAAACGTTCAGGTGGGTGATGATGACCTGGCTGATGATGACACTTTAATGCTAGACGTTTAGGTGGATGATGATGATAGACCAGGCTGATGATGACACCTTTAATGCTAGACGTTCAGGTGGGTGATGATGACCTGGCTGATGATGACACTTTAATGCTAGACGTTCAGGTGGATGATGATGATAGACCAGGCTGATGATGACACTTTTAATGCTAGACGTTCAGGTGGGTGATGATGATAGACCAGGCTATTGATGACACTTTAATGCTAGACGTTCAGGTGGATGATGATGATAGACCAGGCTGATGATGACACCTGTAATGCTAGACGTTCAGGTGGATAATGATGACAGACCAGGCTGATTATGAATCCTTTAGTGCTAGACATTCAGGGGATGATGACGAGATGACGATACACCAGTGCTGGAAGTTCAGGTGAATGATGATAAATCAGGCTGATGATGACAACTTTAATGCTATACGTTCAGGTGGATAATGATGACAGGCCAGGGGTGATGATGAATCCTTTAGTGCTAGACATTCAGGTGGATGATGAGGAGAAGGCGATACACCAGTGCTGGAAGTTCAGGTGGATGACGATAAACCAGGATGATGATAACACCTTTAATGCTAGACGTTTAGGTGGGTGATGTTGATAGACCAGGCTGATTGACACCTTTAATGCTAGACGTTCAGGTGGGTGATGTTGATAGACCAGGCTGATGATGACACCTTTAATGCTAGACGTTCAGGTGGATGATGATGATAGTCCAGGCTGATGATGACACCTTTAATGCTAAACGTTCAAGTGGATGATGGTGATAGACCAGGGTTTTGATGACACCTTTAATGCTAGACGTTCAGGTGGATGATGATGATAGACCTGGCTGATGATGACACCTTTAATGCTAGACTTTCAGGTGGGTGATGATGATGAATCAGTCTGATGATGACACCTTTAATGCTAGACGTTCAGGTGGGTGATGATAGACCAGTCTGATGATGACACCTTTAATGCTAGACGTTCAGGTGGGTGATGATAGACCAGGCTGATGATTACACCTTTAATGCTAGACGTTCAGGTGGATGATGATAAACCAGTCTGATGATGACACCTTTAATGCTAGACGTTCAGGTGGATGATGATAGACCAGGCTGATTATGACACATTTAATGCTAGACGTTCTGGTGGATGATGATGAGAGACCAAGCTGATGATGACACTTTAATGCTAGACTTTCAGGTGGGTGATGATGATAGATCAGTCTGATGATGACACCTTCAATGCTAGACGTTCAGGTGGATGATGATAGATGAGTCTGATTATCATTAAATCACTGTGGATTAACCAGATAATGATAATACAGACAGTCTGATTCACGGCATGTTTTCAAAGCCACAATTGTTTTTAACTAGTACAGAAAAACAAGTCGGATCCAAGTAGAATTGCCCAACTCAGGGGATGAAACAGTACCGTCGGTCATTGAGAATTCTCCGACATCAAACGAATTGGCGGCTTGTTATTGAAACCTGAATTGAGAGCATGCAGGAACACACTAGCTGTGTTGGTTGTCATAACAAAGAACAACAACTCTTGCATTGATTAAACCAAGGGGACATAAGATTTCTGGAAATAGTTAGTGCCCTTGTGGACACCTACATGACATCAAAGACTTCACTGGAACACTCTCAGCTCTTGACAAAAACAAGACTTGTGTACATTAGAGTAGACCAAAAAGTTGACTAGGATTGACGTGTTGTGTTACCGCAGTTAGGAAATTCAGAGAGCATCTATTGTGTTAGTTTAAGTAACATTAAATAACATATGTCTTAATGGCAAGTTATAGATGCTATCCAGGAGTAATGCGGGTTTGCATAAGGTACCAAATATAGTCTATTTAGGCCTACTTAATATAGGCAGTAGCCTGGTTAAAACTAGAGTGTGATGATTAGCTCTGTTAGTTGAAAACTAGCTAGAGTAGTGAAGTGATGATTAGCTCTGCTAGGGTGAATAGGGTAGCGGGGTGATATTTGGAGAGATTTAAGATGGGTTGGGAGATGGGGAAAGTGTCCAATGGGGGGGGGGGGGGGGGGATTCTTTCAGTGGTTTTGCCACTTGGGTTTTGCACTCTGTTTATTGGTCTTTCCTTGTTATAGCCTGATTCGGACCTAGGTGAGTAGCTAATCTGCTCTATGACAGAGTTTAGTTAGCTGTAAAATAACTGAGCTAGGCAATAGGCTTACACTCAGCCGGTAGGATCAGTGACTAGTGCTATCACCAGATGTGTTATTTCTCTAACAGGTTCCCTGCCAGTTACGAGAAGTTCAACACTGGTTTTGAAGAAGTTCAACTCCAATTGGGAAGAACACCAGTTGAACAGTCAAATGCTTTCTTACGGAAAATGAATAACGTCCGAGAAGAAAGGTGGTATAATGTTTACGCTGGACTCATGATCAGGAGGGTCCACCATAACATGGCTCAGAAGAGCAAACCAATATAACGATTCCTCTGTGTGAAGGTTCACCTAGTATGGGTGATGATTGTTGATACATCACACATCATTCAAACATTATTAACTAAACGAGAACGTTAAATATAATATTCACATGGTGTGATAGATTCCAGTGAATTATTACAAATGACATTGTACTTGAGACTATATAGACACTAGTTAGGATCAAGTATAGTAACAATAACAGTGATTCCTAATTTCACAGTACAGAGGATTCATACATTTTTTAGGAACGATAGGAACTTATAATGTGTAGTGTGCAACCGGTCCATGATCAGCTGTAAATTACAAACTGTATTTATTTCGGATGATCAGGAAGAACGAAGATGGATTACCAGGTAGCTACAGATGAAAGTCAGTGTCCAGCAGGAGAGATACAGCACTGGGTGAGGTGGACTTGGTCTGACTTAACGTGCTGTGTTGTGTCCTTGCAAGGATGAACTGACTGTGCTATTATCTGAGGGTCCGATTCTACACACATTATAGAACACGTCACACATTTTCTTCGCATACACGTCTCACATACGTTACACTTTTCTTTTAATAAATTAATTGTTATTAATTTGTAGAAGCAAGAGTTGTTGAGTATGTTGCGTTGGGGGAAGAATGAGAGGGGGCATGATCAGGTAGAGTGATAGAGAGAGAGAGAGAGAGAGAGAGAGAGAGAGAGAGAGAGAGAGAGAGAGAGAGAGAGAGAGAGGTGTCCATGAACCAAAGGAGTGTGGTGGACGGAAGCTAGTGGATTCTCCAGGATATTGATAAGGGGTTAAATATAATGTGGGTGTTGACTCCCTTCACACCAGGGACGACACTTTAAACGGACACACGACACTGATGATGACACCTTTAATGCTAGACGTTCAGGTGGGTGATGATGATAGACCAGGCTGATGATGATACCTTTAATGCTAGACGTTCAGGTGGATGATGATGATAGACCAGGCTGATGATGACACCTTTAATGCTAGGCTTTCAGGTGGATGATGATAGATGAGTCTGATGATGACACCTTTAATGCTAGACTTTCAGGTGGGTGATGATGATAGACCAGGCTGATGATGACACCTTTAGTGCTAGACGTTCAGGTGGATGATGATGATAGACGAGGCTGATGATGACACCGTTAAAACTAGTCTTTCAGGTGGATGATGATGATAGACCTGGCTGATGTTGACACCTTTAGTGCTAGACGTTTAGGTGGATGATGATAGACCAGGCTGATGATGACACCTTTAATGCTAGAAGATTGCATGTTGTTTCCGTGGTCTTGAGTTCAATCCGCGCCAGGACGATTCGAATAATGTTTAAAATTGCCTGGCCTCACCTGTGGACCCAGGCGACATGCGTGATACCAATCAAATTAAGTGCCCTTTGGTCTATAGAAACATGGCTCTTACCTCAGATGTCCAATGCACCTCAGGCGTGTAAATGGGTCCTTTAATTACACAACAAACAAAGACATAAGCTTGTGTGTTTATTGTGTTGCAGAGAATGAATCATTGTTACAAAGCCTAAACTACGCGGGGAAGTCAATAAGTAAGTCACAAATGGCTGTAGAAAAATAACTAAATATGAAAGCAACTTGAATCCAGGTTATTTTTATACATACACTATCCCTTTGTTTCTCACCATAGTTTAAACCAACATTGATGCACTTGTCCCATCGTTTTATCAGTCCTCCCAGACTGGCTGCATAGAACTGCTTGCTCTGTTTTCTAAACCACGTTTTCACTTCATATTCAACTTCGGCGTCATTCGCGAAATGTCGCCCGCCAAGGTGGGTTTTCAGTGGACCAAAAAAGTGAAAATCCCTAGTAGCTAAGTCGGGGCTGTAAGGTAAATGTTCCAGAACTTCCCACCTTAGTTGGTTAATTTTCTCCTGAGTTAATCGAGTCGTATGTGGTCTGGCATTGTCATGAAGAAGCAACACTCCTCTAGTCAGCAGTCCTGGACGTTTTCTTCGAATTGCATCGTGAAGCATCGATATAACTTCACAGTACGATTCAGAATTCACATTCTCACCTTTCTTCTTGAAATTGGTTAAAAGCACTCCTTGACAATACCAGAACACTGTCAGCATAACCTTCCCTGATGATGGCGTAACCTTAAATTTTGGACACAAGGCGAAGAAGGATGTTTCCATTGCATTGAAGCACGCTTTGGTTCGGGCTGGTAGTGTTGCATCCATGATTCGCCCCAAGTAACAATCCTGTTCAGCATGTCTTCTCCTTCTTCTTCGTATAGACAGAGATGATGCAAGGACAGGCAAAATCGGTCTATTTTGTGTTCCTCCTTCAATTGTCTGGGTACACACCTTGAGCACACTTTCTTAAATTTCAATCGAACCATGTGAGCACCCTATAGCAGATGCTACAGAGTCTATCGTTACTCGCCTGTCACCTCTAATAATCTTCTCCACCAGCTGCACGGATGCTTCTGTTGCAATCTCAACAGGACGACAAGATCTGATTTCATCAACAATTTTAGAGCGTCCTTGAGAAAATTTTTCTACCAAGCTATGCACCCCTTTACGGGACAAACATTTGTCAGAATAAACAGAAAGCATTTCCTTATAAATGTCCTTTGCAGGCAGTCCTCCCCCCCCCCAACCACACACACAAAAACAACCCCCCCCCCCCCCAAAAAAAAAAAAAACAGTACGTTGCTCTTTGGTTGGACACTCCATAAGTACAGTCGCCATTTTTTTATGCGCTGCGCATGCGCATGAGACATCTAGCACCACCTGACGAATCGGAATATAAAGTTCGATGTTGCTGTCACCTAATGACACCTATAGAAAACACCAACTACATTTACCAGCCATCCCACAGAACTGTGTGTATTACTTAATGACTCGCCCTCGTAACAACAACAAAAACGCAATGACCACTCAAATATTAACAACAACAGCTAGTTTGTTGACACATCTGGAGGGTGGCAATGCTATACAGAAATGAACTCGACGATATCGGAGTTAGTTGGTTTTGTTCATCTAGCCTGATGTATCAATGACTCTTCACCTCAACAGTCCAGACAAAGAATGACTGAGAGATGTTGTAGGTATACGTCCTTCACAGAAGAAGATAACAGTATGAACAGCTACAGGTACAAATGATGTCGGAGATAGTGAAGGTGGTAACGATTACACAAATATTTCCTATGAGTTTTATTTTTAAGTTACACTTCACAACTGTCAGAGACAACACATTTATCTGGTCATGTGACTTGAGCTTATCCAACATTGACAAAAATGCATTAGCTCTCACCGTTTCCGTCCCACATCTGGGCACAAAATAATCCCTGATCGCATAAACAAACTAATTGAGGAATCGACATTCGACCTAGAACAGAGACTCCATTAGAGATGGCGACATCAATATCTGGAGGCGCCGGTAACATGTCAACGAGAGGAGATATTCATCAATATAGTTGTAGATTGTGTGTGTGTGTGTGTGTGTGTGTGTGTACGTGTGTGTGTGTGTGTGTGTGTACATATGGGAATGGCTCTGGGTGTATGTATACTTGCGTGTGTGTTGTTGGTATGTAGAGCGTGTTGTTGGATGTCAGTGTGTTTTCTCACTGAGGACAGGGGCTAAGCCTGATCAATAGGGAAAACATGTGCAATATTATGAAAGTTTGTGATATTTATGTAATAGTAAGAAAGAGAGCCGGTCTACCTGGCCTAGGAGTTAACGTCTTTCTTCGTAATCCCGTATATTCTCGTGAGTAACGTAGCCTGTGCGAGAATCGGTAGCTATTCTCGCCGCGTTGGTAACTTACGGGGTATGTGAGCTGGCCGCACAGAAAACAATGGCAAACTACTGAGCGTAATCTTGCCTAGTACGTTAACAGCAGCTGAAAAATTATGATGTTGACTGTAACGTCCTGTAAGGGATATGCAAAAAAAAAAAAAAGTTTGTGATATGCATGTAACATTAAGACAGTTGTGTATTATATATGTAACATTAATAAACATTGTAATATTTATATATCATTAAGAAAAATTGTGATATATATGTAACAGTAAGAAAGATTGTGATATATATGTAAGAGTAAGAAAGTTTGTAATATTTATGTAACATTAAGAAAGATTGTGATATTTATGTAACACTGAGAACGATTGTGCTATTTATGTAACATTAAGAAACTGTGTATTATATATGTAACATTAATAAAGTGCGTATTATATATGTAACATTAAGAAAGATTGTAATATATATGTAATATTAAGAAAGATTGTGATATATATGTAATATTAAGAAAGATTGTGATATATATGTAATATTAAGAAAGATTGTGATATATATATATATATATATATATATATATATATATATATATATATATATATATATATATATATATATATATATATATATATTCACTGGTACCTTTCCGTCTTGACAGATGATAGTTTGGTGCATTGTGCTTCAAAATTGCATAATAACTACGACCCATGTCGGTGGCGAGTGTGGCTGATAAGCCCAATTCGTTCTGTAAATGTTCGTCCACAGTGGATGCATGTGAAAATATAGTCATTTCCACCATCTTGCACCGTCTTACGTATCTCACGCTCTGTGTGTGCTTTATCTGCAGTTATTTCTCCTTTATATATATATATATATATATATATATATATATATATATATATATATATATATATATATATGTATATGTGTGTGTGTGTGTGTGTGTGTGTGTGTGTGTATGTGGGGGATGGTTGGGTGGGTGTGTGATAATAAGAAAGATTGTAATGTTTATGTAACATTTGGAGCGATGGTAATATATTTGGAACATTAAGAAAGATTGTGATATTTATGTAACATTACAAAAGTGTGTGATATTTATGTAATATTAAGAACGTGTGTGATATGTATGTAACATTAAGAAAGATTGTGATATCTATGTAACATTAACACAAATTGTTGTACTTATTTAACATTAAGAAAGGTTGTGATATATATGTTCAATTAAGAAACTGTTTTTAAATTTTCGTAACATTATGAAAGATTGTGATATTTATGTAACACTAGCTGACCCTGCCCGGCTTCGCCCAGACCCTGGTGGGGAGCATCTCATTTAATTCATATAAGTAGTCATATAAGTTCTCGTTCCCGTTACCGACTGACTGTCTGTCTGTCTGTCTGTCTGTCTGTCTGTCTGTCTGTCTGTCTGTCTGTCTGTCTGTCTGTCTGTCTGTCTGTCTGTCTGTCTGTCTGTCTGTCTGTCTGTCTGACCCGGCCCGGCATTGCCCAGCTCCTGGTGTGAAGCATCTCATTTAATTTATATAAGTAGTCATATAAGTTCCTGTTCCCGACTGTCTATCTGTCTGTCTATCTGTCTGTCTGACCCTGTCCGGCTTCGCCCAGTCCCTGGTGGGGAGCATCTCATTTAATTCATATAAGTAGTCATATAAGTTCTCATTAAATTCATACAACAAAAAAAGTAACTTAAAAGAATGTCCTTCCACACACCATCCATTATTTTTAATGAAAGCTCTTTCTGATCACCTGCATGACTACAGTAACTTCTTAAGCAAAAAAAGATGAGTTACAATGTTATGCATTGTGCATTATTTTTATGAAAACTTTGAAAATGCCTTACAGATTGTATCATTATTTATTATAACTCATATGCCGGTACATAACTATGGACAAAGAGTTTATAAATCTTTGAAAACGATGCCACAATATGACTATAAGTTATACAGAAATGTTATGCCCCTTGAAATAACTTTTACAGAGTTAGGTCCCCTGAGATATATGAAATTATAATGAAAAATGAAAAAAAGATGAGTTACAATGTTATGCATTGTGCATTATTTTTATGAAAACTTTGAAAATGCCTTACAGATTGTATCATTATTTATTATAACTCATATGCCGGTACATAACTATGGACAAAGAGTTTATAAATCTTTGAAAACGATGCCACAATATGACTATAAGTTATACAGAAATGTTATGCCCCTTGAAATAACTTTTACAGAGTTAGGTCCCCTGAGATATATGAAATTATAATGAAAAATGAAAAATGAAATAATACTGAGTAAGCAGGCGATTTCACACTAACAAAATATCACAGTTGGCAGCGCTGGAATGAAAGGAAGGCGTGTAGAAAATTTCATCTCAATCGGATGGGCCGTTCGCGAACAAATAAAGGACATACATACATACATACATACATACATACATACATACATACATACATACATACATACATACATACATACATACATACATACATACATACATACATACATACATACATACATACATACATACATACATACATACATACATACATACATACATACATACATACATACATACATACATACATACATACATACATACATACATACATACATACATACATACATACATACATACATACATACATACATACATACATACATACATACATACATACATACATACATACAGACAGACAGACAGACAGACAGACAGACAGACAGACAGACAGACAGACGGAGATCCTAATTTATATATAAGACTAGCTGACCCGGCCCGGCTTCGCCCAGACCCTGGTGGGGATCATCTCATTTAATTCATATAAGTAGTCATATAAGCTCCCGTTCCCGTTCCCGACTATCTGTCTGTCTGTCTGTCTGTCTGTCTGTCTGACCCGGCCCGGCTTCGCCCAGGCCCTGGTGGGGAGCATATCATTTAATTCATATTCGGCGGAGGGAGGAGGAGGAGGAAGCAGGAGGGAGGAGGAGGAGACAGGAGGAGGGAGGAGTAGGAGGGAGGAGGAGGGATTAGGAGGAGGAGGGAGGAGGGAAAGGGAGGAGGAAGAGGAGGAGGAGAGAGGAGCAGGAGGGAGGAGGAAAGAGGGTGGAGAGAGGAGGTAGAGGGAGGAGGAGGAGGGAAGAGGTAGAGGGAGGAGGAGGAGGAAGGAGGAGGAGGGAGGAGGAGGAAGAAGAAAAAAAACTATGACAGTTGGCAGCGCGGGAATGAGAGGAAGACGTGTAGAAAATTTCATCTCAATGGGATGGACCGTTCGCGAACGCATAAAGGACATACATACATACATACATACATACATACATACATACATACATACATACATACATACATACATACATACATACATACATACATACATACATACATACATACATACATACATACATACATACATACATACATACATACATACATACATACATACATACAGACGGAGATTGCCTTTTATATATACGATTAAGAAAGATTGTGATATCTATATACCATTAAGAAAGTCGTGATTTTATGTACGACTAAAATAGTTTGTGATATTCATGTACGATTAAGATAGTTTGTGATATTTATGTAATATTAAGATAGTTTGTGTTATTTATGTAACATTAAGATTTGTAAATAACTAAAGTTTGTAATAGTTAAGATATGTGTGTTACTTCATTCTATACTCCTTCATGTGTATGAGTGAATATAACGTTTTTTACATACGCGCAGACACGTGTGCGAACGTGTGTGTCTGTGCGTTTGTGTGGATAACACTATAGTATTAGGCATGCGGCGGCAAGTACACATGACCTCATATATTCACTCCCAAAACCCCACAGTGGTGTGTCACGCTGGAATCCTGTCTACGCTAGTCACTGCCTCCCGACCTCTTTGTTGGCTGGTGGTTTGACTGATGCGTCCTCTCGGAGACTGAGCTTTAACTGTGAAGTCTGACGCGCTGGCATTATGGCCGTCTGAACAATGACAAGTCTGGCATCTGTTGTAGTGGGGCTAGTGTAGAGACTTCCCTTCTCCCCAGGTACCCGAACTCTCATTCTCCTTGGGGAGCTAGCTACAGAGCTCTCTTTCTGCTCTCCATGATGGAAAACCAGAGGTGTTTGCTAGACTGTACTGGGCCTGGATTATCTGCTGGGAAGTACATGAGTGTGCCGTCAGGTTATTGTTCAGCACAAGCCGTCTAGACTGGTGGGTATTGGGCCTTCCTTGGTGACGGTTCCCCCATCCCATCCCCATGGGTCTTGGGTATTTCATGGTCAACATTCTCCGACCTAATGTCCAACGGGACTTGCCAGATGGGCCTCTGTCGCCATTTCTGCTGCTGTCTCTGATTGTGTGTACATGTCCTATTGTTAACAACAAGCCAAATACAGATTTTGTAATCGCAAGTGATTCTGTCATTTGTTTTTATAACACAACAGTCTATGTCTATGACAACAATTTATATAACACAACAGTGTATTTCTTTCACAACAATTTATATAACACAATAGTGTATTTCAATGACAACAATTTATATAACACAACAGTGTATTTCTTTCACAACAATTTATATAACACAATAGTGTATTTCAATGACAACAATTTATATAACACAACAGTGTATTTCTTTCACAACAATTTATATAACACAATAGTGTATTTCAATGACAACAGTTTATATAACACAACAGTGTATTGCTATGACACCAATTTATATAACACAACAGTGTATTTCTATGACAACAATTTATATAACACAACAGTGTATTTCTATGACAACAATTTGTATAAACAAATTTGCTGCCCGTCTGTCTCTGTCGCCCTCTCTCTCTTTTTTTTCCCTCTCTCTCCCTTCCTCTCTGTCACTACTCATCTCCATCCCTCTCTCTCCCCCCTCTCTCCCTATATCCCTCTCTCCATCTTTCTCTATCCCTTATTTCATGAATATAACCTACATGACTTAAATGGATCATGTAACCTCTCCTTGAGGTTAAGGCCTCACTTCAGATACTGCACACGCCAGACGTGTTCAGTGCCTAGAGATATCATAATGCTGCAAATACTGCTAGCCCTTTGTCTGGCACGTATGTGGCCATGGGAAGGTGCAGTCTCGGAAGATTATCACTGGCTTGAAACAACTGGGCGGTTCCTTCAGCCTCTTAAGGTTATCTGGGTTATATATATATATATGTATATATATATATATATATATATATATATATATATATATATATATATATATATATATATATATATATATATATATATATATATATATATATATGCACAAAAGGCTGCCAGGCAGTGTGCGAATGACTATTGGATCAAGTTATGTGAGTCCATTCAAATCGCAAGTGATAAGGGAAACATCAGAAGCATGTATGAAGGGATAAAGAAAGCCTGTGGTCCAATGATCAAAAGAAGTGCACCGCTGAAAACCTTGACTGGAGAAATCATCACTGATAAGAATCAGCAGATGGATAGATGGGTCGAGCACTATTTAGAGCTTTACTCAAGTGAGACCAAGCTAGCGGATGATGCCCTCAACGCCATAGAGGCCCTACCAACTCTTGACCATCTGGACACACTTCCCACCATAACAGAAGTTAAGTGTGCTATAAATGAACTTGCATCTGGCAAGGCTCCAGGTAAGGATGGGATTCCAAGAGAGGTAATCAGGAGTGGGCAAGACACACTCGCTCTACAGATCCAACAGCTAATAGAGCTATGCTGGCGAGAAGGACAAGTCCTTTTTGCGGATGATCCTGCGATTACGACCCACTCTGAGGAAGAATTACAACATCTACTATCTGCATTCTCCAATGCTTGTTCTGAATTTGGTTTAACAATTAACAAAAAGAAGACACAGATTATGTCACAAGGTGCACATGGTGTACCATCAATCTTTATTGACGACGCCGAACTGGAGATAGTAGACCATTTTACATATCTAGGATCAGAGGTAAATAGCAAATTATCCCTCGATCAGGAAATCAACATCAGAATTGGCAAGGCAGCAACAACAATGAACATGTTAGCAAAAAGAGTCTGGGAGAACAGGAAGCTTACTGCCAAAACAAAAGTCCTCGTCTACCAAGCCTGTGTCCTTAGTACTCTTCTTTATGGCAGTGAAACCTGGACAACTTACTCACGCCAAGAGAAACGTTTAAACAGCTTTCATATGCGGTGTCTACGAAGAATACTTGGTATTAAGTGGCAAGACAAAATCACAAATACTGAAGTATTGGAAAGATCAGGTTGTGTGACGGTGTATTCCATGCTCAGTCTTCGTAGACTTAGATGGATAGGACACGTTAGGAGGATGGATAATGGTAGAATACCAAAGGACATCTTTTTTGGTGAATTACAGACGGGTAGGAGATCTCAGGGTCGGCCTCTACTACGATACAAAGATGTGTGTAAGCGGGACATGATTGATACAGGCATTGATAATGCACATTGGGAGCACGTCGCCGCTGAACGTGTTGCATGGAGGGCAACTATCAGAAATGGAATAAAGACAAAGGAGAAAATGATTGCAGATAAAGCACACACAGAGCGTGAGAGACGTAAGATGGTGCAAAATGGTAGAAATGACCATGTTTTCACATGCACCTACTGTGGGCAAACATTTGCAGCAAGAATTGGCCTTACCAGCCACACTCGCCACCGCCATGGATCGTAGTTATTAAGCCTTTTTGAAGCACAATGTACCAAACTATCGTCTGTCAAGACGGAAAGGTGCCAATGATTATATATATATATATATTTCAAAGGTGTGCCAAGTCAATGCCAGGCGGCAGTGAAAGTAGCGACAGTGCCTTGAGGAATTCGACTTGGAAATATTCACGGCAAGGGCAAGGATGTATGCATACAGCAGGTTCAGTCGTACAAACTTCACATGCTAATTTATTACCAAAGAAGCTATGAAGACTGGGACACATTGGTCGGCTCTCTTCATGGGTCAGTATCCCTTCACGACTCATGTAATCCTGTATGTTGTCATTGGCTGCTGCTAATGATGCCCTAGTCAATGCCCCTAGCTCAGTGCACTAGAAGAAACTAGAGAAGGGTTGATAATATGTTGGAATGAAGCGTCAACCATGAACATGGCTGACACGAATGATGCCCTTATTCTATAGATCTGGGTTCCAGTGGATGACAGATCAGCTGCCAATGATGCCTACCTGTAGGGGTGTCTAGATGAGCACGGGTTCCCATTTGGAGTGCAGATTTAAATCCCAGTGTGGCTGTAGCTTGTCATGTTTATATTGTATGGTGTTTCGTCTCATCTGTACTGCGTTTCTTTGCCTCCATAAGAGCCGATGCATGCCCGTGAACGTATTTCTCATACTATGTCATCGGCCCCTCAGTTTCACCAGCAATCTGTATTTACATATGTCACGTTAATTAATTATTAATATATGTTGCAGCTTGACAGCTAGTAAACTTTTGAAGTTGTCTGTGTTAATTCTTCCAATTTGTTTTTATTTTAAACTACAAGCAGGAAGTCCGAATGTTACAAAGTTTTGTCTTACAAAGAAACGTGCTCGTCCATTAAAAATAGGTTGTGTTATCGTTGGCTTGCGTCTCTTACGACGCTCTGCAAGAGGAGAAAAACAGTCACGTTTAAGAAATTGGAAACTATTAATAGAAGTGCGAATAGTGAGACTACGACAAATATCAGCAGGATGTAAGGATATAGCCGATCGACGGTGTTAACGGTCATGCATATCTGAGCAATTTCTAAACATGAATAAACTGCCCAATTGCCAGGTACCATCATCTCTAAGAATAGTAGCTCTCTTCTTATTGAGATGGAGAGCCTTTTTAACGATTATGGATGAAGAACGAGAATCAGCGTCGAATTCCCATAAGCCTAGATTTGGTTCATGAAAAGGCACTAAACTGTCAATGGTTTAAACGTAACGTTCTCGCGAGGCAGGTGAGCCTTGTGACGAAGAACTGAATGCTAGGATGAACTGCTTTAGAGAAAGGATGTATTTGCACAACATTCTAGCCCAAATGGAAGCTGCATGTGCCGATATCAGTGTTCATAATAGTCACCTAGATATACTGAAATAACTGATGCAAGAAAGATGGGCGGGGTCGATATTGGCATCAACAAATTTTCAACTTGATTACACTAGTCTTTTGTGGGGAAAATCTAGGATAGGTCTCCACAAGTTACTTGGAGCCAAAGCAACAAATGATTACGCCTGTAAAAGCTGTGAGCACTCAACAAAGTGATACAAGCAACTCCAGAACACTGCGATAGTCATTCATTCAGTAGCATGTCCTTTGCAGAACCTCACTCCCATAATAACCTTCCGGAAAACCTCTCGATCACAAGCAAGATGTCCCGCGTCCGATACACCCATCTGGAGATCATCCGCCACATCCTGCACCCATCTCCTCTTTGGCCTGCCTCTTCCTCTCTTCCCAGACATATATCCATTATTGTTCTCTCCAAACTTTCTTGACGCTTCAAGTGACCAAAAATATATCAGTTTTCTTTGTTTTATCGTCTTTAATAGCCAACCCTCTTCAACATTCAGCTCTTGCAGTATGGATACATTTGTTCTTTTCTTTACCCAAGATATTCTTAGAACCCGTCTATAACATTTATGTTCAAAAGCATTTATGCGCTGTTCAGCTTGTTTAGTAAGTGTCCAGGTCTCACAGACGTATGTTGCAATGGGAAAGATGCATGCTCTTAAAAAACTAACCTTTGTAGCTCTATTTCTCCCACTCTATAATGTATCAGTTGTTTTAGTCTTTGAAGAGCAATTGATAGTCATCGTTTAATTTCTTTCATTGTGTCATCATTGTTAGTAATCAATGACCCATGATATTCGAAATTTTCCACCATCTCTAATCTTTCCTCATTAACATATATTTCTTTCTCCATAGTAGTTTTATCTGTTTGCATTATCTTTGGTTTTGCTATGTTAAGATATAATTTGTGATTTTCACTATTTCTTTGGGTTGAGGTTATTAAGATTTCTATACCATTCTGTGATATGGATAGTAATACTGTATCATCAGCTCAGCATATCGAATCTCTGGTATTTCATGACCACCGATATTTAGGGCATCATATTGCACCCTGGTTATATCATCTCTGACATTTCTCATTATATTTTCGGCGTACAGGTTAAATAAGTAGGCAAAAAGCAATGACAAACTACCTTCTGCAAAACTTGCCAAGAAACCATTACAACCATGAAAGAAAACTGCGATATAACCATCTACAAATTGACATTTTCTGCATGTCTTTTCTCTAGTCAAATAGAACGTTTCCGTGGTCATAATAGCTGACAATAGCCAGACAAAATATATGTCCTAGTTGGTAATGAGAAATTTTATATCCAGAGCAGACCGCGGGAATAATTTATCAGTTTAGTATATTTAGAGCTGTGTGGCAGGAATATAGTTAGTCATGAGATTTCATACAGGACCGACCATTCTGAATACAGTGCCACTTCTGTGTTGCCCTCAAACGTCTGCCTAGAAATCCTTCTTATTCTCTAGTGTACATCCGCAAGGCCTATGTCGTCGACTTTACCTAAGAATTTGACTAGCCATTTCTAGTTGTCCTGAAGCAGTCGGAAGTCTCTGGGGGCATCCACCTTTCCATCTCAATATCAACTACGTGTATCATGCACGCCGACGTTGGCGTTCATGATGTCTCTCCACACATTGTAGGCTTTCGTGCTCTGGGTCAACTTTACTGATGATATATCTCTATGAAACCGTCTCAGTCCACACATCATCCTCTACCACAGATGATATATCTCTATGCAACCACCTCAGTCCACACATCATCCTCTACCACAGATGATATATCTCTATGCAACCACCTCAGTCCACACAGCATCCTCTACCACTGATGATATATCTCTATGCAACCACCTCAGTCCACACATCATCCTCTACCACTGATGATATATCTCTATGCAACCACCTCAGTCCACACAGCATCCTCTACCATAGATGATATATCTCTATGCAACCACCTCAGTCCACACATCATCCTCTACCACTGATGATATATCTCTATGCAACCATCCTCAGTCCACACAGCATCCTCTATCCACTGATGATATATCTCTATGCAACCACCTCAGTCCACACAGCATCCTCTACCACAGATGATATATCTCTATGCAACCACCTCAGTCCACACATCATCCTCTACCACAGATGATATATCTCTATGCAACCGTCTCAGTCCACACATCATCCTCTACCACATGATGATATATCTCTATGAAACCGTCTCAGTCCACACAGCATCCTCTATCACATGATGATATATCTCTATGCAACCAGTCCTCAGTCCACACATCATCCTCTACACAGAATGATATATCTCTATGAAACCGTCTCAGTCCACACAGCATCCTCTACCACTGATGATATATCTCTATGCAACCGTCTCAGTCCACACATCATCCTCTACCACAGATGATATATCTCTATGCAACCGTCTCAGTCCACACATCATCCTCTACCACAGATGATATATCTCTATGCAACCGTCTCAGTCCACACATCATCCTCTACCACAGATGATATATCTCTATGAAACCGTCTCAGTCCACACATCATCCTCTACCACAGATGATATATCTCTATGCAACCAACTCAGTCCACACATCATCCTCTACCACAGATGATATATCTCTATGCAACCACCTCAGTCCACACAGCATCCTCTACCACTGATGATATATCTCTATGCAACCACCTCAGTCCACACAGCATCCTCTACCACTGATGATATATCTCTATGCAACCACCTCAGTCCACACATCATCCTCTACCACAGATGATATATCTCTATGAAACCGTCTCAGTCCACACAGCATTCTCTACCACTGATGATATATCTCTATGCAACCACCTCAGTCCACACATCATCCTCTACCACAGATGATATATCTCTATGAAACCACCTCAGTCCACACGGCATCCTCTACCACTGATGATATATCTCTATGAAACCGTCTCAGTCCACACATCATCCTCTACCACAGATGATATATCTCTATGCAACCGTCTCAGTCCACACATCATCCTCTACCACAGATGATATATCTCTATGCAACCGTCTCAGTCCACACATCATCCTCTACCACAGATGATATATCTCTATGAAACCGTCTCAGTCCACACATCATCCTCTACCACAGATGATATATCTCTATACAACCGTCTCAGTCCACACATCATCCTCTACCACAGATGATATATCTCTATGAAACCGTCTCAGTCCACACATCATCCTCTACCACAGATGATATATCTCTATGAAACCGTCTCAGTCCACACATCATCCTCTACCACAGATGATATATCTCTATGCAACCGTCTCAGTCCACACAGCATCCTCTACCACAGATGATATATCTCTATGCAACCGTCTCAGTCCACACATCATCCTCTACCACAGATGATATATCTCTATGCAACCGTCTCAGTCCACACATCATCCTCTACCACAGATGATATATCTCTATGCAACCGTCTCAGTCCACACAGTATTATTTCTCTAGGTCTCTCTTACTGTTCTCCCATTGAACTTCCCAATCTTCCTGATATTTTTCTCTACCTCTCTTCTCATGACATGACCACAGAGTAATGTGTGTCTCTTTCTTATAGGTGTATATAATTTTCCATTTACCTTTGCCTTTTCTGCAATCGTTGTTAGTCACGCTGGCAGTCCATGGCATTGGCAATATTCATCTGAGGAACCATATATCTGTTGCTTCCAAGCTCTTCTTAACTTGTTCATTTATGTTTCGACTATTCTCTACCATATAGTAAAACAGGTTCCATATACAATTTCAACACTCTCTTTCTTACATTCAATGATAGTGACTTATTGCATAAGATACTTTTCGGTTACTAAAATGCAGCCTCTTCTTGATTTATTCTGCTCTTAATCCCTGAATATCTGTTGTTATGAATGCCTCTAGGTATTTAAATTTATCGCCTGGAAGTGTTTTCCTTTAATTATTATTTCACATATTGGTGTTTTGTTTCCTTTGATATAACTAACCAATGTTTCTGTTTTCTTGATATTCAAGGCAAGTCCTTTTTATGCATTCACCATTACTACAACGTCCAGAAATGGTTGCAGCTCTTTGTGTTTCCCGTCATCAATACTGTGTTATCTCTTAGTGTAGATTGTGTATAGTATAACCTTCAACTCGTATTCCTGGCCTTTCTTTGTACTTTCTCATTATTGCTTCGCTATAGAGAGAGAAGAGATTCGGTGAGAAAACACGTCTTTGTCTTACTACTCTGTGCTTCATCTATTCCTGTTCATCCTTTAATGTAATTCATCTCAGTATACACACCATAAACACCACGGACCGAGGTGTATGGAGAGACACGAACGTGTACGCCAGTTGCAAGAGCACATAATGACCGTACTATCGCGTATTGCTATCTTTGATATCAACATTCAGTGCCGTTGCTGTGTCAGTTTTGTGTTCAGAAGTTTGAGTTCAGGGGACAGCAGATACTGCGATATTTAATTTCTTTAGCATAAGGTCGGTGTCAGGCTTTATTCACATGCCATATTTGTGAGCAGGCCAGGTGCTCCTGTATCATAGCTGGTCCTATCAAGGGCACTGAAAGCTTGCCGGTCTCTGAATCACCGTTATTATCATTCTATATATCCTCAGCTTCATTTGAGTCTCAGGGTAAAATTATGTGACAAGTTATCAATGAATATTTGTTGATAAGAAATGTCTGTGTATTCTGTGATCGCCTACCCTGCGGAAAGAGACCGAGCCATTCAGGATAAAACCTGGTGCAATGAAGTCGATCCTCTCGACTTTTAAGCGACATTTTACCATCTGATTTTCACGTCCATTGTCTTGTCTTCCATACCAGCCTAACCTGGGGTTGATCGCACCATCCTGCATTTTCATGTAGTGTTGTTCATGTGGTTGTGTCGGTGTCTACTTGTTTTTACTGTACTGACGAAGACATTAGCCGCAACGTCCAGTTTGTTACTTATTTTCGTGTGCTAATCAGGCTTACTGTCTACTTCACGATTGTTGGTGATTCATTCATTGCCAAGGACATACGATATTTAGAAGACTTCGTTGATGAACTCACGGGTTCCCCAATATTGTTTTATATAAACCCCAATAGGACACGATATCCGATGAATTAATTAGGCCAGAAAATCACAAGGGACACCGTGAGTGGCTGGTCAATCGATGGTTCACATACTGGACTGAATCCAAGAACTTAATTAGCTATAACTACGTGAGCAGAGTCTACTCACAGCCAGATGACGTCTGTGGACTTTCTTCTGGCACTGGGTGTCTTCCTTCACCAGCACTTATACAGTGGCGGAGGCTCGAGATTGTACTTGAGTTCTGTTGTAGGCGAGGGGGCGAGAATGAACAGGAGAAATATAGAGATAGCGAAGGAGAGGGAGTTAGAGAGAGAGAGAGAGAGAGAGAGAGAGAGAGAGAGAGAGAGAGAGAGAGAGAGAGAGAGAGAGAGAGAGAGAGAGAGAGAGAGAGAGGCTAACAAAAGCAAGCAGAAAGACGTTATCCCAGCGGTTTAGGTCAAGGGGTAAAAAGTAGGTTTGTACATAGGCAGACAGGCGGGCAGACAGGTAGACAAGTATTTCTACATACATACAGACAAAAGAATCCTGGCCTGTTCATGCAGGTGAAGTAAGCCAAATATTACTGACGTTTCGGTGACGTATCTATGACTGTATCTGGGCTATCAAACACACGACACTCATGTCCAGCTATCTGCATCGTGCTCAGACAGTCATGAGTTTGTTTTCGGGTTCCGTCATGGGGTTCTCGAGGGCGGCTGTTTAGAAGACATCTGGAGGTCGTCGCTATCCCTACGGAATTCATGCTCTGAGCGGAGCAATTGGCAGATGGTTAGCTGCACTGCGGGGAGAGACTGAGCTATGTGGAATAAAAGCCGGTGCAGCGAAGTCGACCTTCTTGCCCTTTAACTCGGTATTAAACCAAGGTCATTTTCTGTCGCAGTATCTCCATCCATCCATCCATCCATCCATCCATCCATCCATCCACCCATCTCTCTCTCTGTCTCTGTCTCTGTCTCTGTCTCTCTCTCTCTCTCTCTCTCTCTCTCTCTCTCTCTCTCTCTCTCTCTCTCTCTCTCTCTCTCTCTCTCTCTCTCTCTCTCTATTATGTGGTCGCGCGCACACGCAGGTGATGAAGTATGCCTTTCATGTATTGACATGTTCCGCATGTGAACAGAAATGTCAGCCTAGAAACCCCGACTTTGTGGACAAGATAATACGTCTATTCTCATCGCCACGTTCTCCTGTCAAGGAAATGAAATGTATATTGAACCGTGTAATTGAGGCAGATAAGAGCTGATGTCTCACAGCTGCTCAAGTGGAATCAGATAGATGTGAGATTTGAGACGGCTTTACATCCATCAGATTGAAATAAGAGTTGATGAGCACTATAAGAAAGCTCCATCAGATTGCAATAAGAGTTGATGAGCACCGTGAGAGAGGGGATTTCATGTGATCTTGTGTTTGAATAGACAGGACAAACCGGCGTCCTGTTTAAGAAACGTAAAAGTAAATAACGAACGCTGTACACACACTCTAAGGTGTTTTTGGGCATGTGAAGCTAGCTCAATATTTGTGTACACCAGTTCGCACTGGAAGTGCTGATGAGGTTAATGTCACACCGGCCGTCTGTACTACCCGAGGCATTTATTGGTACTTATGTAAGGCTGGGTGGACCTGGCAGCGGTACAGTACTGACCACACATCCCACCGTGTGTCCATCGATCTATGAAAACCTGGGTCAAGAATCACGTGCCTAGTGCGACTTCGGACGTGTCAAAGGTTTCTTTCCCGGTTACTATAACAATCTGAAAGCCAAGGTCGTTTTACAAGTTGATCTTTATACAAATTCCAACCCGTGACCACCGGGCCGGCAGGCAAGAGCGGTAGTTACATTGTGGTAGTTACAGTGTGGTAGTTACAGTGTGGTAGTTACAGCGTGGTAGCTACTGTGTGGTAGTTAATGTGTGGTAGTTACATTATGGTAGTTACAGTGTGGTAGTTACATTGTGGTAGTTACAGAGTGGTAGTTATAGTATGGTAGTTACATTGTGGTAGTTACAGTGTGGTAGTTATAGTATGGTAGCTACATTGTGGTAGTTACAGTGTGGTAGTTACATTGTGGTAGTTACAGTGTGGTAGTTATAGTATGGTAGTTACAGTGTGGTAGTTACAGTATGGTAGTTATAGTATGGTAGTTACAGTGTGGTAGTTACAGTGTGGTAGTTACAGTGTGGTAGTTACAGTGTGGTAGTTACAGTGTGGTAGTTACAGTGTGGTAGTTACAGTGTGGTAGTTACAGTGTGGTAGTTACAGTGTGGTAGTTACTGCGTGATGATTACTGTGTGGTAGCTACTGTGTGGTAGTTACAGTGTAGTAGCTACAGTGTGGTAGTTACAGTGTGGTAGTTACAGTGTAGTAGCTACTGTGTGGTAGTTACAGTGTGGTAGTTACAGTGTGGTAGTTACAGTGTGGTAGTTACAGTGCGGTAGTTACAGTGTGGTAGTTACAGTGTGGTAGCTACTGTGTGGTAGTTACAGTGTGGTAGCTACTGTGTGGTAGATACAGTGTGGTAGCTACTGTGTGGTAGTTACAGTGTGGTAGTTACTGTGTGGTAGTTACAGTGTGGTAGCTACTGTGTGGTAGTTACAGTGTGGTAGTTACAGTGTGGTAGTTACAGTGTGGTAGTTACTGTGTGGTAGTTACAGTGTGGTAGCTACTGTGTGGTAGTTACAGTGTGGTAGTTACAGTGTGGTAGTTACAGTGTGGTAGTTACTGTGTGGTAGTTACAGTGTGGTAGTTACAGTGTGGTAGTTACAGTGTGGTAGTTACAGTGTGGTAGTTACTGTGTGGTAGTTACTGTGTGGTAGTTACAGTGTGGTAGTTACAGTGTGGTAGCTACTGTGTGGTAGTTACAGTGTGGTAGTTACTGCGTGATGATTACTGTGTGGTAGTTACTGTGTGGTAGCTACTGTGTGGTAGTTACAGTGTGGTAGCTACTGTGTGGTAGTTACAGTGTGGTAGTTACAGTGTGGTAGTTACAGTGTGGTAGTTACAGTGTGGTAGTTACAGTGTGGTAGCTACAGTGTGGTAGTTACTGCGTGATGATTACTGTGTGGTAGTTACAGTGTGGTAGCTACAGTGTGGTAGTTACTGCGTGATGATTACTGTGTGGTAGTTACAGTGTGGTAGTTACTGCGTGATGATTACTGTGTGGTAGTTACAGTGTGGTAGTTACAGTGTGGTAGTTACTGCGTGATGATTACTGTGTGGTAGTTACAGTGTGGTAGTTACAGTGTGGTAGCTACATTGTGGTAGCTATAGTGTGGTAGTTACAGTGTGGTAGTTACAGAGTGGTAGTTACAGTGTGGTAGTTACAGTATGGTAGTTACAGTGTGGTAGCTACTGTAACAGAGCATCGTCTCTGTTAATAGTTTAGGAGGGGGCTTGACGTGCAAGAACTAGGCACGGTTGAGCATCCTAGGAAAACGTAGGGAAGGACGCTCAAGCCGTGACCCAGTGTTTAGGGTAGTTAGTTACCGCCTGGATCTGAACATGTCAACATCAATTGTATTCTGAACTCATCATATAAGTCATTTTATACTTGTGAACTTATTTCCGTAAATAAAACCTTTTGAAAATACCATCGGGACTCAACTTTACTATGTCGTTCAAACTGTTTACTCTATAACAGAGTAAAATTGGTGCCGCTTGACCAGGATTTTAGACTTGGATGTCGCGGACAAAATGCAGAAGTACTAAGAAACAGCAGAGCACAGCAGAGAACTGTTACTGAACACCTTGTCTCGGCTTGCTGCGACGACAACAATGTATGATGTTACCGAGCGAATTTTGAATCTTATTAAAAGCAGTTTGTCATCATGAACTGGAGTGACCTGACTGTCGTCAATATGCTGTGAGTTTTGACTTGCCGTTATCGCAGCCGTTCATTGACCTTGCTTGTCTGAAGGTCACTTACTTACTAGAACTGCCCAAGATCGAAGAAATTTTTCAACTCTCAAAAGTAAAACAGCCACAACCAACTTGAAAACTACAGATTATTGAGATGTCATGAAGAATGCGATTTACTTGCTTTGGTCTCTTTGGAAGCGGGTGGGCATAATGGTTGCCGTCCTGCTGAAGAGGGGACCTAGTTAAGTCGCTTCATTTCTCTTAAACCGTTTCAAGTCGTCCAGAAGTGCCACTTTTTTTCCGGGTGAATTCGTCTAGAAGTGCCCTGTATCGGGTGAAAAGAAGCCGCAAGTCTGGTGTGCCCGACTATGGGTGAAAGTGGAAGTACTCCTCGCGCTAGAGAGGCCTGAGATGTCCGAGGATTGATGTAACTACCAGAGATTGCTTTCCGAGAATTCAAAACAACCGACAGGACAACTAGAAGATAAGATCGTCGTTTGGAGAAATATAAGAAATTACAGCTTCAAGTATCCTTATAAAAAGTGAACGGTATGTTGATTTTAGGACAATTATTATAATTGTGTAAAAAATTTTGTTTATTGAGTAAATCGACCTTATTAGATTTTGGCAAGGACGATATCAGGGTAATACAAGATAACACAGAAAAGAGTCCAGAATTGTCCTCTTGCTGATGGAGTAGAAGAGCACGACACGCTTGTTTTTTATGTGAAGCCTACACTTGTTAAACATTACCCTCAGCCGATGTATGTTGGACCTACGGACGATGTGTTTCAGCCCTTTAATGGTATTTAATTAAGGTTTAATCAATATAAAATAACTTGCTGTCTTGGTTAAAAATTGATTACTTAATTTGAAGGTTTAATCTTTGTAAGAAAAACAGTGAACAGTTGCTTACGTCCTTTGTTTAGTTTAAATGGGCCTATACAATTGTTGATATTTATTGATTAAATTATTATAATTGTGAGTGTGCTTATATGAATTGAATAGTAAATTTCAGCATATTTCAGCATGGCAGAAGAACAAGTTGCGTTAACACAGGTGTTAACTGGGGTAGGCACGGCAATAGGTAGACTCAACGCAGCAATAAAACAACAAGGAATAGGAACAGAGATCGAAAAATTTAGTGGAGAGGCAAGGAACTTTAAGAAGTGGATAACTTCGATAGAAAAACATGCATTCTTGGTGGCAGCATCGGATGAGGAGAAGATGAAAATTGTTTATCAGGCCACTATAGAACCAGTTTCAGATCACATTAGAAGAAAATTAGAGGCAAGGACTGATGAGACATGGGAGCAGTTCAAAGATGACCTAGCCCGCAAGTATGCTGAAATTACAGATCCTCAGTATGCGTTTTCAGTGTTAAGACAGTCCAAACAAAACACTGGAGAAACTGTACAATTATTTAGTGATAGGTTGATTAACCTAGCTGAAGAAGCATTCCTGGGACAGAATGTACGAGGGGAAGAAGTGGAACGAATGTTGGTCGGGATTTTTGTAGATGGTATCAAGTCAGATGGACTGAAATTTAAATTAATGAGAGAAAACCCTGAGAGGTTATCACAAGCTGTGGATATAGCTGTACAGGAAGAGAATTTGAGACGAAGATTTAGACTGAGAGTAGGACGAGAAATAGGAACTAGTCGGGAAGATAGGATTGAAGAGCCCATGGAGGTTGGACAAACAAGGTTCAGATGGAATAGGAGAGGAGGAATACAGACGTTACAAGGAGGTAACGAAAATGCTTATGATAGAAGAAGACAAATGAGAAATCCTATAAGAGAGACGGTAGGTAACACAAATAACACAAATATAGTCTGTTGGGGTTGTGGTCAACGGGGACACATTTTTCGCTTATGTGGTAACAGGCGTGTCCAGTCGAATACACCAAATAGAAATGTCAATAACAGATCAAATAGGAATTTTGAAGACAGACACAGGAACTTTACAAGCCCAAGAACGCAGGAAAACCGGCGTCCCACCTATTGAATAGGACCTGCAGTAGGAGGGAAGATAATAAGGTCCCAAGATTTAAAGAATATTTTAATGACAGGTATGGCAGGACGAGTAGAAAGTGCTCTCAAATGGCTGAAATTAAACAATTTTCAGTAAATAAAAAAGACCCCAGTTCATGCATAATATATAAAATGAAAACGATCAAATGTCCCTTACAAGATACAGACATTCCTCAGTTTCCTATGCAAAAAGTCAGCTTAGATATATCAGGTCCTCACCCTAGAACACTATCGGGGAACGTATATTTAATTCATATCGTACATATCTATAGTCTGTGGCCGGAAGTTTATGCTATTCCGGATAAAAGCGCGGATACCATCATTACTATTTTTCTACAGGAATACATACCAAGATTTAGTTGCCCACAGATCATACTCACAGATAATGGTAAGGAGTTTGTGAACAAGAAGTTCGAAAAGTTGTTACAAGATTTGAATATAAGCCAAATAAAAACGTCCTATTATAGACCTACTTCAAATACGAAAAATGAGAGACAACATCGGACATTGTATAACATAATAGCAAAAATTGTAGAAGAACATGAAAAAATTGGGATCTTTACTTAGGACCTGCACTGAGCGCGATACGTACTAATCAAAATGAGGGAACAGGGTTTTCACCATTCTACTTATTACACGGGAGAGAGCCTATATTACCAATTGACAATCTCAGCTGACAATGGTATTCCGGTGTGATAATTTGGCGTGTCCAGTGTGTGCTGCGTGGTTACACACCCGCTTCACACGCGTGATCTGGGGCTTGTTTCCGGATCCGGTCTGGGATATGCACTACTGACGAGCTCAAACGAGGGCGAAACTCGAGTATAGTGCTTCCATGACGTGAATAGGCCTTAGGTTCGTGCCGAAATGCGATCGGCGTTGCCAGTAGTGGGTTGTGCTCAATATTTAGACAATCTATTAAAACCAAGACGCAAATATATGGGGGAGAATTTTCAGGAAGTTATTTTACAAGAAATGCACAAAGCGCATGTAAGATTAAGGAACAATATAATTAAGGCCAGAGAAAGACAAAAAAGGTACGCAAACAGAAATACACAATTACAGGAATTTAAAGTAGGTGATGGAGTTTATTATAAGAAGCATAGAAGGAACTCCAAATTTGATGCTCATTGGATTCCAGGTTATTATATTTTAGAAAGGTTAGGTACTGTATCATACATTATAAAGAACCAAATCACAGGACATGTAGCAAGGGCACACGTAGAGCACTTAAGAAGAGATAATGAAGATAATAATAATAATAATTATTATTATTATTATTATTATTATTATTATTATTATTATTATTATTATTATTATTCAGACGACTTATATTCAGATAGACAACTTGTCAGAAGAACTACAATACCCCTACATTTTGGCAAAGATCCGGTACAAAGTCAATTAATAACAACACCAGTTTACGATGATACTTATGAACAGACAATACCGAAAACGTTGATGAAAGAAGAGAGAAATACGTATGATGGTTGTTATGATAGTGTTAAATCTATGGAAGAAGAGGTAACCGCTCCATTCAAAAATACCAGACAAGCAGTGAAAAGGAGAATAGAAAGACAGAGAGAAAGAGAAGTGAAAAGACAGAGGAGAATCAGAGAAAATTCATCAAGCGACGATGACATGCCACTACTCGAAAGATCGTTAAGAAACTATGATAAACAGATTAGATTGGATATAGAAAGGAAACAATTAGAGGCTGCTAGCAATAGACATACAGATGAAGAAGAAGGAATGGATGAAAATTCAGAATCTAATGGAGATAGTAGCATGAAGGAACATATTTTCTCTACGAGAAGATGAAGACATTGATGTGGAGATAGCACTTATACAGAAAAATCTAGAGTTATTGAAGAAATGGAGACACAGTAGATAAAGTGATAGAAAATGCTGCAGATAGCAGGATGAAAATTGGGTGTTTTATAGAGGAAATTGATAATTGTTGAAATACGATAGCTGCGTATTACAGGTGTTTTTTTAGAAACAGAGTGGTAAATGCTTTGATTAATACTTGTACTGAGTTGTTTTGAAGGGTAGACATGATGTTGTATATTTTAGTAATAAGTTGGATAATATGGATGTAAATCCTAATGTGGTCTTGAAGATGTATTTTTATTGCCATTTGATTTTAAGATTGGACTTGTTGAGTTTTCTTAATAGATAAATAATTTATTGTTAGTCCTTAAAAGTGACTAACAATGGATAGGATGTATGTCATATTATTTTGAATAATGTCTTTCTTTGAATTGGTTGATTACCTTTATTTGATATGAGGGGAAAGAAAATGTGTTTTTAAAACGTGGGGGGGGGGGGGGGGGGTTTATGATATCCTGTTTTGAATTTGGTTTGGTTGACTCATGATTTTTAGTTGAATTGTCTTGTGTATTGAATAGTAATTACCCTTGTTTACAAATAAGTTGAAAATTTTTAAAATTTTGTTCACAAGCAATTATTGTTTTGTTTAGAATAAAAAGTAATAAGACAGGCCCTTAATTAAAACCTTTCGTTCAGAAAATAGCAAACAAACAAATGTGGACTAGAGAAGAGACATATTTCCCTTGTGAGTATTATAAACTTCGGCCTTATGATAGTAAGAAGGCTGCTGCACCAGTCAGCATTAGTGGTTGGAATATGGGGGGTTAATTACACATG
Organism: Cepaea nemoralis; assembly: GCA_014155875.1. Lineage (NCBI taxonomy): Eukaryota > Metazoa > Mollusca > Gastropoda > Stylommatophora > Helicidae > Cepaea > Cepaea nemoralis. The sequence continues at coordinate 28,950 of JACEFZ010025848.1, forward strand.
CCATGCTTAGATGGTGGGGGTATAAAGCTGGTAGAAATATATGGTTCTAGGAGGTTGAAATAAGAGCTGCGTTAAGTCAGCATTGATTGAAGGTATATGGATTGGATGCCATATTATATTAAAGAATAAACGTGGCTAACGTCTATAGCGGGTGTAAAAAGAGGTTGTGATAGTTAGAAAATATAAGAAGCTGGTTGATGGGGAATGGATATTAATGGGGCTGTGGATAGCAGCACATATGGTTTAGTACAAAGTTAGAACAAGAATGCTTATCATGGGATGAGAGGGGGTAAAAATAGGAGCTGTGATAAACAGCGTTAATTAATTTACAATATGTTCATGGAAAATGAACATGGTTAATGGTTTCATGATGGAACATAAGACAGATGAAATATGGTTAGGAGTATGGATGGCAGTACAAATATTTTGGATCAACTTAATTTATAACAAATAGAGATGTAGATTCATAGATCATAAGATGTGTTTTTGAAAAACTTTTATTTGTAAAAGTTTTTACGTTTGCAAGGGAGGTAAATGTGATCGTTTTTGACTACTTCTTTATATCTTCATAACTGGATGCACACCCCATCTTTTATGTCTATCCTGTGTTGTGTTGTTGATGTTGAGAAAGAATTAGAAGTTGCATAACGTAAAGTATATACCAACGATTTTTGAACAATTGTATATATGAATCGAAATATCCTTATGAACTATGTTTTTTTATGAAACCTTGTAGACTCAGAAACGAAGAAGAAGTATAAGTATCACTTCATGACATAGCGGTTAGCTATAAGAGAGTATTATAAGAGATAAGAGAGTATTATAAGAGACAAGAGAGTATTATAAGAGACAAGAGAGAATTATAAGAGACAAGTGGAGAATTCGATTCGAAGGATGTAGAGGTAAAGTTCATTAGTTAATTTAAGATGAGTTGGAGAAATTATATTGGGGTTAAAGTTTTAGTGAGGGAAAGAATAATTAGAATAAGTAGCTTAGGGATTAAGACTTTTGAGGTAAAGTTCATTAGTAAGATGAGTTGGAGAAATGATATTGGGGTTAAAGTTTTAGTGAGGGAAAGAATAATTAGAATAAGTAGCTTAGGGATTAAGACTGTTGAGGAAGAGTCTTTTTAAAGAAAGGGAGGTCTGTAACAGAGCATCGTCTCTGTTAATAGTTTAGGAGGGGGCTTGACGTGCAAGAACTAGGCACGGTTGAGCATCCTAGGAAAACGTAGGGAAGGACGCTCAAGCCGTGACCCAGTGTTTAGGGTAGTTAGTTACCGCCTGGACCTGAACATGTCAACATAAATTGTATTCTGAACTCATCATATAAGTCATTTTATACTTGTGAACTTATTTCCGTAAATAAAACCTTTTGAAAATACCATCGGGACTCAACTTAAATATGTCGTTCAAACTGTTTACTCTATAACACTACAGTGTGGTAGTTACTGCGTGATGATTACTGTGTGGTAGTTACAGTGTGGTAGTTACAGTGTGGTAGTTACAGTGTGATAGTTACAGTGTGGTAGTTATAGTGTTATAGTTAGTTAGTTAGTTAGTTATCAGTTGGGGTATCTTCGTTGCACTCCGGACATGTCCATAGGTGCTCAGATCCTCCCCCCAGCATATGCATCAGCGTCCGGTGGCTAATAGTGCCAGTTCTGTGTTGGTTGACGAGTGTTATAGTTACAGTGTGGTAGTTACAGTGTGGTAGCTACTGTGTGGTAGTTACTGCGTGGTAGTTACTGCGTGATGATTACAGTGTGGTAGTTACAGTGTGGTAGTTACAGTGTGGTAGTTACTGTGTGGTAGTTACAGTGTGGTAGTTACAGTGTGGTAGTTACAGTGTGGTAGTTACAGTGTGGTAGTTACAGTGTGGTAGTTACAGTGTGGTAGCTACTGTGTGGTAGTTACTGCGTGATGATTACTGTGTGGTAGTTACTGCGTGGCGGCAGTTACTGCATGGTAGTTGCTGCATGCTAGTATTTACTACGTAGTTGTTACTGCGTAGTGGTTGGTACTGCGTGGTCGTTACTGTATGGTGTTAGCTACTACGTGGTGGTAGTTACTGCATAGTGGTAGTTAATACTTTGAAGTAGCTACTGCGTGGTAGTTACTGTGTGGTGGTAGTTATTGCGTGTTGGTAGTTAATGCGTGATAGTTACTGCGTGGTGGTAGTTATTGCGTGGTGGTAGTTAATGCGTGATAGTTACTGTGTGGTGGTAGTTATTGCGTGTTGGTAGTTAATGCGTGATAGTTACTGCGTGGTGGTAGTTATTGCGTGGTGTTAGTTAATGCGTGGTAGTTACTGCGTTGTAGTTAATGCTTGGATGTAGTTGAGTTGAGTTAAGAACCGACATCACTGCACTCAGTACATTCCCATACGTGCTCCGTCCCCTCGTTCAACAGCCAGTGAAGAGTCATACTACTAATCGTTCCCACCGCTATCTGATTAAACGTTCTCCTGGTCTTCCCTCTCAGTTTTGAGATTCTTCTAGAACCCCTGCCGATCCCCCGCAATCTCATTCTTTCCACATATGGGTTCTCAATCTGTTCCTCCGCCTTCTCCACCTGGTCCCACAAGCGCACGACCACCTCCCCTTGTCCATAAGCAAACTACCACCAAGAGGTGCATTCCCTGCTAGCCTATCAGCCTGTTCATTCCCCCGTACACCCGCATGGCCAGGGCAAAATATCCATACAATTCTCACAATCTGTGACCTCTGAAGCGACGAGAGCCATTCCACACGAAACATTCCTTTCTCCACCTTACTAAGCATACTCTTTGAATCCGTAATGAATACAACGTGTGTTGCAGTAGTCTCCTCTAGCCACCGGAATGCCTCTGTTACTGCCTCCACCTACATTCTCATGCTGGAGGTCATAGTCTCATATGCAAGACTCTTCTTTTTCAAGACTCATCCATTAGCCTTTGCAATAAAGCCCCAGCTACTACGTCTGTTTCTCACTACTGACCCATCGGTGTAGATGACTATGTCACCTTGATGTGTGTTACTCTGGATCAGCTGTTGCACTTCAAACTCAGTGCGTCCCGCTGCCCATTCTCTACACTCACGACCCAGTGTTATTATTACATTGTGCCAGTCCGTCATGCCTTCCGGAACTTCCACCAACTCTCTTTCACGATTGATGGTCTCTAGATCACACATCTGAAGTATAGAAAGTTCTGCCTGTGCCATCCAGGACCTGCCTCGTCTTAGTCTATGACCCTTGACCATAATTATTGCTGCATGCAGCGGGTGATCCCTGTCTGCGGCAACTCTCAGGTACCATTTGGCCTGAAGGACCCTATACCTATCCGTCATTGTTGGTAGCGCCAGGTGCATATAATTGGTGTGACCTTTGTGCACTTCAGGATTTACCGCATGGCAGCATTCTGTAAGCGCTCCAACTCCTCATTTACCCCACTGCTATATACGTTATTCACATTAATCTTTTCTTCCCCAATATGGCGTCCAATCCATATATATTCAATCAGTGCTCACTTAAATTCCCCATAACAATTTTATTTGTGTAGTAACCCCGTCGTATGTTTCCAACACTTCATAGCCATATCAACCTCTCTACGCTGATTATCACAGCAACCAGAATATACCCATGAACTTTTTATTCACCAAGATAATGTGTCTCTCTATTAGTTCTCAGTAGTTTATTAACTCTTTTCTGAACGAAGGGTCTTAAATAAAGCCCCATGTATTGTCTTTATTCTAGACAAAACCATAACTATTTGTAAATTAAACTTAACTTAACTAAATTTCTAACATATTTATAAACAAGGTAATTTAACACACAAGACAATTCACTTAAATTATGAGTGAAGCGAAATAAAATCACAACAGGACATCATACCCCCCCCCCCCCCCCCAAGTTTTTATACAGCATTTATGTTTCCCCTCATATCAATAAAAGGTATTAACTCATTCAAAGAAAAACATATTTTAAAATAATATAACATGCATCCTATTAAATTAGAAGAAAATATCTAGTGTTACCTAACACTACTGGTCTCTTTTACGGACCAGTAGTTTGTACGCAAAAGACTAAAAACACAATAATCCTATTCTAAAATCAAATAGTGACAATCATTTTACAGGACCAAATTAAGCAAAAATAATATAACATACCATACATATACAATCAACTAACCAATGGAATACATATCTATTCACCCAAGTTATGCCTATTCCGTTATTCTTATAACAGATAAAACAAAACAACTCAATACCAAGCATATATATCTGTTACCTACAGACCAATTCCTAACTTAGAACAATATCTGTTCTCTCAATAAAAGTCAATAATCAACAATGACCGTACTATCTACCAATAGAACCTGTGGCTCGGCACACCAATTGTTTCCCTTGGATTTGTTCCAAGTATTACTACAACTACTTAATCATTACCGTTAACTACGGTATCTCCACCCTACTACGACCAGCAAAAAAATTTTGTCCATTTACTATAGACCTCTCACCAATACATCTACCTACTGTACCAATAACTAATTCTACTTTTAAGTTTCTCGTCTACCCGACGCAATTAACTAACGTATCATTACTTTCCAACATCTCACCACAACTACTCTAAGCTATCCTCAAGTCTCTCCTAGCATTCTTGCACCGCGATGATAGTTAAATCAGTCACACTTATCGGAACACCTTCTCTAACATTCATTCATCTAATCTTGTTTACCTCCGTATCTTTCACTCCTCTTCCTATTTATCGGGATTCTTTCAGAACAGCAACCCACACCACTTATGACTGACAACGGACCTCACTTTCCTCATTTCTCAGTATCAGGCATTCATACTTCGACATGTTCCTGTCAACAATACTAAACATATTTTATGAAACGTCATTCAGAATGTTAACTCTCTTTCTGTCATCCTGTCATACAACTTTCCATAAATTCCGTCCAAGATCACACATTCCAAACAAAAGACATCACACCTTTCTAATCACCTACTTTAACAATTTAGCACAAGCAAAACAGAGGCAACGACTATAACCAAAGAAGAACAAACAACAACAATTCAGCTAAACGAACATTTCTCGAAACAAGTAAAGAGTCTCAAGTGCCTAGGGAGTATAATATCATCAAATGGCAAACCAGAAGATGATATTGACAACAGGTGTAATAAGGCTATTCAACTCTCTGGACAATTGGACAACCATGTATCAACAACTACCAAGCCTAAGTGTGTCGATCACTTCCACCCACATTGACACTTGACGACGTTTCAAAACCTCACTCCTGCTTCACTCAGCGCGACGAACACCTGCCTGTCTACACCTGTACTTACGCACGGACTAAACGCCTCGTACATGCATGCTGTACTTATCACTTGCCATCATCCTATCCATTCTCGACGCACATATGTTTGTCTTATTTCTACTTTTCTCAATCATTCACTCGTTTTCAAAGGTCAGAATCTATATATTATCTCTCGCAAACTATATCTCTTTTACACACTAACCAGCACTATCAACTATCTCTCAAAACAAACCTCATTCCGCTGAGCCACTAACCTCGTAACTATCATTCTATATTTCTCCACACAACAACTTTCTCAGATTTAATCAGCTCTTCTTTCTCCGCAAGCATGACGTAATTACTTCATCCCCCTCACCAAGAAGTCATATTCTTCAAGCATCAGTTTCCACAGTCTTTTACTCTTAATACTCTCGCGCTCAACTGACTATTTTACACAGGATACTCAATTTCTCCTCAATCTATATCTCCTCATCAGACACTCTCGGTTCATCTATCAACAATACTATATTTACTTCTCAAACCACCAAGCGAAACTATCTCAGACATCACGTCATAGCTCTGAGTCGAACCATTTCTAGTACGAACATTCATACTTAGTTTATCTCTCTCTCTACTAATTCTGTGCTGAATCTACTCTACTTTAATCACACCAGTTATACATCACTCAACGTGATTAACTCTCTGTATCTATCCATTCCGGACAAAGGACTATTTTTACCTTGTTTACTCTCCCTACACCGCAACCAAACACAAGATATCCTGTATTACGTATCCACGTAGAATATCATTTGCCGTGACTCTCTATCCTCAACAACACTATTGCCTACCCTGTACCATGTGATGCTACACCAAAAAAATTCATCTGCCTATTTTAGACAGCCCATATGTATTTGCTCAAACCGCAATTCTTCTCATAATCCAAAACAATTCCATATGTTCTTCCTCACCCAAGGAATTTTAACAGCCATAGAGCGCATCTAAGCCAAATATTTCATTGTCTCTCAGTACTTTAGTACGTCTTTCTTCAATTATGTCATCTTCACTATCTGTTGTTAACCTGTTGTTAAAGTACTCAGGTCTTAAGGTCATATATTCTTCTATTTTTCTTAAGTCACTTTCTGTCGTCGAGTAAATTTCCGCTATCTGTCTATTATTATTCTTCTTCTTAAATGCTTTCTTTGTATTTCCTTCATTTGCGTCGGTCTGCTCACTGTTTCCTGTATACCTTACGTAACGTTTACATTTCCCCATCTCGTCTTCAGATGACACACTGATAATAGTTCCCTCATCAGATTCATAGTAGTAGTTTACTGCAGACACGTCGATCCTATTCCCATAGTCGGCTTTAGAACGTCTGCTTTTCTTCTTACTTCTATTCCTCATACTCCTCTTCTGTACAACTCCCATATCTTTACCTGAAATATTCTCTCCATAACCTGAACTCTCACACTTAACATTTCTACACCACTTAGGGATTAATTTAATGTCTATACCTGAGGAACTTGATATCTCAGTTGTACCTTTATTAACTATCATACTGTTAATATTTCTTTCCTCAATACTTTTCCTTTTTGGTCTCTTTTCATCTTTGGTTCTCGTCTGTCTATCCTTCTTAATTTTAATTGTGTCTCCCTTTTCTAATTTCAGCTGATGAGTTTTAATAGTTTGCACTTGGTCATTCTTCTCTATATTATCTAGCTGAGTCTGTGTCTCCTTATCTATCATTTTATCTGTTTGCGTCTGTGTCTCTCGGTCTATTTTCTTTATCACTACCGTCGTTTTATTTTCCTGTCTACTAGTCACATTCGCAACCATTTTAGGATTAGTTTGTATTTTATTTACAGGTTCAACTCTGTCTCTTACACCTGAGTTTAGATATTGTCTTTGCCTTTGCTCCAACCAGTCGTCACGTCTTTTTCTAGCGGTTGCACTGTGAGAGGGCCAACCCCATGATTTCTTTGAAAGGTTTCTCTCACGCCCATTTTTGTATCTATGCCACTTATACAAGTCCGACATTACATAATTACGTCTCCTTTCACCATCCTTTACTTTATAGATATGGGGTCCTGGTTCATCGTAACCAGCCGCATACATGGAATCATATCGTCTTCTGTCTTCATTAAGTACTGGCTGTCTCCTGTTATTCCCTCCTACTCTGTTGCACTGTACATTAAATCTATAGGTCTCTAATTCATTTGTTCTTCTTCTTAACCTTTCTACAAAATTATTAACCTCATCGACCGCTACTTTCAATTCCTGCAACCATGCAGTCACGCGTCCTAATTCCTTATTCATATTTATCCAGTATGTTGTATGTTGACAATGTTCGGCAATGTAATCCAATCCACTATACACTATTATGAACCAAACAAGATGCTGTTTTAGTATTGTGTCTAACTTTGCTACTTACACTACCAAGTACCTGTCCTAACGAAATATCTAGGGCCTCCATATTGTAGATCTGAAATATGAAATACCCCCGTACAACACAAAATTGCAATATATATCACTATATTAGTATAGTATTAATCTTATTCAATTCCAAGTTAATTATTATAACACAAAATTTATATGTCAATTTTATATGTCAAATTATAATTTTACTTACTTAATTAAATTAATATACTTTGCCTCCTTTGCGTTATCCGTTCAGTTACAAGTATTTGTTCCAGTTTGTGAAGTCTAGAGCGTGGGTGTCCCAGTTTTTGAACGATCAAAGAGCAGCACTTTCCAACAGCAAGTTTCAAAACGATCAAACAGCGATCAGAGAGCAGCACTTCCCGACAGTATGCTTCAAATCGATCAGACAGCGATCAGAGAGCAGCCTTGGTCAGCTCCCTGAAACAACGATGTATGGCAGCGGCTTTGGTAGCCCGTTGAAACAAACGACAATGCAGGCAGCGGCTTGGGTAAATCTCTTGAAAATGGCCAAATTCAGGCTATGGTAAGCCCTTTGGAAGCGATAATTCCAGGCAACAGCTATGGTAAGCCCCTTGAAAAGGATAAAGTTCAGGCAACGGCTTGGGTAAGCCTCTGGAGGTAAAAATTGCAAAACGGCGGCTATGACAAGCCTCTTGAGGTGAACAATGCAAGGCGCCGGCTATATCAAGCCTCTTGAGTTGTACAATGCAAAGCGACGGCTATACCAAGCCTCTTGAGTAATGAACGACAGTAATCAGCGCCTCTGGTTCACAAACAGGCTGTACGACAATGACTCAGTCGACAAAACTTGATAACGATCAGATGTCAATACTTGATGATGACGACCAAGGTCAGTACTGGGTGATGATTGACAGCGTCAATCAAGGATTAAATCATGGTATACTTGCAGAATCATTCCTGGTCAGACCCAGAACACGAGAGTCGAATAACGTCCCGACCTCCTGACCTTCCCACAATAGACCAGGGGTTGTCAAGCCTGCCTCTGCCGTGTCCTTCAAAAAAACAAGCAGAATGTTGTAGTACCGACGTCTATTTTCTTGAAACACCGATAATATAGAGTGGCGTTGGTCACACAGAGTGACGTTGATCATACATAGTGGCGTTGATCACACAGAGTGACATTGATCATACATAGTGGCGTCGAGTCAGTATCTCCTGACCTTCACATAATATTGTTGCCTGAGAAATCACAACAACTACCCCTGGGCGGGCTTTCAGTTGCTGCGTCCCCCAAAATTACTAGGCACGATAGTCATCTGCGTTCTATGTTCCATCATCAAGGAACTTCTCCAATTTTGTAAAGTAAACCACTTTATTTACCGCGAACATCCCATCTCGTATCCTGGTCTGGCGGCGCCATTTAATCCACCTGTAACAATGCGTGTATACAGTGGATCAACAAGTTCAGTTGGGTTATTGTAGAACAGGCTTTATTTGCGATGGTTGATACAAAATCTCAGTACAAAGCAAGTAAGATGTTGACTTCTCTTCTCTCGCCCTTGGTGTTTACTAACTGCCCCAACAACAAGCCACGTCACGACTTGAGCATCCTTCTAGCTGTTCTATCTTGATGCTCAAGCGTGCTGTAGGCTTGCACACCTAAACTAATACTACTAAGATATTCATTCTGCTACACTACATCCAATTTGGAAAGTCGGAATCTGCTTCCCCAAGGACTCGGGAGTTACCGGCCTGGGAAGGACACCTGGGACAATGCTGCAACTTTTGCATTTGATGTCTACGAGGGTTTCCAGGATAAACAGGAGACAGTGGCGGTAGCTCTTGACCTCGACGATGAGTATAACAGGGTCAGGTATGGTCGGTTGATACACACACTGTTGGAAATGGAAGTCTGCCCTTGCCTTGTTAGATGGGTTGCGGTAGTCCTTTATGAGCGTAAGGTTGTAATGCGCATGGGTTCTTGAACTTCTGACCCCTGTATTATTACACCTGGGTTGCCGCAGGGATCTGCCTTGCCCCAGTGCTCTTCAATGTTTACACCAGCAAAGTCGCAGCTATTGAGACACCAGGTGTGGGTAGAATCTATACATTTGCAGATGATGTGCTGGTGTACAAACAGGGCACAGACAGGGCCAGTTTTGCGAAAGACTTACAGGTGGCAGTAAACAGGGTGGCGGAGTGGTGCAGGGACGCAGGGGCCATTATACACCCAGACAAGGCATCGGATGTGTGGTACTCCTTGGATAACCGGATCGTCAAGGCAGATGTCCCAGCTATTATGTTGAATGGATGTCCTCTTAGTCTAGACTCTAGAGAGTAAATTGAAGTACTTGGGTATCACCTTTGACAGGTGTTTGTCTTTTAAGGATCACGTGAAGGCTTTGGTGGTGAAGGCTGGTAGGGGACTTAATGCATTGAGGGCTTTGGCAGCAACCGGGGTAGATTAGAGGATGCTATACATAGGGGGGTAAAGGTGTGTGATTAGCTGAGTGTGGGTTTTTTTTTTTGTGTGGAAGAGTTCTTCTTTGAATCTCCGGTGCGCACCGATTCCTTGTCTTTCTATCATGTGCGAGTGTTCTCAGGTTGATTGAAAGTAGAGAATTAGTAAGTACTGTTGGTGACGACAATAGGGAGTTGGTATCAGAAGGGTACAGCGTTTGAATTTTTAAGCGGAGTGTTTATTTCAAAAAGGTAACCATATGTGTTATGATGTATTGTATAAAGTTGAGATTTAAATGTTATTGAGGATATGTAAATAATATGTGTTATGTTTGAAGAGTCAGAAACGAAGAAGAAGTATGACTCCATAGTGGGTTGCTATGTGGTATAATTGGAAGGAAATATTCACCTAAAAATGGAGTTAGTTTGGGGCGGCTTAGAGAAATTATGGGAGGTAAGGAGAGAAGATGTAGGATAAAAGGGGTTAGGAATAAAGACTTTTGAAGAAGAAAAGTCTTTTAAAAACACAGGGAGGTGTAGCAGAATGAATATCTTAGTAGTATCAGCTTAGGTGTGCAAGCCTACAGCACGCTTGAGCATCAAGATAGAACAGCTAGAAGGATGCTCAAGTCGTGACGTGGCTTGTTGTTGGGGCAGTTAGTAAACACCAAGGGCGAGAGAAGAGAAGTCAACATCGTACTTTGCTTTGTATTGAGATTTTGTATCAACCATCAGCAAATAAAGCCTGTTCTACAATAACCCTAGCATGAACTTGTTGATCCACCTGTATACACGCATTGTTACAGTAGTTGCAGCGCGGTAGCTAGTGCGTGGTAGTTACAGGGTGGTAGTATTTGTACATAATATGTATCCCGAAGATGACAATAAGTATACCATCCAACCAAATAGAATACTGAGAGAAATCCATAAAAGACAGCGTCAATAGATTGGATTAATAGTATCATAACTGGGATACAGAATACACAGAGAATATATAACAGAGAATAGGAACTCTTTCATGTATTTGTTTGTGAAAGTAGTCCCTGATTATAGTCAGTGATACACTAAACAAGCACACACGCGGCACCAGCTCCTATTTTGAAATTGTTTGAAATGTGCATTCCCAGAAAAGATTACAAACAAAACAAGACAACGACTTATTTTCTGAATGTATCTATTTTCTCCGAGAGACGTGCAAGTCGTGAACGAGTATTCAGCACAGCCACTCTACAATTAGGTATAATAGGTTGCGATGAAACATATCATTGATTTCTCATATATAGCTTTCACACAAACTCATGCACAGCCACGCACACACACACACACATACACACAGCTACGCCAAATTTACGCCGTTTCTTTAGATTTCTATGAGATTGCAAAACAGGATTTTCTTAGCGTCAGTACAGAAGGTAATTTGCCATTGCTTTCCTTCTTAGCAGTGACTATACTGGTAGATTACCGTAGATGCTGTCTCCCAAAAAAAAATGGGATCTTATGCGTAACATCGTGAAGTTGGAGACCATAACCAACAACAATCTGTCGGCTGCTCTTCAACTTCATTCACCACCTGCACCCATGGCTTCACGTAATCTCGATCGGAGAGGGTGTGGGATGGGGGGGGGGGGGGGGGAGGGCTAAACAGGCACTCCACCTTGCCCAAGGGTGTCCCCTAGGCTAGCGGAGGGAAGGAGGCACCTTACTTCTCCTTTGATAGGGGATACCCCTACCCAGCCAGTCACATATTTTTGGTCACATTATGAGAAGAAATAGATTGGAGATCTTGGTGACAACAGGCAAGATCGAGGGGAAGAGAATAAGGGGACGGCAGTGAAGTATAGGCCTGGATGGCTTGGCCAAGTGACATAGTCGAGACAAGAACACTGAGTTGCTCCACGACTCTGCCGATCGAGTGAGGTTGAGAATCATGACGGCCAGACTTATCGGCATATCACATGATAAGTGTGGAGAGGGGGGTGGTTGGGGGTGTGTAGGCGGGCGGACGGACGGACGGACGAACAGATGGATGGATTGATGGATGGACCGATCGATGGATGGATCAATCGATCGATGTATGTGTATGCGTAGCAGTGTGTAACATTGCATATAATAACATATCTGAAAGCAATTATTATTCAGTTGTTTTTTCAACATTGGCACAGTGCACATTTTCAAACAGATTGGAAAAATATAGGAACTTGGCATCAAATGACGTGTCAAGGGCAATGAGATGCTGATGACACGTTGGTGTGAGCAGGTGTGGCAGGGGCAGGAAATTACTTTGGCGTACAGACGTAACCTGAGTCGGCGATAGTTGTCGAGCATATGTGACAGTGGAGAGACATGACTGGACGATTTCAACACCAGTCTTTGTGCTGGTTTACCTGATTATATTGAATGTGATTCTGTTGACATAGATTAGAGGCTACTGAAGCAAGAAATTCTGTCAGATACCCAGAGATACAATTAGCTGACAATAGACTAGTGCCGACTGAAGCAAGGAATTCTCTGAGACACCCGGAAACACAATATGCTGACATAGGCTAGTGCCGACTGAAGCCAGGAACTCTGTGAGATACCCGGAAACACAGTATGCTGACATAGACTAGTGCCGACTGAAGCAAGGAATTCTCTGAGACACCCGGAAACATAATATGCTGACATAGGCTAGTGCCGACTGAAGCCAGGAACTCTGTTAGATACCCGGAAACACAGTATGCTGACATAGACTAGTGCCGACTGAAGCCAGGAACTCTGTGAGATACCCGGAAACATAATATGCTGACATAGGCTAGTGCCGACTGAAGCCAGGAACTCTGTGAGATACCCGGAAACACAATATGCTGACATAGGCTAGTGCCGACTGAAGCCAGGAACTCTGTGAGATACCCGGAAACACAATATGCTGACATAGGCTAGTGCCGACTGAAGCCAGGAACTCTGTGAGATACCCGGAAACACAGTATGTTGGCATAGACTAGTGCCGACTGAAGCCAGGAACTCTGTGAGATACCCGGAAACACAGTATGCTGACATAGGCTAGTGCCGACTGAAGCCAGGAACTCTGTGAGATACCCGGAAACACAGTATGTTGGCATAGACTAGTGCCGACTGAAGCCAGGAACTCTGTGAGATACCCGGAAACACACGTATGTTGGCATAGACTAGTGCCGACTGAAGCCAGGAACTCTGTGAGATACCCGAAACACAGTATGTTGGCATAGACTAGTGCCGACTGAAGCCAGGAACTCTGTGAGATACCCGGAAACACAGTATGTTGGCATAGACTAGTGCCGACTGAAGCCAGGAACTCTGTGAGATACCCGGAAACACAGTATGTTGGCATAGACTAGTGCCGACTGAAGCCAGGAACTCTCTGAGATACCCGGAAAACACAGTATGTTGGCATAGACTAGTGCCGACTGAAGCCAGGAACTCTGTGAGATACCCGGAAACACAGTATGTGGCATAGGACTAGTTCCGACTGAAGCCAGGAACTCTGTGAGATACCCGGAAACACAGTATGTTGGCATAGACTAGTGCCGACTGAAGCCAGGAACTCTGTGAGATACCCGGAAACACAGTATGTTGGCATAGACTAGTGCCGACTGAAGCCAGGAACTCTGTGAGATACCCGGAAACACAGTATGTTGGCATAGACTAGTGCCGACTGAAGCCAGGAACTCTGTGAGATACCCGGAAAACACAGTATGTTGGCATAGACTAGTGCCGACTGAAGCCAGGAACTCTGTGAGATACCCGGAAACACAGCACACACAAATATAGCTATGTCTGTGCCCCACGGCCGTGGATATACTTAGTTCTTCGTGAGTGTTAAGTTCTACCACTTGACCCACAACTGGCGTCATTAAGATAACTAACACAGATCTAGTTCCTCACGGTGGAATGTGATCAATGCCTGCCCACGTTTGTTTCCTGCAGTACTTAACATTCGCTAGAGGCTTGACGGGAAAGACATGTATAATATGACAACGACGTAAAGAAGCGATTTACTACAACAAGCTAAAGTACTTTGATCATTTAGCACTTAACTTATTTTAACATATGCGTAAATCATTGTCTGTGCAAAAGGTCCATGAAAGGATAAGTTACATGTACTAGCCGAATGCTTTATCTTATTTTCAACACGCGTTTCTATGGTAGTACATTAACGATAGATGTGTCATTAGTATTTATATAGATACAAATACAATCCTGTAGTAGGAACATGCAGCGGATATGTGGAGTGTTAGGACCATCCCAATTTTTAGGCCTGAGTGCACGGAGGAATAAGTGACCAGTCTTTTCCTCCTATAGCGAACGACGAGTGACAGCATCGAACCTTCGTCAGACTTCGCTCATGCCATTGTTGGACACAACTTCCTGACCGTTACACCAACGAGTCAGCCCTCGAATACTTACACTGAAAGTGTGTGGTTTGTGAGGGTCGAGAGGATAATAGTGTTTTATGTTCGTTGTAACTGAGTTACACATACTCTCTCTAAGACTAAGGATCGCAAGTTAGTATACAGCTACTACGGCCACCTTGGATTTGAAAATTGCTAGTCTGAATACAACTGTCCCTTTTCCCAATTCATGTGAATTGCTGGTGTAATACCATCCTGCAAGGAAGAAAATCAGGAGATCCCACTGCGTGTCGCCTGCCTTGACAATCCCTCCATATCTGAGTATCTTAATAAGTGGACCCTACGACTCAGACTGTGGTACATTTAGACAGTAGAATACCTATTAATAACAAAATGTCTATAGAATGTGTGAATCCCGGTGGACATACACCTTTAGGCAACACGGATTTAAATGTCATGGAATTCGCACACCGACCTATGATTTTAAATGATTGGTCTGAAGGAGAATCACTTTAATTGTTTGCTCGAAAATAGAGTCACTGGATAACAATTATTTAGTGCTGAGATGTTAATCCACGAACTCACCCGAATGTGATTTCTGAGGAAAATGCAAAGAATACTATGGACAGGCAGAAAAACTAATGAGCAAATCCAACAAGAAACAAATGAAAGAACAAGGGCATTGCAGAGAAACAAATATTGGCATGGCTTGGCCACATGGCATAATCGAGACAAGACTGTCACACGTGTGTGATGGCTAAACCAATAGGTGAGTAGAGATTGTGTCAGCTGCTAAATATCAAACATCCAGGATTCCGGTGGTTAGTTAGTTAGTTAGTTAGTCGACTTTATGTCAGATCTTAGTCAGATATGACTGAGTTATCGTATAACAGTAGACGGTACTACCTGCTTTCTGTTAGCGCCAACGCTTCGGGAGGAAGAGCGCAATTGGGAGGGTACAAGCCTTACCCTGGTGCGAGGAAATGCAACCTAAAGACAAAGTGTCATGGCAGGGCAGACCAGGCCCTAAGTCTTGGTTGATAGCTGGTCTAGGATCGAAGCTCCGACAGGCGGACAATTAGAGCATTGCTTTGCTGATCCGGCAGCTTCTGCAGCTGGTCTTTTTTCAGATGTAGAGGTGTTACCTTTCCTTTGGAGTGAACTAGGCAGGCCGAGAGAGGGATCATGCTGCATGGGCAACACATGATCTCTATATTTTAGCCCAGGCTTTGTGCTATGGAGAGGCAATAACTCCATCCCTTACAAACTATCGTCTGTCAAGACGGCAAGGTGCCAATGATAGTCGACAGATCATCCTCATTCCACATCGAACCATTCAGTCCATAAGTGCTCGGATCCCCTCCTCAACAAATCCCGCAGCGTGTAGTGGCTAACGACACCAGTTCTGTGTTGGTTTATCAATCTTCTTTGGCTTCCTTCGTAGTGTTCTTGTTTGGCCACACCTCGTTTAGTTTGCTATACTCGTAGTCTGGCCATGGTTGTAGATTCACAGTCATCACTTGGTTCTCGCAAGTCTTACTTCTCGTAGAGCATTCAGAATGTCAGCCCGGTCCATGGCGCGTCCGCCCTCCAGAGTAGCCTTACCTGCGATCTTGTCAGCCCGCTCATTTCCTTGTACTCCCGCATGCCCTGGCACGAAGATGAAACTAAACTTTGCCAGCCGAGACCGCTCCAGAGACAGCAACCACTCTCTTCGGATCCACCCCATCTCTATCCTCTTGAGCATGCTCATTGAGTCACTAAGGAAACATGCCATATTGAATGTTTGTGTCTCGAGCCATGTTATTGCTTTACTTACTGCCATGACTTCCATAGTCAGGATGCTTGTGGTCTCAACAATAGCACCAGAGTCCTCCTTCACAATTCTCCTTTTTCGGACTGGTCCGTAAAGGCCCATGAGCTTCTCACATGTCGTACGACCGACCCATCTGTGTAGATGACAGCATCACCGTCTAACAAATTCTCGAAAGTCAACGCTTGTACTTCCGCATCCACAGCAGTCGGATTTTCTTGTCTGCATTTTCTGTCTAGTTGTATGCAAACAGAAAAGGACGTACAGACATCTGTTGGCACTTGTACCCACTCCTTGCTAGGTTCTAAGTCCTCAAGTGCACATACCTGTTAAAGAATGTCTTCGGTTTGAACCATCCACGACCTTCCACGACCACCATCGCATACTCAAAAACAGACATGACCAGCCCCTCGTGTAGAAGACATAGATGGCGCTGCTCACATTTTGCTGCCGCCATCACCCGCATCGCAGCCGAACCCCACTTGGCCTTTGTTATCACCTGGTTTATGTGCTCATTATAAGCAAGGCCTCGATCAAAACATAACCCCAGGTAATTCATTGCATGCGCTCTTTCCACAGTCTCTGAACACAGCTTTACAGTTGGTGTTGGAGTGTTGACAATATGGTTATTCAAAGAGAACTATGTCACTGTTGCCTCTGTTGGGTTGACCATTGCCCCAGCTTTAACACACCAAGTACTTATGCGATTGAGTTGGGTTTGTAGTTCCGCAGCAACCTGATCTCTATCCTTACCTGACGATACACTAAAACATCGTCGGCATATGACAGTGTCCTCCCTGGTCCAGTGATCTGCTCGCTGGTGATTCTCACAGTGTAGGCGTTGAACAGCACCGGAGATAATGGTGATCCCTGTGGTAGGCCAGGATATATTTTTGTTGGTTCCGAAGTCCAACTGCCACATCTGAAAACTACTTTCCGTTGGAAGAACGGACTTATCTTGAGCTCAATAAGCTGAAGCATTAAGAAATCCAATGGTACTCTGTTGTACGCATCCTCAAGATCAATCGCAAACCTGCATAGACATCATGGGCAAAAGCTGCTGCATTGGTCCAGGTTTCTCTTTTGGACGGTACCCTCCCATGGTAGGTGGGAAAACACCTTGCTTCTCTAGCTGGCTTGATATTATCCTGGCAATTAACTTCTCCAGCAGCTTGCCTATTGTATTGTGCATGGTTATTACACGATATCCCTGAATTTTTGTGTGGTATTTGCCAGGCTTCGGCAAGGGAATCAGATAGCTGTTAACCACTCCTCTTTTATGTTAGCGCTACTTATACTGCTTATTATAAATGTCTGCTAGTTTCTCTAGCTCGTTGTCGGTACACCTATTTATGTCATCGTATCTTATGCCATCTGGCCCTGAAACGCTGTTTTTTTTTTTTATCGTTGAAGCACAGCCTTGATTTCTTTCACTGTCACTGTGTCTTCATCAGAAATGTTCTGGACCTTGCATCTGTCTGAGGTGACCTCCTTGGCAAGATTTCGGCCTCTCATGTCTGTCTGGTTGCTCTGCTCTAGATAGCTTTCGAAAAGCGTTTGCCCTTGTCCTCGTCAGCCCTCTGCCAGATGAGGTCAGCATCTTGGAAGTCCGAAATTCTCTTTTTCTTTACTACTTCAACGATAAAAAAAAACAGCGTTCCAGGGCCAGATGGTATAAGATACGATGACATCAATAGGTGTACCGACAACGAGCTAGAGAAACTAGCAGACATTTACAATAACAGTATAGGGAGCTGCTAACATAAAGGAAGGAGTGGTTACACAGCTTATCTGATTCCCTTGCCGAAGCCTGGCAAATACCACACAAAAATTCAGGGATATCGTGTAATAACCATGCACAATGTCATGCTTTCATGTAGTGGCCAGAACAATTTCAGTGACTTGTCTTTGCTTACTCTTTGACATACTTCTGCCCATTTTTCACTTTTAATCTCCTTAACCAGTTTTTTTAAAATTTAAATAGCTTACTTGTGTGTGCATCTCTCTTTCTAAGTGCATACAGGGACTAGGATGGGCAACTGTTCTTCTTGGCCTTTTGCCATTTCCTTACAGCACTGCGCTTATCCACCCAGGCCTTCTCCACCAAAAAAAAATACACCACGGTGGCTGCTCCCAGCTTTTTTTCCTGCCTTGAATCTTTCTGCGCTTGCCGCGCCTTATTTTGCTCACACCATCTTACCATGTACTGTATACTGGAAAGTTTTGACCTTGACTTGTGCTGCCTGGTTCTGCCTTTCTCCACCACTATATGCTGTAAGGGTGGTGGTGGTCGCTGCCATGGTACCCTAAGACTCCCCATCTACACACTGTAGTGAGTGAAGGGTAAACCAGCGCCAGATCAATAGCACTGTCCTCATCACCTGGAAGGCTTGCTGTCGGGTGATACAATGCTCAAAACTGAAAGAGAGAACGGACAATACATATTTAGGCGTTATATAATTCAGAAAGTTGAATTCCTTGCAGATGAGATGTCTGAGACCTATCCTGGCATATCGTGGAAAGACCACATAACAAACAAAAAGAGCGGATATTTCCACAGTGCACTCCCTCCTGTGGCTGAGCCATGTATCTCGAATGGAGGGTGAACGTATCCCAAAGATCTCCAATACGGAGAACTAGCCACAGGGAAGACAACCGGAAGACCCCAAATGCGATTTAAGGATGTGTGTAAACAAGATATGAAAACCCATGGCATATATCCAGGCACGTGGGAAAGAGTTGCAACAGACAGATGTTCCTGGAGAAGAGATGTACGAAACGTATTGGTCCTCTTTGAGCGCAATCTGCTCCAACAAACTGAGGATAGGATGCACAGGCATAATGCAGTCACTTACTGCAGGACGAGCCTCGTCTTACAGGTGCGGAGACAGTGACAGAGATTGTCACTCTCGCATTGGACTATACAGTCACCAGCGGTGCTGTTAGGTGCCTCCCCAGCGGCACAACTCGACAGTCCTCCAGGACTGAAAGAGGCCTACTACTATATAATTCAGAATGATAACGATATTGGAAAGACACGACATAAGAATTCGCGACTATCTAAACGGATAGCTTTCTGTCAAGAGTTAAAAGAAATGACTGGAGGTTCGTGGCGAAAGTTGGTTAACGGTGTTGGATGCAGGAGAGTCTGACTTAGGATACCACATCTAGTCGGAGAACGGCTGTTGAAGAGGTCACTGCGGCGTTCCCCTGGCTGGGGGACAAACATCACACCCATCTCGTTATTATAACGGACTCACAAAGTATGATAAAAACGGTGAAGACAGACATGTTTCAGGCAGAGTAGCAGGCTTCCATTCAGCAATCAAAAATAGAGAGCATATGGTGGATTTTTACCCCATGAGATGCTGGTGTGGTGAGAAACGAGCAGGCGGACAGATTGGCTGGGTCTGCACCACTTGGTGGGGTATTGGTGCGTAGGGCACACATTTCACTAGGGCCTCGTAAAGAATGAAGTACAGCGTGGACGTCCTGATCCGCATACTGTCGTCTCTTCACTCAAATCGGGACACTTTCAGCGGCGTGTTAAACTTGGGAAATGACGGAAATCTTAAGGATCCATGTCTAAAGAAGAGCGAGCCTGGTGAGTTTGGCCAAACACGTCGGAACTGGGTGCATGGAGTGGGCGGGTGCAGTCGTTTTGATTGAAGTTCTATGTTCCAGTTACCCACAGTACCGTTCGCTTATCATCGCACAAAATCCCGAAGAGGATGGATAACCTTCAGGTAGCACTCTTAAGTCATCTTGGGAGATAAGAAGTGTTGACACTACTATCTTACAGTTGCTTACATTGGTATACAAGGGTAAGTTAATAAATAAGTCACAAATGGTTTTATAAAAATAACTAACTATGATAACAACTTGAAACCAATTTATTTTTATACCTACATTGTCCCTTTACTTTACTTCTCAACATAATTTCCACCAACATTGACACTTATCCCATAGTTGTATCAGTTCTCCCCAACCGACTGCATAAATCTGCGTACCCTGTTTTCATTTACCTGCCATTCCACATAACTGTGTGAGTTACTTATTGACTCGCCCTCGAAACGGCCGCTTTACTGGAAATCGCTAGGGGCTAAGTCCACTGAGAACCTACCTTGGCGGGAGATATTTCGCGAGTTACGCCGAAGTTGAATGTGAAGTGAAAAAGTGGTTTAGAAAACAGAGCACGCAGTTAATTGCAGCCTGTTTGAGAGGACTGATAAAAGTGCATCAATGTTGGTGGAAATTATGTTGCAAAATAAAGGGACAATATATATATGTGTGTGTACACATACAGACACACACACACACCCGCACACGCACACCCGCACACGCACACACACACACACACATAGAGTGGTACCTCGGGTTACGAACTTAATTCGTTCCAGAACTCGGTTCCTAACCGAAACGTTCGTAACCCGAATCATTGAAATCAGTTACATAGAGACAATCCATTTCAAAATGAAAGAATCGTTCTTTTTAATTAACATCCGGTCGTATACCGGACAAAATGCAAAGAATACGTGTACTTCACGTATTAGATAAGGAGAAAGAAAACAACAAAGTAAATTAAATGTAAAATCAAACAAGATTTAGTCTATCTTTCTTACCAAGAAAACGATCATGAGAAGTTTGTCACTTTCTTTGCTACTCTGAATCATTAGTTTCAAGAGTTTCTTGTCGCTGTTTCTTGGCAGCCGACTGGGAATCTTTCAAGAGAAATTTGTCGCTTCCTTTGCTGGAGAATCTTTTTGAAGTGGGCCATCGCGTTATCATTCATCAGGTTTTACTGCCCTCCAAGCAACAAGTTTGTTTGGATGATGGTTCACAATGAAGTCTTCGATGTCTGCCCACTTGCTGCAAATTTCTTTAATCCTGTCAGTTGAAACTGTCACTAGCTCCTCATCATCGGACTACTGCTCCTCCTGTAATGTCTTTAGTGTTCATTATGAAAATCCACAAGCTCATCTGTAGTGAGCTCTCCACTGTGGTCCTCAATCAGCTCCTCCAAGTCGTTGCCGTCGACTTCCAGGCCCATATTTTTGCCCAAGGACACAGCCTCATCTACTACATCGGCACAGAACAACAGAGTTAGCCTGTCTTTCTTTGGTTTGTGCCCCGGAAGTGCTTTCTCCTCCTGGGTGATAAAGGTCCTCTTTGACATTTTCTTCCAGATGAGGCCAGTTTGATAGCAATTAAAGACTTGTTGTGAAACGTCTTCCTCTTTTATGATCTTATCAAATTTTACCCTGACCGCTTCTGCTTTTTTTCTCGTTAGAACGTGCAGCTTCTCCGTGCCTAATTACACTATGAACGTCACTTTTATTTTCAAACCAGCCTCTGCTGGCATTAAAATCGTCAGCAATTTCGACAATAAATTACTGTGCAACAGCTTCGCCTTTTCACATATTATTGCCTCACTTTTTTTTTTTTTTTTTTTTGGCCTCACTAACACTGTCTCCTGTAAGTTGCTTTTCATTTATCCAGATCAAGAGAAGATTTTCAACTTTCTCTAAAATTTGATTTCTTTGCTTCAGCAGCTTAGTTACGCCTTTAGCTACATCGACTGATTTGAGTAACTCTTTGTTGTTTATGACGATAGAGATAGTTGATTTTGCCATGCTGTACTCATTATCGATGTCACACACACACGAACACCATTTTCATGTTTCATAATTATTTCCTTCTTTACCTCCATTGTTATACGTTTCTGCTTCCTAGCAGGCACCACTACCGTTCTTCGAACTCACAATTGATGGGGTTAACAAGGAAAATAATGAAAGAGATAAACTGAACACAGTTTCACTGCTAAGACTTCTTTTACTGCTGTGTAGTAAGGCCAATGAATGCGAGGCTGCGCACGCGTGCAAAACTAGGCTACTAGGCTAGCGCTAAGCGATGTAGTACTGCGTGGCCTTCGTTTGTACTGTACGAGATCGTTTGTCTCCAGCGTTAAACTTTGCTCTCTCTCTCTCTCTCTCTCTCTCTCTCTCTCTCTCTCTCTCTCTCTCTCTCTCTCTCTCTCTCTCTCTCTCTCTCTCTCTCTCTCTCTCTCGCCTTCGTTCGTAACCCGAGGCACTGTTCGTTACCCGAGACCAAAGATTTAGAAGTTGTTGTTCGTAGCCCGAATTGTTCGTGACCTGAGGCGTTCGTAACCCGAGGTTACTATATATATATATATATATATATATATATATATATATATATATATATATATATATATATATATATATATATATATATATATATATATATATATATATACTAGCTGACCCGGCCCGGCTTCGCCCAGACCCTGGTGGGGAGCATCTCATTTAATTCATATAAGTAGTCATATAAGTTCTCGTTCCCGTTACCGACTATCTGTCTGTCTGTCTGTCTGTCTGTCTATCTGTCTGTCTGTCTGTCTGACCCGGCCCGTCTTCGCCCAGACCCTGATGGGGAGCATCTCATTTAATTCATATAAGTAGTCATATAAGTTCCCGTTCCGACTATCTATCTGTCTGTCTGTCTGACCCGGCCCGGCATCGCCCAACTCCTGGTGGGGAGCATCTCATTTAATTCATATAAGTAGTCATATAAGTTCCCGTTCCCGACTGTCTGTCTGTCTGTCTGTCTGTCTGTCTATCTATCTATCTATATGTCTGTCTGTCTGACCCGGCCCAGCCCATGGTGGAGAGCATCTCATTTAAATTATATAAGTAGTCATATAAGATCCCGTTCCCGACTATCTGTCTGACTGTCTGTCTGTCTTGGGTAAATGTAGGAGGGAGGAGGAAGAGGGAGGTGGAGGAGGGAAGAGGAGGGAGGAGGAGGGAGGAGTAGGGAGGAATAGGAGGGAGGAGGAGGAGGGAGGAGTAGGGTGGAGTAGGGTGGAGTAGGGAGGAATAGGAGGGAGGAGGAGGAGGGAGGAGTAGGGTGGAGTAGGGTGGAGGAGGAGGCGAGGAGGAGGGAGGAGGAAGAGGGAGGAGGAGGGAGAAGGAGGGAGGAGGAGAACGCAGGAGGAGAAGGGAGCAGGAGGAGGAGAGGGAGGAGGAGGGAGAGGGAGGAGGAGGGAGGAGGAGGAGAGAGTAGGAGGAGGGAGGAGGCGGAGGGAGGAGGAAGAGGGAGAAGGAGGATGGAGAAGGAGGAGAAGGAGGGGGAGGAGGAGGAGGGAAGAGGAGGAGGGGAGGAGGAGGGAGGGAGGGAGGAGGAGGAATGTGAAGGGAGGAGGAGGGAGGAGGTAGAGGGAGGAGGAGGATGAGGGAGGTGGAGAGAGGAGGAGGGAGGAGGAGGAAGAGGGAGGAGGAGAAATGTGAAGGGAGGAAGGGGGAGGAGGTAGAGGGAGGAGGAGGGAGGAGGAGGAGGTAGAGGGAGGAGGAGGGAGGAGGAGGAGGGAGGAGGCGGAGAGGGAGGAGGAGGAAGGAGGAGGGGGAGGAGTGAGGAGGAGGGAGGAAGAAGGAGGAGGAGGGAGGAGGAGTGATGAGGAGGAGGGAGGAGGAGGATGGAGGAGGAGAGAGGAGGAGGAGGGAGGAGGAGGGATGAGGAGGAGGAAGAGGGAGGAGGAGGAATGTGAAGGGAGGAGGAGGGAGGAGGTAGAGGGAGGAGGAGGAGGGAGGAGGAGGAGTAAGGAGGAGGAGAGGGAGGAGGAGGAAGGAGGAGGGGGAGGAGGGAGGAGGAGGAGGGAGGAATAAGGAGGAGGAGGGAGAAGGAGGGATGAGGAGGAGGAGGGAGGAGGAGGAAGAGGGAGGAGGAGGAATGTGAAGGGAGGAGGAGGTAGAGGGAGGAGGAGGAGGAGGAGAAGGGAGGAGGAGGGATGAGGAGGAGGGAGGAGGGGGAAGAGGGAGGAGGAGGAATGTGAAGGGAGGAGGAGGGAGGAGGTAGAGGGAGGAGGAGGAGGAGTGAGGAGGAGGAGAGTGAGGAGGAGGAGAGGGAGGAGGAGTGAGGAGGAGGAGAGGGAGGAAGAGGAAGGAGGAAGGGGAGGAGGGAGGAGGAGGGAGGAAGAAGGAGGAGGAGGGAGAAGGAGGGATGAGGAGGAGGAGGGAGGAGGAGGAAGAGGGAGGAGGAGGAATGTGAAGGGAGGAGGAGGGATAGGGAGGAGGGGGGAGGGGAAGAGGAAGAGGGTAGGAGGAAGAGTGGAGAGGAGGAGGGAGGAGGTAGAGGGAGGAGGAGGGAGGAAAAGGGAGGAGGGAGGAGGAGAGAGGAGGAGGAGGGAGGAGGTAGGAGGAGGAGGAAGAGGGAGGAGGAGGGAGGAGAAGGAAGGAGGAGGAAGAAGGAGGAGGAAGAGGGAGGAGGAAGGAGGAGGGAGAGGGAGGAAGAGGGAGGAGGAGGAAGGAGGAGGAAGAGGAAGGAGGAGGAAGAGGGAGGAGGAGGAAGAGGGAGGAGGAGGATGGAGGAGGGAGAGGGAGGAGGGGAAGAGGAAGAGGATAGGAGGAGGAGGAGGGGAGAGGAGGAGAAGAAGGGAGAAGGAGGGAGGAGGAGAAGGAGGAGGAGGAGGGAGGAGAAGAGAGGAGGAGGGAGGAGGCAGAGGGAGAAGAAGGAAGGAGGAGGAGGAAGGAGGGAGAGGAAGGAGGGAGAATGAGGAGGGTAGGAAGGAAAGGGAGGTGGAAGAGGAGGAGGAGGGAGGAGGAAAGAGGTAGGGGGAGGAGGAGGTAGAGGGAGGAGGAGGAGGAAGGAAAGGGAGGAGGAAGAGGAGGAGAATGGAGGAGGAGGGTGGAGGGAGGAGGAGGAGGTAGAGGGAGGAGGAGGGAGGAGGTAGGAGGAGGAAGAGGGAAGAGGGAGAAGAAGGGAGAAGGAGGAGGGAGGATGATGAGGGAGAAGGAGGCAGGAGGAGGAGGGAGGCAGGAGAAGGAGGAGGGATGAGGAGGGAGAGGGAGGAGGAGGGAAGATAAGGGAGGAGGGGGGAGGAGGCGGAGGGAGTAGGAGGGAGGAGGATGGAGGAGGAGGGGAGAGGAAGAGGGAGAAGGAAGAGGGAGAAGGAGGAGGGAGGAGGGAGAGGGATGAGAGGGAGGAGGAAGAGGAGAAGGGTGGAGGGAGGAGGTAGAGGGAGGAGAAGAGAGGAGGAGAGAGTTCGCCATTCCGAATTCATACTCGTCTAGTTCTTCCCTTCTACACGACTGTAGATAACTTCCTTACACATAAAAAGATGAATTGTTATTTATATTGCCGTGGCATGGAGGAATATCAGCAGCAGAATTGATCCAAAAAACCAAAGACTGAGATCTACGGAGAGCCATGAACGCCTACGCCAGCCGGCACGGCACTTGGTGATGATGATTGCCGTGTGACGATTCTGTGTAGTCACGTCATTTTCTTCCCTTTCCTTAGCGTTTTGGTTCGGGGATTCTTTCATCATCATCATCATATATTTACGTACGTATTTTGGGAGGGGGAGGAGGGAGGAGGAGGAAGAAGAAAAAAAAACTATGACAGTTGACAACTCTGGAATGAAAGGAAGGCGTGTAGAAAATTTCATCTCAATCGGATGGGCCGTTCGCGAACAAATAAAGGACATACATATATATTTACATATATATTTACATACATACACTTTGTTTTATAGATATAGATATATATATAATGGATACTTATGCAAATATAAGCCGGTCTCCCTGGCCCAGGCGTTAACGTCTTTCTTCGTAATCCCGTATATACTCGTGAGTAACGTAACCTGCGCGAGAATCGGTAGCGGTTCTCGCCACGTTGGTAACTTATGGGGTATGTGAGCCGGTCGCTCAGAAAGCAATGGCAAACTACTGAGCGTAATCTTGCCTAGTACATCAACAGCAGCTGGAAAATGCTGATGTTCGCTGCAACGTCCTGTAAGGGATATGCTAAACAATGCAAATATGAATATTCATAAATATGAATGCGTGTTAGTAAATTGGGACAAGAAAAAGAATTAAAATGAAAAAGTAACGAATCCCGTGTGGAGTTGGTTGGCGACACATCGAACAGTTTCCCAACAAGAAACTGGAGTCATGAAAATTAACGAATAAGGTATCGCAGCGATAGGGAAAATAAAGAGTTAAAGGGGTCAAGTTTTACATCTAGAAATGGAGTACTATCTGTCTACTGCTAGCCTGGAATGACACATAGCGTAACTAGATTTCTTCACCAATAGACGTGATCAGTCTCAACCCTCTCAATTTTCAAAACGCTTTTCAGCTAGCCTTAGCAGAACAATAAATTCTAACGGAAACTTGTTTACGGGAGGCTTCTCAATAACTCTTCCGCGTATTGTTAGGGCCGTACAACTTATAATTCTGTCAATTAAAGTTTTAGACTTACTATCTTGTATTTATTTGTTAATGTGTCCACAATACTTTAATTGTATTATGCTGTCTCCCTATTTTTGAAATACGTTTATTTGAGCTTTCTTCTCCTTATAATAATATCCGTCATCAATCATACCTGACTATAGGTTAATTCGCCTTATGACAGGAATCCTACAACGCCACATATTGACGTTTCTTTCGTTCCATTTCTCCTCTGTGCGTTGAAGTAATGTCCTTTCAGCGAGTTCAAGATAATTCCTTATGATGCTTCTGGGCGTGTTGAAGTCAGTAGTATTTTCCTCTTGGGATGTTGCTCCATCTTCAACATTTTTATGGCTCACTGTAAAGTGTCTTCGAATAGTATTAATTTGTCTATTGCCGTTTGCTAGCTGTCCGTCTGGCATGCGGTATGCAGGACCACGTCATCGCAGATCATGCTGTCTAAGTGAAAATGTGAGAGCATTTCAGCATTGACTACTCTGTTCTTCCAGGCGATACCAAGGATAAAACTGAGACATCGTTGTGTGGGTGATGTGTGTGTGTGTGTGTTACTGCTAAATCTGATCATACTCCAAATCTTCTGTAGGTGCCTGGTCAGGAATAAACATTGGTCACCTGGACTCTGCAATGCTCTCTGTCCCTATGTTATTGTAATGAAGTTGTTGTTGCTCATAGAGAGAACAAACCGGAATTGTGTGTCTTCTTGGAAGTTATCGTGCGTTCAATTTTGCTGATATTTAATGATAATCCTTTCTTCGTGCTCTCCTCCGCCATCTTGTCCAGAATTGGTTTGTAGGCGGCTTTCAGACTGCTATTGAATCTGTCTCATTAGCAGATCTCAGAATAGTTATATGCTGTCCTCCGTCTCAAGATGCTTGATGTTTCTGAGCATAGTTTCGCTGTAAACGTCGTGATGATCAGGTGATAAAATATGTATTGAACCATATGGAAAGAATATATTTTACTCTAAACAAAATGCGGCCGACACCGGAAAAGCAACTTAAGATGTGTACGAAACACTAATGGGCTCACAAATGGTGTAGAAACTGTTTCCAGAAACCCATAGAGGTCTTTATTTATAACGTTGAGTCCAGACAACATGAAGAATATGGACTTAACCTGTGTCTAGCCATTTTCTCTTTAGTCTGAAGAAGATCGAATGTCGGTAAAAATCCAAAAATCAAGTAAAGGACCCTTTCCCATATCTTTTCTATTTGTTAACCATTCCCATAGCTTTTCTTCTAGTTAACCTTTCCCATATCTTGTCTTCTTGTTAACCTTTCCCTTATCTTGTCTTCTTGTTAATCTTTCCCATATCTTGTCTTCTTGTTAACCTTTCCCGCATCTTTCCTTCTTGTTAACCTTTCCCATATCTTGTCTTCTTGTTAACCTTTCCCATATCACACGACTTACTGGAAATGTGCTGCTAGTCTCACGACGATTTGGATCAATCGGCGCTCCATCAGTAATATGGTCAAAATCTCAACGGCCACATTTACTTCCCATATTATTTCCTATTACCCGTTTTAGGCTGGGCCAACCGAGAAGGCAGATGAATTTTAAAACATCCCCCGCAGATTTAGGAATTTGAAAACTTAAGCACCGAGATCGTGCCAGACGTCCACGACACCTTCGTTGTTCCACCAAGAACACTGAGTCCAGCTCTTGCAAGGGCCCCTCATCCTTCTAAGCCTATTCAGCTTGATCATACTGAAAACTCTGCTGTTCTGTGTGTGCCCTCAAGTTCTGTACTTCTCCACGAGGATAGCAATACTGCGAAAGTTTGAAACTCACTTGCGATAGGAAAGTTTAGAGAAGACAACAGAGAATGGACAGCTGTGATGTTAGGGTTCTCCATGGCGTTAGCGAATGTTATCTCCACACAGTATAACAACAATAATAAACGTAGAAAGATCAACATAACGTAACTGAGAGTGCACAACGACATTCATAGAACTGACTGTCATTTTGAGAAACTAACGAGCACAATTATTCATTTCTTGGGGTCACTTTTGTTCATCCCATGGCAAATGACAATTAGATATTCCTAAGAACTTGAATATGTCTTCTACAGCTCAGTCTTGGGTGTGCTAGTGCCGATCCTGGGGTCGTCTACATGAACTCTTCCACTTTAACAGTCAGGTTGAAACACAACAACTCTACTGACTACACTTTCAGCATCATCGCCACCGCCAGGAAAGTCTGTGAGTTATAAATGTACTTATCACAAATGTAACATAGATCCACGTTAATTTCAATCATAACAACAATCATGTTCGTTTCTTTAAATGTCTTGACAGCAGGCGTGTGTGATTCTCTCGTTCCTAATTCTTGTTCTCCGGTACTGTTTTCCAATTAACGTGCCGACATCATGTTGAATCTTGATGCACAATTGCTTGAATTTCTGTTCTCTTTATCCCCGCTATCTCATTTTTTTTATTGTCTCAACATGAGGAAGTTGTTCTCTTGGCTTGGCGTCGCTGAAGAATTATAACTGTATCCTTCTGATGGCCGAAAAGTCCATAACAAGAGACACAGCAGACTCAAAAAAAGAACCACAGCTAATCTGTGCAAATATTTCTATTACATTTATTGTGCTTTAATTTAAATATACAGTTCTTACATCTAAGTTTGTTTTGTTTTTGACAGTCTTGACAAAGGTAATAACAAACCGAAAAGTGTTGTGTTTTATTTTTACTTATTTCATTGATATTTGTCTGACTTTTTAAACAAATAATATTACATTATTTTCGCCGAGATTCCCCCTACATTAATTATTTTGTTTATAAGGGTTGAGATCCCAGTCATGTATGTATATATATTTTTTTGTTTTTATTGTGTATCCTCAGGATTTAAAATATGATTTTATTTCATTACATAATGGCGTAATAAGGATTCTAACTAACCACACTATATAATGACATCACATGTCCGCATGTAATTTTAATCATATTTACATATTCTGAATGTTTTTATACTTTCACTCTAGCCACGTATTCTGAATGTCCGTGTGTGCTTACGATCACAGTCACATATTTTGAATGTCCTTGTGTGCTTTCAGTTATAGTCACATATTGTGTATGTCTGTATGCAAATTTAACCATAATTGTTTAATATTGAATGACCGTGTGTATTTTAAATCATAGTCAAGTATGCTGATTGTCCTTGTGTAACGTTAACACAGACGATATCATCTGTATGCCCATGTTTAACTTAACTATATCACATATTCTGACTGTCCGTGGGTACTTTCAAACAAAGTCAAATTTTAGTAATGCCTCTGTGCAAATTTAATTATAGTGAAATTATACTGAATATCCTTGGTTAATTTTAATAGCAGTCAGATAGCATGTATGTCCGTGTGCAGCTTCAATCATAGTCACATTTTCTAAATGTTCGTGTTTATTTTCGAATAACAGTTAGATATTTCGAGTGCCCGTATGTAACATTAATCATGGTCACATAGTCTGTATGTCCTTATGTAACTGTAATTATAGTCCAAAAACGAAAGTAGCTGCAGACTAAATTGCTTCTATTTGTACTCATGAAATGTGAATTTGTCTCGGTTAA
Source organism: Cepaea nemoralis (assembly GCA_014155875.1). Classification (NCBI taxonomy): domain Eukaryota; kingdom Metazoa; phylum Mollusca; class Gastropoda; order Stylommatophora; family Helicidae; genus Cepaea; species Cepaea nemoralis. The sequence continues at coordinate 59,108 of JACEFZ010025848.1, forward strand.
AATTGTCTGAAAATTTACCCTTTGGGAAGAGGACAACACGTAGCAGGTGATCACTCTTATGTTTACCCAGAATATTTCAGCATAGTGAAAGAGAATCAGTAATGGCAAGTAAGGCTAAATCCGTACCTCCATCTCACAGTTCATTTTTTGTAGGCTTTCTCCATTCTTTTCATCAAGTGTTGATGTTTATAGGCATAAGCACCGCCTATAGAAATTCTTCCTCTCCTTCTCCTCCTCCTCCTTCTTCTTCCACCTCCTCTTCTTACACCGCCAGACGTCAGTCTGTAGAGTTGAGTTGTTGAGTTTACCTAAGAACCGACATCACTGCATTCAGAACATTCCCATCCAGCAAAGAGTTACACTACTAATCGTTCCCACCGCTATCTGATTGAAAGTTCTGCTTGTCTTTCCGCTCAGTTTTGAGATTCTACCAGAACCCCTGCCAATCCCCCACAATATCATCCTCTCCACATACGGGTTCTCAATCTGTTCCTCCAACCTTCTCTACCTGGTCCCACAGGCGCACGACCACCTCTCCCTTGTTCATGGGAAATCGACCACCAAGAGGTGCATTCCCTGCCAGCCTATCAGCCTGTTCATTCCCCCGCCCTCCCGCATGGCCAGGGCAAAAAATCCATACATTTCTTACAATCAGTGACCTCTGAAGCGATGTTAGCCATTCCACACGAAACATTCCTTTCTCCACCTTGCTTAGCATACTCCTTGAGTCCGGATGAAGACAATGTGTTTTGCAGTGGTCTCCTCTAACCAACGGAATGCAACTGTGACTGTTTCAACATCTATTCTCATGCTGGAGGTTGTAGCCTCATATGCCATACTCTCCTTTTTCAAGAATCGTCCATTAGCCTTCGCAATGATACCCCAACCACTCCGTCTGTTTCTCCCCACTTACCCATCAGTATAGATCACTGTGTCACCTTGATGTGTATTACTCTGGATCAGTTGTTGCACCTCAAACTCTGTGCGGCCCGTTGCCCGTTCTCTGCACTCACGACCCAGTGTTACGTCGTTACATTGTGCACGTCAGCCTGAACATATTTAAATTGACGTTCTTGAAATCTACATAGAGTTTGTCCTCTAGTGGAGCGGGTGTGAGCGACAATAATTGTCTCTCTTCCTCATATGTTGGAAACTCTTGCAGCAAATTTTTAGTCGTTATTTCACCAATTCCGCAGTTACATTCATCAGTATCTCCTATGATTAGCTTATTGAACAAGTAATAACTCGACCTGTTATGGACTTGCAGGGTGTCTGAAGACTGTTACTTGTTCACTTTGGTGGAGTTAATAATATGTATCATCTTTCTGGTGATCTGTATTCATCAATTCCCACATTTATACAGGTGTTTCTCATAAACTCCCTGACGTCATCATAGGTTTTGTTATAATATCAAGCTGGCGTAGTCTTCTACCTGCTTTTGTCAGTGTGTCAGACTCTTCATGTCCAGGCCTGTATCAATGAGATGACATCTAATTGTTGACAACCTTATTGTATTTCTGACATAGTCTATGAAGGCTGCTCGCAGTTCTGCTACTTCTGTAGTTTATGCTCCCCTATACTGAGACAACTGACTTCGTATCTGCGAAGAAAATTGTGTATTTCTCTTTATTTTTTGTGGCCTTAGCTATTTCTGCTGCAGATTTCAAGATCCCAACCTCTGCTCTAAAGTTTCTTGTGAAGTATCAGATGACACTGACACGTGTGTTTTCTTTGCTGCATTTTTTAGATTCAGGAGAAACAAATGAAGATTTTAAACTGGTTAGAGACATTAGATGTAGACAGTCAAATTTTTTGGGCATGTTATGATAAGAAATAAATTGGAGAACTTGGTGACAACTGTTAAGATCGAAGGGAACAGACCAAGGGAAAGACCAATAGTTAAATACCTGACTGGCTTGGCTACGTGGCATGGTCAAGACAGAAACACGGAGCTGATCCACGATTCTGGTGATCGAGTGAGATGGCAGAACATGACCGCCCACGCTTATGGCATGGCATATAATGAATGAATGAATGAGAATTCTTTCACATCTATTTCCAATTGAATGTTTGGTCTATTTGTCTGGAAATGCATGCGTCTATATGCTGTGTGGTAATGTTTTCTTATGTAGTTCACTGGTAATGTTTTCTTATGTAGTTCACTTGTCATGTTTTCTGATGTAGTTCACTGGTCATGTTTTCTTATGTAGTTCACTGGTCATGTTTTCTTATGTAGTTCACTGGTCATGTTTTCTTATGCAGTTCATTGTTCATGTTTTCTTATGTAGTTCACTGGTCATGTTTTCTTATGTAGTTCACTGGTAATGTTTTCTTATGCAGTTCACTGGTCATGTTTTCTTATGTAGTTCACTGGTAATGTTTTCTGATGTAATTCACTGGTCATATTTTCTTATGTAGTTCACTGGTCATGTTTTCTTATGTAGTTCACTGGTCATGTTGTCTGATGTAGTTCACTGGTCATGTTTTCTGATGTAGTTCACTGGTCATGTTTTCTTATGTAGTTCACTGGTCATGTTTTCTTATGTAGTTCACTGGTCATGTTTTCTTATGCAGTTCATTGTTCATGTTTTCTTATGTAGTTCACTGGTCATGTTTTCTTATGTAGTTCACTGGTAATGTTTTCTTATGCAGTTCACTGGTCATGTTTTCTTATGTAGTTCACTGGTAATGTTTTCTGATGTAATTCACTGGTCATATTTTCTTATGTAGTTCACTGGTCATGTTTTCTTATGTAGTTCACTGGTCATGTTTTCTTATGTAGTTCACTGGTAATGTTTTCTGATGTAATTCACTGGTAATGTTTTCTTATGTAGTTCACTAGTCATGTTTTCTGATGTAATTCACTGGTAATGTTTTCTTATATAGTTCACTGGTCATGTTGTCTTATGTAGTTCACTGGTAATGTTTTCTGATGTAATTCACTGGTCATGTTTTCTTATGTAGTTCACTGGTAATGTTTTCTGATGTAATTCACTGGTCATGTTTTCTTATGTAGTTCACTGGTCATGTTTTCTTATGTAGTTCACTGGTCATGTTTTCTGATTTAGTTCACAGGTAATGTTTTCTTATGTAGTTCACTGGTCATGTTGTCTGATGTAGTTCACTGGTCATGTTTTCTGATGTAGTTCACTGGTCATGTTTTCTTATGTAGTTCACTGGTCATGTTTTCTTATGTAGTTCACTGGTCATGTTTCTTATGTAGTTCACTGGGAATGTTTTCTGATATAATTCACTGGTAATGTTTTCTTATGTAGTTCACTGGTCATGTTTTCTTATGTAGTTCACTGGTCATGTTTTCTTATGTAGTTCACTGGTAATGTTTGCTTATGTAATTCACTGGTCATGTTTTCTTATGTAGTTCACTGGTCATGTTGTCTTATGTAGTTCACTTGTCATGTTTTCTTATGTAGTTCACTAGTCATGTTTTCTGATGTAGTTCCTGGTCATGTTTTCTGATTTAGTTCACAGGTAATGTTTTCTGATGTAGTTCACTGGTAATGTTGTCTGATGTAGTTCCTGGTCATGTTTTCTGATTTAGTTCACAGGTAATGTTTTCTGATGTAGTTCACTGGTAATGTTGTCTGATGTAGTTCACTGGTCATGTTTTCTGATGTAGTTCACTGGTCATGTTTTCTGATGTAGTTCACGACTGTGTGTCTTCTGTCTTTTACATTCTGTATATTCTTGCTCTGAATACGGAGAACATGTTCTGTCATACTAAGCAGACATTGCTGTAGTGTAGTGGCGTGACGCTAGCCTGCCAGCTTGTAGGTTATGGGTTGGAATTCTCCGGGAGGATTTTAACAATGGACCTGGGCTCCAGGTCGATCCAGCCTCAAATGGCTACTAGGAAATGTCTTGAGAAGTGTCACATAAGCCGCCGAGTGTAGGTTGGTCATTAAAAAATGTTGGTTTGGCACCATATACCTAGTGCTCCTTAAGGGGTATAAAAGAGTCCTTTACTTGTCTAATCCTGTGAAATCACTCGACACACCGGTGGTAACCTACATATGCGCCATGGACAATATACTGCACACCACAAAACTACACGTTTTCTTTCCTCCTACTGTTTTTGCATTGAAGCGTCACATAATGGAGGCGGATGTAATTTTCTCTGTTTCGCTTGTCTTGTAACGTCATATTTGATTTCATCAATGTCTGTTTAGTTCCATCTAGCCAGCTCTTCCCGAGTCGTCCTCTCGCCGTGTATCCCGATGTTCTCACTTAAAAAGTTCTAACTGCTGGTTGATCTTGTTCCATTCAAACTAAATGCATCTCATCTCACACGGTGTGATTTTTACGCCTGTATTTCTATGACTGTCCATGTCTGGTATTGTTAACATAACTTTTGGATGAATAAAGCGTTTACCAGAATTTTGTTTGTATGTATGTTGATATTTGGATGTTTAGGGATAGGTCCTATTTGATAATTGATGTTGTTTGTTTTCTTGTTTCTGTTTCTCTATGTAGTCTTCCATTCTCTGTCAACCCACAACCTAGATACTTGTACTCTCTAACTGATTGTAATGATTGTCTATTTATATTTACGTTATATTGCACTGGTGTCCGTGGAATTGTCTTAAAATGTGTCTATTGTATGTTAATCTTCATATCGAAATGCTGACAGCCGTTGTCAGGGCAATTTATATGGTCGTGATGATCCGCATTGGTCTCATACAGTAAACTCTGGTCGTTGACAAAGAGCAGTTCATTTAAACTCTCTAATTGTCGTCTTGCTTCTTTGGTAATCTTATCCATACACGTGATGAATAAAAGTACTGATAAAACACATCCTTGTTTGAGCCAGAACATTCAATATGTTGGAACGTAGCCAGGATGTTATCCAGAAGATGCCCAGTTACCGCATCCGTCGAGCACTTTACACAGCTCTTTCCAATTTACTTGGTCAACAATTTTCTGGACCTATGAAAGCTACACTTAGTTCGTTGTTGTATCACGACAATATCCCGGCACATAAACATTCAGATCTAGCTCGACACACAGATACACAGACATACACAGTCACATACATACATACACACACACACACACACACACACACACACACACACACACACACACACACAGAGACCATCAGCTCAAGCCACAAACAGCAACCATGGTCTAGACTTGTGTGTTTCCCCAGCCAGCAAACCTGATGTAGCATGTCATGGATTTAAGTGTGAGTCCGGATCCTGTGTTGCCAGATCACTCATCTGCGACGCCATAGACAACTGTTTCGATTACAGTGATGAATCCAGCAATGGGACCGCGCACTGTGAAGGTGAGTGCTCCAACATGCCGGGTTAATTGTCATACAAGTGATTGATGGAATGTTTTATTCATGGTCTCTGTATGTTTAGTGGGTGATTGTTAATGTGAATCATTTATGTTTTGACAATTATTTGCTTTAATATACTAGTGAGCCTTCTTCTTACCTTTATTAGTATCACTGACAAAAGACAGAAATATGAATACAGCAATATCTACGGAGGGAAATGAAGTTCACTGGATCGTCACAGAGCAGCTTGATGAACTGTCATCTGTAATGACATTGACCTCATGTACCACGCATGAAATCAAATATAGGACAAACTAAACACGTCTGGAGAGATGTCCAAACAGTTAGGCCTCATCATTCACAAGAGAAAGATACCGATAATGAGAACAAACAAAGCAAATGATAATCGGATCTTCCTTGGTGAAATCCCACTAGGGGGGGGAGGGGAAGAGAGAGAGAGAGAGAGAGAGAGAGAGAGAGAGAGAGAGAGAGAGAGAGAGAGAGAGAGAGAGAGAGAGAGAGCATGTGGGTGGAATCATATACCTATGTAGGCAGCAGTGTAGACAAACATGGGGGGGGGGGGGGGGGGGGGGGTTACCGACAGAGATTTTAAAATACGAATACAAAAAAGCAAGCGAGACTTTCATGCAATAGAACATCTGTGAAAGACAACAGAGATTGAAACTAGTACAACACATAAAATGTTTCATTTGAAAGTTACACGGATAAGAAGGATCTTTACCGCAGCAGGATATTGCAATATATCACGAATTAACAGGTATTTTAAGATACCGCGGACAAACAATAAAAAACACAGGTATATTTTTGTATTTTTTCTATTGTTTGACCCCGGAATCGTAAATTACCTGTTTGTTTCATTATTTGAAGTTTACCGTGTACTACTGTATGGATCAGAAATATGTAAATCTATTACAGCAATTACATATAAGCAAGAAACATTCATTACCAGCTGTCTGTGCAGAATAGTAACTGAAATGGTACGATGTGGGATGTGGATTTTATTTCTAAGAGAATATTGGCTACTTTATGTCTAGTCGTTTTAAATTTAGATTCTCTTTTATTTTAGCCACTTGAGGTGATCATGGAACTCTACCATAAACACAAGAAGGAAAATACTTCACTCCTGTTCATAACTGTATTTATGTGTACTTCTCCATTCCCACTTATCACCTTATAAATTTACTATAGTGTTAGAGGATATTGATTGTTTACAACATATAAAACAACCACGGTTGAACAACCATCAACACTGGACTTGACGTAAACATCAACAATTTTGGACAAACAGTTCAGGCATTAAATCAAGATCTGCAGTAACATATATACATATAATTTGTAATGACCACACTGAATTTCCATAATAGGCATGGGAATGATTTTCAATATGACAAAAACACATTACCCACATTGTCCCAAGAAAAGAAAAAACTATGTTATTACAAACAACACAACAACCACTGATTGGTTCTACATCATTGACCCGCTGTACATTAGTAAAGTAAATAATAGTCTAAGTTAATAAAAACCAAACATATAAACAATTGTCTCTGACACCAGTTACAATTCTCATATTTAAAAAATAAGGAGATGGTGTCAGAGTACTCAACCAAAACAACAACCACCTGTTGGTTCTACCGTTCACTGAAAAAAACTACTGACCTTACACATCCATGGCATGGGGAAAAAAACACATATAGAAGCATCACTAGTACAAATAATTAAACTAATTATTTAATTACAGTCTTTTTCCTTGGGTGTTGCTGTCGGTTATTCTTCTCCAGTGCGAAGCAGATAATGTCCGTATTTATCCGGGCAGAAATAAATGTACTCACAGTCATGTTCTCCTTACATTATGTTCACTGAAGTTGGCAGGTGAATATTTATAATCCATAATCCAAGAATAGAATTATACACAAGCACATATCCCCTCCGTGGGGCTGAATTCAAGAATACTCTGTTTGCAAGTGGGCTCTGTGTTCCCATTGAAATTGGTGCCTAGGTCTGTCATACTTTTCAGGAGATGCAACTTAAGCTCTTGCAGAAAGTTCTCCCCTAGATCATCTTTTCGATGAAAAAGATGGCGACTGTCCAAGCAGCTCGGTTTATGTTAACCGTTTCACAATTTAGTTCAAGAGGCTTTGTCACACACCCGGTTCATGTTGATAGGCCGTCCCACACTTGGTGATGGGGTAATCAGGCCGACATGGAACCAGCGTAGAGTTCTGATTCAGGATTTTCAACTCAGTGTAGAACATACAATGCTGCGAGCCACACATTTGTTTCATCTAGAAATATTTCCAGGATTGGTCTGCTGCAGGCATGGAACTAAAGAGTATTACTTCCAACACATAAACTGGGAGTCGCCCAACAATCAGATGATTCGTGTTGTTGCATGCCTAGAGGCATTTACTCCGCTAGCTTCATTCGTATGGTGTGTCAGGTCTTAGATATGACTGAGCTACCATATAACAGTAGACGGTACTACCTGCTTTCTGTTAGCGCAGAACGTTGGGCGGCGCTTACCAAGCACGACACCCCACATTGTGCCAACGGCTTCGGGCAGAAGAGCGCAATTGGGAGGTTACAAGCCTTACCCTGGTGCGAGGAAATGCAAGCTAAAGACAAAATGTCATGGCAGGGCAGACCAGGCCATAAGCCTTGGTTGGCGGCTGGTCTAGGATCGAAGCTCCGACAGGCGGACAGTTAGAGCATTGCTTTGCTGATCCGGCAGCTTCTGCAGCTTGTCTTGTTCCAGATGTAGGGGTGTTACCTTTCCTCTGGAGTGAACTAGACAGGCCGAGAGAGGGATCATGCTGCACGGGCAACACAAGATCTCTATATTTAAGCCCAGGCTTTGTGCTATGGAGAGGCAATAACTCCATCCCTGGTCTTAACTGGTCCCGGAATCAAAGCGAGAGGCAACTGTTACGGGTTATAAGTACCTGTCAATTGGCGTAGACATGGGGCGTCACGCGTTGCCTCTGACGGTGGGAGACACGAACAGGTGTCACTGATCAGCTACCGCCCGCCTCAAGCTGGGCAGCCCCCGGCCAATTGGGTGCTGATCCGCCACAGCCTGCCTGCTTCAATGGGTGCTTGGGGCTAGGACAAAATCTGAATCGCAGGCTGTAAAACCAATGCACCAGGTACAAATAAAAATAGAAACCTCAAGCTACGGCTTGCAACCTGGAACGTGAGAACCATGTGTCCAGGATTTTCTACTGACTTGACCAATATTGACGATGTGAGAAAAACGGCTGTGATTGATGCCGAACTCAATCGTCTTAACATTGATAATGTTGGCCTGCAGGTGACTCGCCTCGCTGAGGAAGGGTCACTCAGGGAAAACAATTACACTTTTTATTTGGAAGGGTAGAGGACAGGCAGAAAAAAGGCAACACGGTGTGGGCCTTGCAGTGAAGAATTCGCTACTGGGAATGATTGAAAATCCAGCAGGAGGAAATGAAAGACTATTATCCCTTCGCTTGGCAACCACTTGTGGTTTTGCCACCATTATTACTGCATATGCACCGACACTTGATTCATCTGGTGATGTGAAGGATTCGTTCTATGAGGAGTTAGACTCCGTGATCAAGGCAGTTCCAAAATCTGACTACATTTATATGCTCGGTGATTTCAATGGTCGTGTGGGCAAGGACTCGAGTTCATGGCCAGTGTGCCTTGGAAAATACAACATCAGTCGCATGAATGAAAATGGGCAAAGGCTGCTGGAGCATTGCACCAGTAATGACTTATGTATTACAAACTCCTGTTTTAAAACAAAAGAGATGCATAAGGTCACATGGAAACATCCAAGATCCGGCCATTGGCACCAGCTGGACTTCATCATCACACGGAGACAACATCTGAACCATATATCATTGACTCTAAGTTACTACAGTGCTGACTGTGATACGGATCATTCTTTGGTTGTTGCAAGGGTTAGACTGAGACCACAGAGAATCTACACGGCTAAACACAAATCTAGCCCCAGGATTAATATTATTAACACTCACGATCCTGAAAAGTGCTTTCAGTTTCAACAGCAACTTGAAGACGCTTTCACTGATACACCAGAAAATTGTACAGTAAATGAAAAGTTGGGTCAACTTAAAGAAACTCTTTATAAAACTGCTGTTGGGGTTTACGGCACTGTGAATCATAAGAGGCAGGACTGGTTTGCGGCAAACAGCCAGGCACTGCAGCCCTTGATTGATAAGAAGAAGATAGCTCTCTTAAGAAACAAGGAAAGACCAACGCGTAACACTCTGAGTGAGCTGAGGCAAGCTAGGAAGGATGTGCAAAAGGCTGCCAGGCAGTGTGCAAATGATTATTGGATCAAGTTATGTGAGTCCATTCAAATCGCAAGTGATAATGGAAACATAAGAAGCATGTATGAAGGAATAAAGAAAGCCTGTGGTCCAGTGATCAAAAGAAGTGCACCATTGAAAACCTTGACTGGAGAAATCATCACTGATAAGAAACAGCAGATGGACAGATGGGTAGAGCACTATTTGGAGCTTTACTCAAGTGAGACCAAACTAGCGGATGATGCCCTCAACGCCATAGAGGCACTACCAACTCTTGACCACCTGGACACACTTCCCACCATAACAGAAGTTAAGTGTGCTATAAATAACTTGCATCCCGCAAGGCTCCAGGTAAGGATGGGATTCCAATAGAGGTTATCAGGAGTGGGCAAGACACACTCACTCTACAGATCCACCAGCTAATAGAGCTATGCTGGCGAGAAGGACAAGTCCCACAGGATTTCAAAGATTCAAGCCTCATAACACTGTACAAGAACAAGGGCGATCGGAGCGACTGCAACAACTATAGGGGTATCTCACTTCTGTGTATTGTTGGAAAAGTATTTGCCAGAATTGTTCTGCGCAGACTTCAATTCCTAGGAGTAAAGTCTACCCCGAATCACAGTGTGGCTTTCGACAGAACCGGTCTACCATTGATATGATATTCTCATTGCGACAAATGCAAGAAAAATGCCGTGAACAGAATCAACCACTGTTTATTGCCTTCATCGACCTCACAAAGGAATTTGATTTGGTCAGTCGTGAGGGTCTGTTCAAGGCACTAAAGAAGATTGGCTGCCCACCAACTCTTCTGTTCATTGTGCAATAGTTCCACACAGGCATGAAAGGTATAATCAAGTTTGATGGTGCAACTTTTGAAGAGTTTGAAATCAAGAGTGGAGTTAAGCAAGTTTGTGTACTAGCTCCCACCCTCTTTGGAATATACTTTTCACTTCTACTGAAATATGCCTTTCGTGATCAGGATGGTGGTATATACATTCACTCACGCTCAGATGGTGGCCTCTGTAATGCTCAGAGATTGAACGCCAAGACCAAAATTATGAGGGTATTGATCAGATAGTTGCTTTTTGCAGATGATGCTGCAGTTACGACCCACTCTGAGAAAGAATTGCAATGTCTACTATCTGCATTCTCCAATGCTTGTCCTGAATTTGGTTTAACAATTAGCAAACAGAAGACACAGATTATGTCACAAGGTGCACATGGGGTACCATCAATCTTTATTGACGACGCCGAACTAGAGATGGTAGACCATTTTACATATCTAGGATCAGTGGTAAATAGCAAATTATCCTAAGATCAGGAAATCAACATCCGGATTGGTAAGGCAGCAACAACAATGAACAGGTTAACAAAAAGAGTGTGGGAGAACAGGAAGCTTACTGCCAAAACAAAAGTCCTTGTCTATCAAGCCTGTGTCCTTAGTACTCTTCTTTATGACAGTGAAACCTGGACAACTTACTCACACCAAGAGAAACGTTTAAACAGCTTTCATATGCGGTGTCTGCGAAGAATTCTTGGTATTAAGTGGCAAGACAAAATTACAAATACTGAAGTATTGGAAAGATCAGGTTGTGTGACGGTGTATTCCATGCTCAGTCTTCGTAGACTTAGATGGATAGGACATCTTAGGAGGATGGATGATGGTAGAATACCAAAGGACATATGTTTTGGTGAATTACAGATGGGTAAGAGATCTCAGGGTCGGCCTCTACTACGATACAAAGATGTGTGTAAGCGGGACATGATTGATACAGGCATTGATAATGCACATTGGGAGCAAGTTGCCGCTGAACGTGTTGCATGGAGGGCAAACATTAGAAATCGAATAAAGACAAAGGAGAAAATTATTGCAGATAAGTCACACACCGAGCGTATGAGACGTAAGATGGTGCATGATGGTGGAAATGACCAAGTGTTCACATGCACCCACTGTGAACAGACATTTACAGTGTAAATTAGCCTTATCAGTTGTCGCGAAATCACTGTAAATTAACAATCAGATGATAAAAATAACAAGCGACAGGCTGTATTAACAGCTGCAGTTGTTTATTCCTGGAGGCGGTGAGATTAAAGCGGTACAGCCGTCTTTGAAAGTTCCCCACAAGACAGAGAATTGTAGGCATATTGTTGTGCCGATCGGGAGAATGCAGGAAACACGCTAGCTTGTGTTGGTTGTCAAAACAAGGGAGACAACTTTTGCATTGGTTGAACAAAGGGGGAGAGAATATTTCTGAAAGAGTTAGTTGCCCTTGAGGACACCTGTGTTGACATCAAAGGAACGTCACTAAAACAATCCAAGGCTGTTTGACAAAAAAACATGACTTGTTTACAGTTAGTGTAGACAAGAAAATTGACTTGGGTTGACGTGTTTCGTTACCGCAGTTATGAATTCGGAGAGCATCTACCGTGTTTAGATTTACTTAAAGTTAAATAACATGTGTCTTTATTGCAAATTGTAGAGGCCATCCAGGAGTAGCGGGGTAGGGGTATCCCCTATCAAAGGAGAAGTAAGGCGCCTCCTTCCCTCCGCTAGCCTACGGGACACCCTTGGGCAAGGTGGAGTACCCGTTTAGCCCCCCGATCAGGGTTACGTGAAGCCATGGGTGCAGGTGGTGGATGAAGATGGAGAGCAGCCAACAGATAGTTGTAGGTTATGGTCTCCACCTTCACGACGGTAGGCAGAGGATCTCTATTTTGAGGAGACAATGGCTACGGTCACTGACCAGTATGGTCACTGCTAGGAAGGAAAGCAATGGCAAACTACCTTCTTTACAGATGCCAAGAAAATCATGTTGTGTGAAATCATCGATAATCAGAGAAACGGCGTAAATGGGTGCTCCATAGGAGCAGCCTCGCCCGGTAGGGATAGTCATGCGCACCAGGTGACTCCAGACCGTCAACAGGCTACTAGGTGCAACAGATTAATATCATTGAAAGTAGGAACTTGGAACGTTAGAACAATGAATGCAGATGGAAAATTAGAAAACATCAAAAAAGAAATGGGGAGAGAGAAGATTAACATATTAGGAGTATCGGAAACGAGATGGAAAGGAGCAGGGATAAGGACAGGAGAGGATTGTAAGATTATTTACTCTGGGGGAGAAGAACAGCAAAGAGGTGTAGCCATTATATTAGATAAGCAAACATCAAATTCTGTCAAAGGATATCATGCTGTGTCAGACAGAGTCCTATTAGTAAAATTAAACGGAAGACCTTTTAAAATAAATGTCATTCAAGTATATGCCCCAACAAGTGAAAGCAGTGAAGAAAGCATAGAGGAATTTTATAATGACGTGGAGTCTGCTTTGAAGAACTGCAAAAAATCAGAAATAAATATCATAATGGGTGATTTCAACGCAAAAATAGGACAGCAAGGCGATGGATGCAGTGTAGGCAACCATGGTTTGGGAGTAGAGAAATGAAAGAGGATACAGACTTGTAGAATGGGCAAAAGAACAAGAAATGGTTGTAGGAAACACCTGGTTTAAACAGCATCCTAGAAGATTATGGACATGGAGGAGTCCAGACAGCAGGATTAAAAACCAGATAGATTACATCCTGATTAGCAAAAGGTTTCGAAATGCGTTAACAGTCGTAAAAACAGTTCCAAATGCAGACTGTTACAGTGATCACAGATTAATTACAGGCACATTGAGGGTAAAGTTAAAGAAAGTCAAGTATACAGCAGGAAACCCTAAATATGACTTGTGCAAATTGAAAACTGACAAAGAAATACAAGATAATTTTAACATAGAAGTAAAGAACAAATTTGATATATTGTCTGATCTAGAGATCCTGTTTCAAGATGTAGATGATCAATGGGAAACGATGAAGAATTCAATCAGTTGCGCAGCAGAAAAAAACTATTCCAAAAGTAAAGAAAGTGGGCCGTAAGACATGGATGACTGAAGAAATTTTACAACTAATGGAAACAAGAAGACAGAACAATAATCCTGCCAAATATGAAGAAATTCACAGAAAAGTGAGAACCTTATGTAAGGAGGCAAAAGAAACATGGCTTGAGAAAAATTGCAGAGAAATTGAAAAACAACACAACAGTAACAATGCGAAACTAATGCACAAAAGAATTCAGGAGCTTACTAATCAAAGAACACGTACATCAGCAGGCTGCCTAAAGACAAAAGATGGAAGAGTCATAATAGAAAAAGATCAGATCTTACATGAATGGTCAGATTATGTGAAAAACCTTTATGACGATAACAGAGACGAACAGTATGATGTCCAAAATAATAATGAAGGACCAGCAATTTTAAAGATGGAGGTTCAGAATGCGCTTAACCATATGAAATCTGGCAAGACCCCCGGTTCAGACAGCGTCACAACAGAAATGATTAATGCTTTAGAAGAATATGGAATAGATAAAGTTACCAGTCTGCTTAATACAATATATGATACTGGAAATATACCTCAGGAGTTATGTAATTCTGTATTTATTGCAATCCCAAAGAAATCAGGAGCCTTGGAATGTGATCAACATCGAACAATTAGTATAATGAGTCACATCACGAAGATTTTGCTAAGAATTATCATGCAAAGAGTTAGGAGGAAAATACAACCTGAAATAGGAGAAGAACAATGTGGGTTTGTGGAAGGCAAGGGTACAGTAAATGCTGTGTATATACTGAGAAACATAATCGAACGTTCTATAGAAGTAAACAAAGATCTACACCTTTGCTTTATTGACTACACAAAGGCTTTTGATAAAGTGAGACATGTCAACATGATAAGGATGCTTGAAGATCTACAAATTGATGGAAAAGATCTTAGACTTGTAAAAAACATATATTGGAAACAACAAGCTGCCATAAGAGTTGATAATGAAGTAAGCCAATATCAGCCTATTAAAAGGGGTGTGAGACAGGGATGTGTAATGTCTCCAGATCTGTTTTCCCTGTACAGTGAAAGTATTTTCAGAAATATTGAAGATATGGAAGGAATCAACATTGGGGGACGATGCATCAATAACATTAGATATGCAGATGATACAGTCTTGATTGCAGACAATGAACAGGACCTGCAAAATTTAGTAGATGCGATTGTTACACACAGTGAACAACTAGGGTTAGAATTAAATTGTAAAAAGACACAGATTATGGTCGTCACTAGGAAGGACGAAATACCACAATGTAATATACAAGTAAATGGGAATATTCTTCAACAAGTGAGCAGGTACAATTATCTCGGAACAGTAATAACATCTGATGGGAGATGCCTTGAAGAGATTAGAACAAGAATCGCCATGGCAAAAGTAGCCTTTAGCAAGATGAAAAACATATTGACCAATAAAAAGATGTCAATTGAAACGAGAAAAAGAGTGTTGAGATGCTACATTGAACCTGTACTTTTATATGGATGTGAAGCGTGGACAATGAGCAGTCAGGCTGAAAAACATCTGATGGCTGTAGAGATGTGGTTTCTGAGGAAAATGCAAAGAATACCATGGACAGCCAGAAAGACCAATGAACAAGTCCTTCAAGAAACAAATGAAGATCGTAAATTGATTAGAGAAATTAGACGTAGACAGTCAAAATGTTTTGGGCATGTTATGAGAAGAAATGGATTGGAGAATTTGGTGACAACTGGTAAGATCGAGGGGAACAGACCAAGGGGAAGACCTAGAAGCAAGTACCTGGATGGCTTGGCCTTGTGGCATGGTCGAGACAGAAACACGGAGCTGATCCACGACTCTGGTGATCGAGTGAGATGGCAGAACATGACCGCCCACGCTTACCGGCATGGCACATGATGGATGGATGGATCCAGGAGTAATGCGATGTTTCATAAGGTACTCTATATAGTGTATTTAGGCATAATTAATATAGGCAGTAGCCTTGTTAAAACTAGCTAGGGTGAGGAAATAATTAGCTCTGCTAGTTGAGAATAAAGTAGTGAGGTAATAATTAACTATGCTAGTGAGAATAGTGTAGTGGGATGATATTTGGAGAGATTGAGGGTGGGTTGGGAGATGGGGAAAATGTCCAATAGTGGGATCTTCCAGTGGGGTGCCTACTGGAGTTCTGCACTCTGTCTATTGGTCTCTCCTGGTCTTAACCTGATTCAGATTGAGGTGAGGAGCAACTCTGATCCATGACAGAGTTTAGTTTGCTGATAAATAACTGAGCGAGGCCGTAGGCCTACACTCAGCTAGTAGGGATCAGTATCAAGCGGCTTTCGCCAGATGTGTTCTTTTTCTCTAATAGATTCCCCAACAGTTACGAGGAAGCTACACTGGGTTTGATGGAGTTCCACTCTGAGTAATAAGAACATCAAATGAACATTCACTATATTTTATAAGATGAATAAATACATAGAGGAAAGTGTAGTCAGCACTGTTTATGCTGGGCCTAGGATCCAGAGGGTTCATACGAACCTGTCTCAGTAGAGAAAAACATTATAAACGATTCTTTGCAATAGGGATTCACCCAGGTTGGGTGATACTCGTTTCTTCACCACATACCACTGAACATTAGGGAGTAGAAAAGAACATTGAACATGGCGTTCTCGTGGAATAATTTAGTCCAGTGAAGAAGTACTTTAGAACCGTTTGTGTGTGACAATCTAGAACAATGGATTAGAACAAAGGGTGAGACCTGTGACATTGAAACCTAGTTTTCACGGTACAGAGATCCGTACTTATCTGAGTCATAGGGACCTTAGTCTTTACCGTGAGTGACAGATCCATGATTAATGTTAAACGATAACTATTTTCGGAGGATCATGCATCTAGTCGACCCAGTAGATACCGGAGAAAGTCAACGTCTGGAAGAAGAGACGCATCAATGGGTGAGGTCTTCATGTGCTAAGCTATCATGCTGTGGCGTACCCTTGCTATGATGAGGATCTGACTTGGCTCCGAATCACTGCTCTAATTCTACATACACCTTAGAATATTCGACACACATTCTAAATATTACACACACACACTTCTCACACACATACTCTTTGGTTTAATAGATTATTTGTTGTATTTATTTGTTAAAGCTAGAGTTGTTGAGTATGTTGTGTTGGGGAAGAATGAGAGGGGGCATGATCCAGGGGTGAGTGAGAGTAAGAAAGGGGTGTCTACAGACTGAAGGAGTTTTGTGGACGGATTCTTGTGGTTTCTCTAGGATAATAATATTGGGTTAATAAAAATGTGGGTGTTGATTCCCTTCAATCCAGGGACGACACTAAAGTAATAAAGGATTACTACGACATTATTGGGGGATCGTAAACGGGGTCTTTTGACAGCGGGATCTCTTGTAGACGGGATCTGTTGACAGCGGGATCTCCTGATAACGGGGTCCTTTAGACACGGATCTTTGGTTAGAGGACGGGATATCCTATGAGAGAGAATCCAGCTAGAGTGAATGTGGATAGGGGTTAAGACACATATCTTACCTGTTCACGTCTGCATAAGTCTGTAGTCCGGATTTTACTCTTGTCACTGAGTGATTGTGCTGTGTTGTGCTGTGTGTTATTAAATATATAGATTAATTGTACTTAGATTTTATCTATATATTTATCTTGGAGTTAATCTACACTCTATCTGCTGTACTTACCTCTCGGAAAAATGGCCACTCCTAAGCTAGATCTGGCAGAACTAAAGGCAAAGGGGGAAGCAATGGGATTGTCGGGGTCTGCACTAACAGATTACATACAGGAGGTGGAGAGGGATTTTCGCCAAGCAGAAAGGGAAAATCGGAAGGCCGAGTGGAATTGAGAAGGATGGAGTTAGAACAGGCTGCTAAGAAATTGGAAGCAGAACAAGCTGCTAAGAAATTGGAAGCAGAACAAGCTGCTAAGAAATTGGAAGCTGAGCAGGCAGCTAAGAAACTTGAGGTTGAGCAAACTGCTAAGCAACGGGAAGCTGAACAAGAGGCTCAGAAAAGGGAGCACGAGTACCGGATGCGGGAACTCGAGCTTAAGAGGCAATCTAGTGGGGAAACTGAGGGAGCAGTGGAAGGCTCCTCTCTCCCTGGCTCAACACCAGTAGGTGGACATAACTACCATGCTATGAAGTTCCCTCTAGCGATCTACGAGGAGGACAAGGAGAAGATTGGCCAGTACCTTCAACGCTTCGAGGCTTTGTCGATAGCTATGGGTCTGGAGCGTGACAAATGGAATCTTAAGCTATCCCAGGGTTTACGTGGGACCGGTTATGAGGTTTACTCTCGCCTGCCACGCGGACACGAGAACAATTACGACGAGTTGAAGACGGCTCTGCTGAAACGTTTCGAGGTTACGTCACACACCTACCGGAAAAAATTTCGAGCAGCGAAACGAGAACCGGGAGAGTTGTTTGCCGCCTATAGTCTGCGTCTGAAAGCCTATCTCCACAAGTGGATGGATTTGGCTGGGTTCGCGCATGACTATGAGAGTCTGGAAGAGCTCATGGTAGTCGACCAGCTGAGGAAGCAAATGTCGAAACCTCTCAGGACATTCCTGGGAGAACAAGGGGCGGAACGTATTGACATCGTGACGAAATTGGCAGAACGGTTCGTCGAGGTACATGGGGAGGCGGCAGAAAACCTCTCTACAAATACCAAAAGTCAAGAGAATCATGACCGGAAGAAATCCAAGAACTCAGGAACCAAGAAAGGGGAATCTTATGTGAAAACTTCAGAGGAGAGGTTGGAGAAGACGAAGGAGGGAAGCAAGAGCACCTCGAGCTCTACACAAAAACGACCGTGGTCGGAGAAGTGGTGCTCGATTTGTAAGTCACCTTCTCACAATACGAAGGAATGCAAATCGAAGGCTAAGATCCCTCACTTCGCAGCATATCAGGTGACCTCAGATGAGATGGTCACTGAAAATGCCAAGGTCAACAAGGACGCTCGCCACCAGGAGAGCTCACTCAAGTCCGGTACTGGAAAATCTAGGACAGGGAAATGGTGCAAACACTGCAGGTCGAATACACGCAATGCTATTGACAGCAGGGGAAAGTCAGGAGACTCGTTTCGTCGTGTGCCCAATGAAACCTAAGGTGGAGCCCGCCGAAGAGGTCGAAGCCGAGGAAGAGTCTCCAGACCAGGAAAAACCACCTGTAGTATAATTGATAGAAGTTAACGGTCGTCAAGAGGAGTGCTTGTACGACACAGAACTAGACGGGGAGGCCGTGATTTCTGCGGATCTGGTACATCCAGAATAGTTCACAGGTGAGACCATGGAGATACAGCCTGCACAGAAGAGTGCTGTTGCCATGAAATTGCCCATTGCTAGAGTGGAGATTCGATAAAGATATGTCACCGGCACAATCAAGGCCGCTGTATTGACCGATCCCATTTTCCCCGTAATCCTCGGTTTCCGGTATGTCTTTCTGGGAATGCCCAGGGAGCCAATCCATATGGGAGCAATACAGACTCGCTCTCAGACGAGAACGGATCAGGCAGAAGCAATTGTGACTAACCCACTGCCAGGGGAGTTGCGAACTGCCCAGAGTGAGGATGCTACTTTACGTCCTTGCTACAAAAAGCTGCAGAGAAGTGCTGATCCACCCAAACGGGGGCAGTACTATATGAAGAATAGGATACTCTACAGGAGAGCCGGAAGGGGAGACAACCTACACGGTCAGTTGGTGGTCCCGAAGGCCCACCGTTCCCAGATTCTTCATATGGGGCATACCATCTCATTCAGTGGGCATATGGGTATTGCCGCCACGATGCAGCGGATTTCCTGCCATTACTATTGGCCGGGATTGACAGGTGATGTGCGTCGGTATGTGAAGTCATGCCCTGAGTGCCAGAGGGTGGCACCGAAACACTGGACAGCACCGGTGGTCTTGGGTGAGATGCCCATCATGAACTCTCCTTTCGAGAGGGTAGCCATCGATATTGTGGGTCCACCTCCTAGGACTAGGAAGAGGAACATGTATATACTCACCATGGTGGATTGCTGTACAATGTGGGGTGAAGCCATACCGTTGACCACGATTGACTCGAAACGAGTGGCGGACGCACTGATGGAGGCCTTTACCAGATTAGGCTTCCCTGATCAAATTCTGACGGACAATGGGTCCCAGTTTTGTGGAAAACTCATGGAGGAGGTATTTAGAGTGTTCCACTCTAACCATATCCATACCAGCCCTTACCACCCTCAAGCCAATGGACAAGTAGAGCGTTTCAACGGCACGTTGATGACAATGCTCGGAAACTGGCACAGGAAAAACCTGATAGGTGGGATGAATATATCCCAGCAGCACTTTTTGCTTATCGGGAAGTACCTCATGGCTCAACAGGACTACCACCCGCTACTTTGCTGTTTGGTCGTCCAATCAAGGGACCGTTGGAAGCCATGTTGAGGAGTTGGACTGAAGAGGGGACGTCAGAAGAAGTGATCTCTTCTTACAAATATGTGGAGGAACTGAAAGAAAAACTTCACAAGGGATGGACTCTGGCGAAATCAAAACTTGAAAAAGGCCAGAAAAAGACATGCGGCTTACTACAACCGTAGGTCTAAAGACAGATCTCTAGAGGTGGGAGACAAAGTCTTGTTGCTACTCCCAACGGGAAACAACAAACTGGAGATAGGTTGGCAAGGACCATTTCCCGTGGAAAGGGTGATATCCAGGACCAACTATCAGATCCGGATCCGGGGAAAGTCGAAGATTTTCCATATCAATCTCTTGCGGAAATACGAGGAGAGACCCGGAAACAAAGCAGCTCACCTCATGGCAATGGCAGTTGCAATGGAGACTGAAGTGGGAACCAACGAGGGCAGGGAATATCCCCTAGGTACACCAGGAAACCTACAAGGATGTGCAGGTGAACCCTGATCTGACTCTCCCAGGAGAGGGAAAGATAACCCAGGTTCTCGAGTCTCATAAGGAGATACTGACTGATAAACCAGGACGAACGAGGTTGGTGGAGTTCGAGATGACTTTGACCACCCAAGAACCTGTTCGCCAAAAGGTTTACCCAGTGCCATTCTCTAAAGAAAAGGCCCTGGAGGAGGAAATACAGAAACTGCTGGAGGATGACATGATTGCGCCATCCACATCCCCATACAATGCGGGGGTGGTTTTGTTACGCAAACCAAGTGGAGAACACCGGTTGTGTATCGACTACCGACTTCTGAACAGTCATACGCAATTTCAGGTGGAACCTTTGCCGAATCCAACTCAGTTATTCGCTAGGCTCCATAAGGCAAGGTATTTCTCAAAGGTGGATCTGAGTCGGGGGTATTATCAGATTCCGGTCAAACCAGAGGTTCGACCCCTGTTGGCCTTTAGTACTCCCAGTGGACATTACGAATTCAAGGTCATGCCCTTTGGACTCAGCAACGCACCTAGTGTGTTTACGCGCATGATGAGGACTTTACTAGATCCCTTACAGGATCCGTCCATTGTATCATTCATGGATGATATTCTGATTTCCAGTGACAGCTTGGATGACCATTTGCAATCTTTGGAGAGAGTTTTTAATAGGCTCAGGATAGCAGGGCTTACTGCTCGCCCAACCAAGTGCATGATTGGTTACCAGACTCTGGAATTTCTAGGTCACACCATCACTCAAGGACACATTGTCCCAGAGGAAAAGAACCTAGAGACAATCAGAAGTGCTCCAAGGCCAAAAACGAAGAAGGATGTGCGATCTTTTCTCTCGTTGTGTGGGTTCTACCACAAATTTATCCCACATTTCACTGAACTGGGAGCTCCATTAACGGAAACCTTGAAGAAGGGATTCCCGGACCAAATCGTTTGGACACCAGAATGCGAGAGTGCCTACAGTCAGTTGAAGGAGGCCTTGGTCAGCAAACCTGTGTTACAGCTCCCTGACCTTTCCAAACCATTTGTGTTGAGAACGGATACGAGTAGGATTGGGATTTCGGCAGCCCTGTTACAGGAAGGGAAAGACGATGCTTCGGTTTTGAAACCTGTGGCATACGCAAGCAAGAAACTACTCCAGGCTGAGAGGAATTATTCGACCGTCGAGAGAGAGTGTTTGTCTCTCGTATGGGCCGTGCAAAAATTCCAGCCCTATTTGTATGGAGTTCAGTTTCGGGTCCAGTCGGATCATCAGCCCTTGATGTTCCTGGCTACTTCTCAGAAGCTCAACGCCCGTTTGATGCGGTGGTCGTTGTTACTTCAACCCTACAATTTCACAGTGGAGTATATACCCGGGAAGGAAAATGTTGGAGCGGACTTCTTGTCAAGACACCCAGCTCCTGAAGAAGAGGAATGAATCATCTGGATCGAACTTACAGTGGAAAAGAGTGAGATGGACTACTCTCTTAAGATGGGGCCTATGTCGCGAAATCACTGTAATTAACAATCAGATGATACAGATAACAACGACAGTCTGATTCGCAGCTACAAGTTGTTTATTCCTGGAGGCGGTGAGATTAAAGCGGTACAGCCGTCTTTGAAAGTTCCCCACAAGACAGACAATTGTAGGCATGATGTTGTGGCCCGATCGGGAAAATGCAGGAAACATGCTAGCTTGTGTTGGTTGTCATAACAAGGGAGACACCTTTTGCATTGGTTGAGCAAGGGGGAGAGAATAATTCTGAAAGAGTTAGTTGCCTTGAGGACACCTGTGTTGACATCAAAGAAACAGTCACTAAAACAATCCAAGGCTGTTTGACAAAAAGCATGACTTGTTTACAGTTAGTGTAGACAAGAAAGTTGACTTGGAGTTGACGTGTTTCGTTACCGCAGTTATGAATTCGGAGAGCATCTACCGTGTTTAGATTTACTTAAAGTTAAATAACATGTGTCTTTATGGCAAATTGTAGAGGCCATCCAGGAGTAATGCGGTGTTTCATAAGGTACTCTATATAGTGTATTTAGGCATAATTAATATAGGCAGTAGCCTTGTTAAAACTAGCTAGGGTGAGGAAATAATTAGCTCTGCTAGTTGAGAATAGGGTAGTGAAGTAAGAATTAGCTCTGCTAGTGAGAATAGTGTAGTGGGGTGATATTTGGGAGATTGAGGATGGGTTGGGAGATGGGGGAAATGTCCAATAGTGGGATCTTCCAGTGGGGTGCCTACTGGGGTTCTGCACTCTGTCTATTGGTCTTTCCTTGTCTTAACCTGATTCAGATTGAGGTGATGAAGCCACTCTGATCCATGACAGAGTTTAGTTCGCTGATAAATATCTGAGCGAGGCCTGTAGGCCTACACTCAGCTAGTAGGGATCAGTATCAGGCGGCCTTCACCAGATGTGGTCTCTTTCTCTAACAGGTTCCCCAACAGTTACGAGGAAGCTCTACACTGGGTTTGATGGAGGTCAACTCTCATTAAGAAGAACATCAAATGAACATTCACTTTATTTTATAAGATGAATAAATACACAGAGGAAAGTGTAGTCAGCACTGTTTATGCTGGGCCTAGGATCCAGAGGGTTCATACGAACCTGGCTCAGTTGAGCAAAACATTATAAACGATTCATTTGCAATAGGGATTCACCCAGGTTGGGTGATACTCGTTTCTTCACCACATACCACTGAACACTAGTGAGTAGAAAAGAACATTGAACATGGCGTTCTCGTGGAATAATTTAGTCCAGTGAAGAAGTACTTTAGAACCGTTTGTGTGTGACAATCTAGAACAATGGATTAGAACAAGGGTGAGACCTGTGACATTGAAACCTAGTTTTCACGGTACAGAGATCCGTACTTATCTGAGTCATAGGGACCTTAGTCTTTACCGTGAGTGACAGATCCATGATTAATGTTAAACGATAACTATTTTCGGAGGATCATGCATCTAGTCGACCCAGTAGATACCGGAGAAAGTCAACGTCTGGAAGAAGAGACGCATCAATGGGTGAGGTCTTCATGTGCTAAGCTATCATGCTGTGGCGTACCCTTGCTATGATGAGGATCTGACTTGGCTCCGAATCACTGCTCTAATTCTACATACACCTTAGAATATTCGACACACATTCTAAATATTACACACACACACACTTCTCACACACATACTCTTTGGTTTAATAGATTATTTGTTATATTTATTTGTTAAAGCTAGAGTTGTTGAGTATGTTGTGTTGGGGAAGAATGAGAGGGGGCATGATCCAGGGGTGAGTGAGAGTAAGAAAGGGGTGTCTACAGACTGAAGGAGTTTTGTGGACGGATTCTGGTGGTTTCTCTGGGATAATAATATTGGGTTAATAAAAATGTGGGTGTTGATTCCCCTCACTCCAGGGACGACACTAAAGTAATAAAGGATTACTACGACATCAGTCACATTCGCTACCGCCATAGGTAAAAGTTATTATGCCTTTTTAAAGCACAAACTATCGTCTCTCAAGACGGCAAGGTGCCAGTGTCTTTCATATGGCCCTTAAGATGGTGTTTTGTTTCAGAGATCTCGAGTAGATCTGGTTTCTTTCAGAGTGTTGCAGATTTGAACCTTGAGGTAATCTGGTTTCTCAGTTGTTTTTTAGTTGATATTAAGTTGGTATTCAGTTGGTATTAAATTGGTACCTTGGTTGTACTTGCTTATGTTGTTTCAGTGTCGCTTCCCATTTATTTTTAGTTGGTGTTCGTATCTAGAACTTGGTGTTGAGTCTGCCGCTGTATGACTGATTGAAGGATTATTCAATTCTGAACAGGAAACTGGGAATGCCCCATGGTTTCGTTGACCTCGCGGAATGATGGCGTACCTGGCGGTATCTCCCAGACGTAAAAGTAGACGATACTCGGTTGTCGGTGTATTTTGAATATCCATTTATCTTGATGGACAATTAAATACAGAGATCCATCCTGGATATCCTGACAGAAGTAGGACTATCAATCGCTGAGTGTCTCTCTTCAACAGGTCTTTCGCTGGCTAGGCAGCGGATAAGCGTAGCAGTACACGTAGATGTTTTTCTAGATCCAGACTATGGTTAGGACAGGTTGCCATTTATCACCTCTTCCGGCTGTTGACCCAGTTTCCGGGTTGGTAAATGTCCAACAAACCACCACTCGCTACTTTCTATAGAAATGGATGACAAAGGAATACAACACGGACATTAACCTACTGTGGTATGGTAAAATGTTTACAAGACAATTACAAACAACAAAAGAAGAAGGAGAAAGTAGTGGGT
This sequence comes from Cepaea nemoralis, assembly GCA_014155875.1. Taxonomy (NCBI): domain Eukaryota; kingdom Metazoa; phylum Mollusca; class Gastropoda; order Stylommatophora; family Helicidae; genus Cepaea; species Cepaea nemoralis. The sequence goes on from JACEFZ010025848.1 coordinate 83,801, forward strand.
TTCCACGTTCCACTGTCTCTCGTCCATTGGTGTTGAGCTATTCTAGCTCTTATTGTAAGGTATCTTTTCACTCAATATACTATTCTCATTTGTTACTGGGACTATTAGATGAGTGAAGCCATTCTTTTCATCCAAACATGTTGATATTGCCTCTCTCGTACTTGAAGAGAATAACCTATACATAATATCTGCTGTTTCTAATGCCTCGTCTTCTTTCCGTCGCTATAATCAGCATTAGGCCAAGGCTATTCAACATTGTCTTCTTATGTACTGACATGTACAAGGATTCTTACATCAACATCATCATGTCCCCAGGGGTAACACTAAAATGTGTATTTCTCACAGTAAAGAGTAACAATCAGGACAGAATATAAATCTCATAACAGAGAAAACCAAACATGTACATTTCTCTGATATTAAGTACATGATAATCATACATAATTAATCATAATAATAATGCGGGAGCCTATGTTTTTGGATTTCCTCATTGATTAATCCATAAAACTAAAACATAATTATTTCCCCCAACTGCTAACAGCTGCGTGAGGTTACTGAACGCTGTGATATAATTTACCAATTTCTGCTATTTGTAAGAAAATTTCTTATTTATTAGAAATACTTTACGCAGCCTGATAAGTGTTCGGAACATAATATTATTCCAGTTGTCCACCACCCTTGATGCGGTGTGGCTGAACATATCCTTCCAAAACATTTGATTATATCATGCGTTTTCTTTCCTTCATGGGATTATCTATTCATCTCACAAGGCATTCTCCTAGCACATATATGAAATTTATTACATGTCTATCACCCATATTGAGTGGTTACTAATATGTTAACAAGAAGATTGTACCATAATTTGGCACGACGGCTTGAGTTACAGATTAGCAATTAGCAAACAATTTATCCAAAATAAACTAGAGTCCATAATCTGCGTGATCAATAGTATGCTTCCGCATGGATAAAAGTTTCCTGAAATGTCCTAAAAAGTGAATTTACACTACATAGGATATTTACAGATTATAAGCGTTGATAGTGGGATATAGTTTCACAATGACTAGAAGAGGTTTTAACATAGGAATATAGAAATTATAAGTATGGAAATTTAGCAGCGTGGTACAAACATGGCCCTTTAGTAGTAAAAATCAATCAGGCTCTAGTTTACAAGAATCATTGATTTACCATCTTAATAATTCTTATAGTAACACAATGGTATATATACCTTATCAAAATACATAAATACGCATCAATAATGTAGATTTAACATACCAATTGCTGCAGAGAATGACATATTTTAGGGCTAAACTGCTCTCCCCGCGAAGGGGAAGGCTGACGTCTCCTTTGTTAGTTTAACACAAAATGGCTTACTTTTACCTTTTTTTTAAATCTAGCCGGTCTGGCTAGGTACGTGAACTAAACTAAGGCCAAATTTAAACTAATGCCAAATAAATTTGGCTGTGCCACGGTCATTCTATCGCTGCTTTTATTCCTCCAAAATAAGGTATTTAAACAGTAATCCCTAGGGCCTGTCATATTTTTAAGGGCGTCAATGCTAGGAAAGGGTAAGGACGTTTTATTATACTACATACAACAGAGTGCGTGATGAAACATGTCCCAGCGAAGCAAGAGGTGACAGAAAGACGCTTCCCCTGGATAGGATACAGAGAGCTGCAATACAAGAAGTACAAGGGCAAACAGTCAGAAGATGTTAGGAAAAATGTGTCCTTTAAGGAACAGTTCTTTCCTAGCCTACGTAAATGTCTCAGCCAAACTATAAACCTCCATACATGCAGATGACTTAGCCATGTGGACTCCTGAAGGACATTTAAATACAGCTAACAGGATGCAGGAAGCCCACCAAGCTAGTGGCATGGTCAAATCGGGGCTAGTGAGGATCAGTGAAGAGAAATCAGCATGCACAGTGTTATCCTCTCAAATAAATTACAGTAACTAAGCTAATGTTGAATGGAGAAATAATGCTTCAGGAAAACAGCCCAAAACATCTAGGTGTCACCTTTGATTGTCGCCTAACATGAAAAACCCATTTTGAAACAAATCGAACAAAAGCAAAGCAGCGAATTGCGATTACGAAAACATCTCAATGGTACAACAAGAAGAGTATATGAGGATTTTCTCAAGAAGCTATACATTGGACAAGTGTGGTCAGTCCTTGAATACGGTGGTGCAACTGGGAAACAGCAGCTAAGTCACACCTTAACAAAATAATCAAGGTCCAAAAGCAAGAAAAGTGGATCATAACTAGGGGCATGAAAACAGCACATTTCAACAAAATGAAAAAGATTACGTCGGGAACAGATACAAGATAGAAGAGACAACAGAGCACATCAACCTGCAGACACATTTAACAGACTGACAGAATGGAGGTGGAGGGATCTTACTGAATCTTTTTAAAAAAATGGAATACAGAAGACACAGTCAGTAGGTACTGGAAAGCTCGATAGTAACTTATGAGCAAAGTCAGGGGCCTTAAAAACTAAAGTAGAAAGAAATGTTTTTTATGGTAAAAACTAAACAGAAACAAATAGCTCTCTTTACGGATGCGATGTCAGTTGTTTCAATATTGAAGAGCAGAAACAGTACAAATCTATAAGGCCTATGAAGAGCAGCACTTCACTATGCCAGAAATCCTAGAGAATTGTAATATAACGGAGTCCTTCACATTAGAAGAAGAAGAAGAAGAAGAAGAAGAAGAAGAAGAAGAAGAAGAAGAAGAAGAAGAAGAAGAAGAAGAAGAAGAAGAAGAAGAAGAAGAAGAAGAAGAAGAAGAAGAAGAAGAAGAAGAAGCAGAAGCAGAAGCAGAAGACGAAGAAGAAGAAGAAGAAGAAGAAGAAGAAGAAGAAGAAGAAGAAGAAGAAGAAGAAGAAGAAGAAGAAGAAGAAGAAGAAGAAGAAGAAGAAGAAGAAGAAGAAGAAGAAAGAGGAGGAGGAGGAGAAGGAGGAGGAGAGGTATGAGGAGGAGTGAGCGTAGTGGACATGTGGCGTAGTGTAGTAGGTGTGTAGTATAGTGGACATGTGGTGTAGTGTAGAAGGTGTGTAGTATAGTGGACATGTAGTGTAGTGTAGTAGGTGTGTAGTATAGTGGACATGTGGTGTAGTGTAGTAGGTGTGTAGTATAGTGGACATGTGGTGTAGTGTAGTAGGTGTGTAGTATAGTGTAGTAGGTGTGTAGTGTAGTGGACATGTGGTGTAATGTAGTAGGCGTGTAGTATAGTGGGTGTGTGGTGTAATGTAGTAGGTGTGTAGTATAGTGGATATGTGGTGTAGTGTAGTAGGCGTGTAGTGTAGTGGGTGTGTGGTGTAATGTAGTAGGTGTGTAGTATAGTGGGTGTGTGGTGTAATGTAGTAGTTGTGTAGTATAGTGGGTGTGTGGTGTAATGTAGTAGGTGTGTAGTATAGTGGGTGTGTGGTTTAGTGTAGTAGGCGTGTACTGTAGTGGGCATGTAGTGTAATGTAGTAGGCGTATAGTGTAGAGGGTGTGTGGTGTAATGTAGTGGGTGTGTGGTGTAGTGGGTGTGTGATGTAGTGTAATAGGCGTGTAGTGTAGTGGGCATGTGGAGTAGTGTAGTAGGCGTGTAGTGTAGTGGGTGTGTGGTGTAATGTAGTGGGTGTGTGATGTAGTGTAATAGGCGTGTAGTGTAGTGCGCATGTGGTGTAGTGTAGTAGGCGTGTAGTGTAGTGGATGTGTGGTGTAGTGTAGTAGGCGTGTAGTGTAGTGGGTGTGTGGTGTAATGTAGTGGATGTGTGGTGTAGTGTAGTAGGCGTGTAGTGTAGTGGGTGTGTGGTGTAATGTAGTGGGTGTGTGGTGTAGTGTAGTGGTCATGTGGTGTAGCGTAGTAGCTGTGTAGTATAGTGGGTGTGTGGTGTAGTGTAGTAGGCGTATAGTGTAGTGGGTGTGTGGTGTAGTGTAGTAGGCGTATAGTATAGTATAGTGGGTGTGTGGTGTAATGTAGTAGGCGTGTAATGTAGTAGGCATGTGGTGTAGTGTAGTAGGCGTGTAATATAGTGGGTGTGTGGTGTAGTGTAGTAGGCGTGTGGTATAGTGTAGTGGGTGTGTCTCATGTTTCATGTCTCATGTAGCCTCATGTTTTCAGCCATGTTGATGAATGCCTTCGAGAACGACGACATTGGAATAGACATAAACTACCGTATGGATGGAAAGTTATTCAATCTCAGAAGGCTGAAAGCTAAAACCAAAATTAACAGCGGCACCGTCAGAGAGCTCCTGTATGCTGATGATTGCGCCCTATACGCCAACTCAGAGGCGGACATGCAACATAATGTTTCAGCTTTCTCACATGCCTGTGCCAACTTTGGGCTCAATATCAACTTGGAGAAGACTGTAGTTATGTACCAGCCAGCTCCAGGGAATAATCACACTGTGCCGAATATCAAAGTGAATGATCATAGACTAAGTGTTATGGACAAATTCACCTATCTTGGCAGCACCGTGTCACAAGCTGCCACAATCGATGACGAAGTGAATGCAAGAATCTCCAAGGCCAGTGCAGCCTTTGGCAGACTGTACAAGAATGTATGGGACAGAACTGGAATAAGCCTGCAAACAAAGCTAAAAGTCTACAAAGCAGTTGTATTATCTACACTGCTATATGCTTGTGAAACCTGGACTGTTTATCAGCGAAACGCTAGGAAATCAAGCCACTTCCACACAGTCTGCCTAAGGAAGCTACTGAAGATTAAATGGCAAGACAAGATCCCAGACACTGAAGTCCTAGAAAGAGCATCCATGCCCAGTATCCACACTCTACTGATGAAGAATCAGATTCGCTGGGCTGGTCACTTGACTCGCATGCCAGATCACAGGCTCCCTAAACGAATTTTTTACAGCGAACTGCGTTGTGGTAAACGCTCCCAAGTTGGCCAGAGGAAACGTTTTAAAGACACTCTGAAAATTTCACTGAATGCTTTTGGAATTCATCATGACACCTGGGAGGCTGCAGCCAGAGACCGAAATTCGTGGCGTGCATCATTGCGCAAAGGTGCAGTCATATGTGAGGCAACTAGGACTGCAAGAGCTGTGAAGAAAAGGCAGGACAGAAAAACCACTGCAGGAAATCCTCCTCCAGAGACGTCAAGCATTCTTTGCCCACATTGTCAAAGAACATTTCGAGCCAAAATAGGCCTTATCAGCCATCTTAGAACCCACGGCTCCACACCTTCAACCCCACTGGATGAAATGAATGGTTAATCATCATTCTTGATGGACAAACAACAACAACAGTGGGTGTGTGGTGTAGTGTAGTAGGCGTGTAGTGTAGTGTGCATGTGGTGTAGTGTAGTAGGCGTGTAGTGTAGTGTGCATGTGGTGTAGTGTAGTAGGCGTGTAGTGTAGTGGGCATGTGGTGTAGTGTAGTAGGCGTGTAATGTAGTGGGCATGTGGTGTAGTGTAGTGGGTGTGTGGTGTAGTGTAGCGGGTGTGTGATGTGGTGGGTGTGTGGTGTAGTGTAGTGGGTGTGTGGTGTAGTGTAGTGGGTGTGTGGTGTAGTATAGTAGGCGTGTAGTGTAGTGGGCATGTGGTGGAGTGTAGTAGGCGTCTAGTATAGTGGGTGTGTGGTTTAGTGTAGTAGGCGTGTAGTGTAGTGGGCATGTGGTGTAATGTAGTAGGCGTATAGTATAGTGGGTGTGCGGTGTAATGTAGTAGGTGTGTAGTATAGTGGGTGTGTGGTGTAATGTAGTAGGTGTGTAGTATAGTGGACATTTGGTGTAATGTAGTAGGCGTATAGTATAGTGGGTGTGTGGTGTAATGTAGTAGGCGTGTAGTATAGTGGGTGTGTGGTGTAATGTAGTAGGTGTGTAGTATAGTGGACATGTGGTGTAATGTAGTAGGTGTGTAGTATAGTGGGTGTGTGGTGTAATGTAGTAGGTGTGTAGTATAGTGGACATGTGGTGTAATGTAGTAGGTGTGTAGTATAGTGGGTGTGTGGTGTAATGTAGTAGGTGTGTAGTATAGTGGACATGTGGTGTAATGTAGTAGGTGTGTAGTATAGTGGGTGTGTGGTGTAATGTAGTAGGCGTATAGTATAGTGGACATGTGGTGTAGTGTAGTAGGTGTGTAGTATAGTGGGTGTGTGGTGTAATGTAGTAGGCGTATAGTATAGTGGGTGTGTGGTGTAGTGTAGTAGGTGTGTAGTATAGTGGGTGTGTGGCGTAGTGTAGTAGGTGTGTAGTGTACTGTTGTAGGCGTGTAGTGTAGTGGACATGTGGTGTAATGTAGTAGGGGTGTAGTGTAGTGGGCATGTGGTGTACTGTTGTAGGCGTGTAGTGTAGTGGTCATGTGGTGTAGCGTAGTAGGGGTGTAGTATAGTGGGTGTGTGGTATAGTGTAGTAGGCTTTTAGTGTAGTGGGTGTGTGGTGTAGTGTAGTGCGCATGTGGTGTAGTGTAGTAGGCGTGTAGTGTAGTGGGCATGTGGTGTAGTGTAGTGGGCATGTGGTGTAGTGTAGTAGGTGTGTAGTATAGTGGGTGTGTGGCGTAGTGTAGTAGGTGTGTAGTGTACTGTTGTAGGCGTGTAGTGTAGTGGACATGTGGTGTAATGTAGTAGGGGTGTAGTGTAGTGGGCATGTGGTGTACTGTTGTAGGCGTGTAGTGTAGTGGTCATGTGGTGTAGCGTAGTAGGGGTGTAGTATAGTGGGTGTGTGGTATAGTGTAGTAGGCTTTTAGTGTAGTAGGCGTGTAGTGTAGTGCGCATGTGGTGTAGTGTAGTAGGCGTGTAGTGTAGTGGGCATGTGGTGTAGTGTAGTAGGCGTGTAATGTAGTAGGCATGTGGTGTAGTGTAGTGGGCATGTGGTGTAGTGTAGTAGGCGTGTAATGTAGTAGGCATGTGGTGTAGTGTAGTGTGCATGTGGTGTAGTGTAGTAGGCGTGTAGTGTAGTGGGCATGTGGTGTAGTGTAGTAGGCGTGTAGTGTAGTGTGCATGTGGTGTAGTGTAGTAGGCGTGTAGTGTAGTGGGCATGTGGTGTAGTGTAGTAGGCGTGTAGTGTAGTGGGCATGTGGTGTAGTGTAGTAGGCGTGTAGTGTAGTGGGCATGTGGTGTAGTGTAGTAGGCATGTGGTGTAGTGTAGTAGGCGTGTAGTGTAGTGTGCATGTGGTGTAGTGTAGTAGGCGTGTAGTGTAGTGTGCATGTGGTGTAGTGTAGTAGGCGTGTAGTGTAGTGTGCATGTGGTGTAGTGTAGTAGGCGTGTAGTGTAGTGGGCATGTGGTGTAGTGTAGTAGGCGTGTAATGTAGTGGGCATGTGGTGTAGTGTAGTAGGCGTGTAATGTAGTAGGCATGTGGTGTAGTGTAGTAGGCGTGTAGTGTAGTGGGCATGTGGTGTAGTGTAGTAGGCGTGTAATGTAGTGTGCATGTGGTGTAGTGTAGTAGGCGTGTAATGTAGTGGGCATGTGGTGTAGTGTAGTAGGCGTGTAATGTAGTGGGCATGTGGTGTAGTGTAGTAGGCGTGTAATGTAGTAGGCATGTGGTGTAGTGTAGTAGGCGTGTAGTGTAGTGGGCATGTGGTGTAGTGTAGTAGGCGTGTAATGTAGTGTGCATGTGGTGTAGTGTAGTAGGCGTGTAATGTAGTGGGCATGTGGTGTAGTGTAGTAGGCGTGTAATGTAGTAGGCATGTGGTGTAGTGTAGTAGGCGTGTAGTGTAGTGGGCATGTGGTGTAGTGTAGTAGGCGTGTAATGTAGTGTGCATGTGGTGTAGTGTAGTAGGCGTGTAGTGTAGTGGGCATGTGGTGTAGTGTAGTAGGCGTGTAATGTAGTAGGCATGTGGTGTAGTGTAGTGTGCATGTGGTGTAGTGTAGTAGGCGTGTAGTGTAGTGGGCATGTGGTGTAGTGTAGTAGGCGTGTAATATAGTGGGTGTGTGGTGTAGTGTAGTAGGCGTGTAGTGTAGTGTGTGTTTGGTGTAGTGGGTGTGTGGTGTAGTGTAGTGTGGCAGGCGTGTAATGTAGTGAGCATGGGATGTACTGGGCGTGTTGTGTAGTGAGCATGTGGTGTAGTGTAGTAGGCGTGTAGTGTAGTGAGCATGTGCTGTAGTGGGCGTGTAGTGGGCGTGTGGTATTGTGGGCATGTAGTGTAGTGGGCGTGTAGTGTAGTGGGCATGTTATGTACTGGGTGTGTAAAGTTAAAGAAAGTCACGTATGCACCAGGAAACACTAAATATTATCTGTGTGCATTGAAAAATTACAAGGAAATACAAGACAATTGTGACATAGAAGTAAAGAACAGATTTTATGTATTGTCTGATCTAGAGATTTTGTTTCAAGGTTTGGATGATCAATGGGAAATGCGGAGGAATTCAATCAGTTTAGCTGCAAAAACAATTATCCCTAAGTTAAAGAAAATAGATCGTAAGAAATTAACGACTATAGAACTTTTAAGACTAATGTAAACAAGAAGACACAACAAAAATATTCATGACAAATATTTAGTGATTAACAAAAAAAGGAAATACCACAATGCAATGTACACATAAATGGGAATATTCTTAAATGAGTGAATCGGTACAATTATGGAGGATGAACGAAACAAAAATCAGAACATTATTGTCAGAGCCTAGCTACGCAGCAACATCGTTACGGCACCCGGCGGACAAGAGTTGTCGGCTGGCGAGATTGGTACCTGACACGCGACTAGCGGTCAGGCTGACGACCGACGCACGCAAAGCCACGTGACCCCACCAGAGGCAGTGGGCCGTGTGCGTGATAGCTTAGACCAAGCTGGGACAGGACTCTGAACGGACGTGTGTGACGAGAGCAAGGCGTTTGTGTGAATCTCCGTGGTTGTAAGCTGAACGACTGATATCTTGAGCGCCAGACCTAGGAGCTGTAATGTGGTTGTGAGTTATATGTTGTACATTGCTGTAATTATCGTTATGTATTTAATGTGGCAATAAATCCATAGAACTTGTGTTGCTGTGTCTTACGTCGAATCACGTTATACTGTACTGTCTCACATGTGTTAGCCAACGAGCCTAATAGAAGAACCTGACATGTGTGGACGTGGGTTGCTCGTCTTTATTTAAAGAACCTAATATATTTAGACGTGTGTTGTTCGTCTTTGTTATTTAAAACTATAATTCTTGTACTTGTAAAATTTGTCAAGGTTATAGTGATGTACATGTGATCGGAAAAGTCTCAGTGTGATCCATTACTACATTGTCTAAATATGTTTAAGATCATTAGTAAATGTACAGTACATATTGTTTGATCCTGTAAACGGGTTAAACATTTGTGATTTGTGAAAATTGTCACCGTTTGACCTTGTCAACATTGTGATTTAGCCGCCATTTTGACCTTGTCGCCATCTTGTAAACTTGATGTCTTTGTCCTTACTGAATGTCATCTTGATGTAAGTGATGTGTCATCAATGTTATTGAGTGTTCAAATACAGATAGATTGTTTTTGTGTATTGAGTTTGTGGAACGCAAAGAGTTTTGGAAAGAGTGTAACTTCTGTTGAAAGAAACACTGTTGACGACAAATTTACGACATACAATTATACTCAACGCCATCCAAACCTAATCAACACTTAGTGACTTGCAGGCACACACCAACAAACACACGCTAACTTATTTCTCTCCAAAAACAAAGCAGGTTTTTGCCTACCATCCATAACCCTGCCGTAGAGGTCATTAGTGGTTCCGAAGTACGACCATACAGTTTTCTAGCCCGATTGCCCAACCTTTCGTCACCATATCCAAGGGCACTTGAGTATATTTTTCTTTACTTTAACTTTACGTATGCATTAGTGGGCACGCATCGTATAGTCAAATCAATTTTAAGTTGTTTTCCTACTAACCATTTATAATATATTTTGTGTGGTTGATTGTCATTGACGTATTTTCTCCATCATGTCGTCATTGTTCGATTTCATTGATATGGGTTTAAAATTAAAGTTAGAAGGTGATGAATTAACACAATGGAGTGAGAAGAAATACGCAGAATACCTTCAGGAAAAAGCTGCCGAACGCGATGAAAGAGCAGCAGAAAGAGCTCTAAAACAAGCAGAAACAGCATTAAAGCAAGCCGAAGTAGAAATGGCTGCAAAGACAAAGCAAGCTGAGATAGACGTTGAACTTAAGAAAGCAGAAATAGCAGCTCAGAGTAAGAGAGAAGAACTTGAATTACAGTTGAAAATGAAACAACTCGACACTGAGACTGCAATGAGTAAAGAGTCAAAGAAATCTGAAAGACTGGAGAAAGAAAACCAGTATAAGAAGTATCAAGGTATCGTTCGTAACTATACCTCGGGTGACTGCATAGCAGCCTTTACCCAAAATTTTGAGACATTAATGGAACATTACCAAGTTCCACTTTCGGAATGGAATATTTTATATATGAGGAGTCTATCTGGGGAACCTCTTAAAGTCATTGAAACCATCCCCAAAGACCTCAGAAAAGAGTACCATTACATTAAATCTAAAATAATGGCACATTTCATGTTAGACGAAGCAGGGTACAGAGAACAATTCAGTAAACTGAGTCCAAAATCAACTCAAACGTTCTCTGACTACCTCTGTTTAGTCCGAGACATTTCAGCAAATGGACTTCATCAGCCAAAATTAACAAAAATTATGATAAATTAGAAGATCTCATCATTCGAGATAAAGTTATTTCTTCTATCCCATCATCTTTTTCTAAGTTCTTACAGGAGAATGAATGCACAAGTGTGGAAGAAATGGAAAGACGTGGGTCGGCCTATTATACGGCAAATAAACAGTGTTTTGCCACTGAAGCTACTGACAGTAACTGGGTAGCAGCAGCCAACTATGAGAAAAACTATAGTAGGCAAAAACCAAACAGGCCTACCTCTGAAAAATTTAGACATTGTGTTCACTGTAAAATGTCTCACTATTTGAACGAGATGTGCGATAAAAACCCAGGGTACCCAACATACTTGCAAAATATGGTAAACAGACAAGACAGAGAACGTAAATCGTTCAAAAGTGCACGTAAATGTTTTCTCTGCAAGGCTTACGGTCACCATCGCATGGATTGTAAAGGCAGGCATATGACCAACAAAGCTAATGCCGCCTTGTTCGATAGTTCAGCGTCAGAAGACGAAAATACAGAAAAACATCCTGTACATGCAGCACAGGCTTGTGATGCATTTAGTTCCAACACATGCACTGTCTGTAATACCTTCTTTGAAAATGGTATCTTAACATGCGGGCACGCCATCCCTATTGCTAATGAGGAAGGTAACTTAGTAATAGACTCAAAAGGCAAATTAGACATCTATCACGGGTATGTTAATGGCAAGTTTGCTACAGTACTTCGCGACACCGGGAGTACACTTATTGGCCTGAAAACAACATTCATAACGCCTACAGACTACACAGGTAGACACATCACATGTAGAACATTTTCAGGCAATATTGAAAAATATCCATTAGCTTGGGCATACATTGAAACACCATTCCTCACCGGGAAAGTAAAGGTCGCAGCACTTACAAACCCAGTGTGCGATATAATCATAGGAAATTTACCTGAGGTGAATGACAAACCTCATAACCATGACATAACATCACTATGTATTAATGATAACACATCACCACCAAATGTCATTGAAAATGTCATATCACCGGTTGAATGTATGTTAGCTAATGCAGCACTAAGTTCTCATCACATCATTGACGATATCATTCCATCATCATCTGATGTCATTGAGTGTGTGAAACGCAGTAACAAGATCTACTGCTAGAGTGCAAGATGAAAATAACCAAACTGAGGCTATTCAAATGCTTAGCCCAGAAGTACCACCTAGTGACTCTATGAAGGAAACATTCATAACAGCTCAAAAAGCTGATCCTTCACTGTCAAAGTATTTTGACCTGATCGGCAAAAAGGCAAGAGTAACCAAAAATGCTAAATGGCATTTTGCTTTATACAATGATATACTCACCAGGTACTACACCAAAGGTGACGTTACAACAAAGCAAACTGTGTTGCCAACTACTTATCGCAAGCAAGCTTTACATCTTGCTCACGA
>JACEFZ010025849.1:0-43690 GCA_014155875.1 Cepaea nemoralis
AGTAGTAGTAGTAGAGTAGTAGTAGTAGTAGTAGTAGTAGTAGTAGAGATATTTGGGTGGTGGGGGTGGTAGGTATAGTAGTAGTAGTAGTAGTGTAGTAGTAGTGTAGTAGTAGTAGTAGTAGTAGAGTAGTAGTAGTAGTAGTAGTAGTAGTAGTAGTAGTAGTAGTAGTAGTAGTAGTAGTAGTAGTAGTAGTAGTAGACGTTGCACTAGTGGTGGTAGTAGGAGCAATCATAGTAGTATGAGCAGCAACAATACAAGTATAGTGTTTGCTGTTGTTGTTGTTGCTATTGTTGTTGTTGTTGTCCTCTGCATATTTCGATGCATGCGACATGCATGTTCGCTACTTGTGAGGCCAGCCGTTATTACAACAAGGCATATCTTGTAGATCGCTGACAAGCCGTTCCTCGACTGTGTCTGGAGGAATGTTCATTTCGCTAACCAGTTTATTGCCTGTAGATATTGAAAACCAGTACTTATTCATATGCTTCACATATCCAGTACTTAGAAAGAGAAGATCAAGACAGACGTCATAACAAAGATTAAAAGAAATTATCTAGCAAATCACTAAGTAATTTCTCTGTCAATAGTCATCATCATCATCATCATCATCGTCATCATCATCATCATCATCATATACCACGCTGATAAGCGCATGATTTATTATCTAAACCAATCATCATAGTCTCTGATAAGGTATGTATTCTTATCCGGAGTATGCCATTTAGCCAAGCCATCTAGCAACTTTTCTCTGTGTCGTGTCATTCAGCCAAGGTATTTAGCAATTTATCTCGGTGTCGTGCCATTTAGCAAAGTCATCTAGCTATTTATCTCGTTCTCATGTCTTTTAGCAAAGCCATCTAGCTATTTATCTCGTTCTCATGTCTTTTAGCAAAGCCATCTAGCTATTTATCTCGGTCTCGTGCTATTTATCCAGGCCTATTCTGTTACAGTATCTAGCTATTTATCATGGTGTCGTAGTCTTCTTGTTCTTCCCTCGTCAATATTTTTTTCACTTTGTTCTCTCATAAAATGTTCAAAACATTGTGACTATCTGCATCTAATTTATCTAGCCATGTTACTGTTTTTCATCGTTATCAGCCGTGGGATGATTGTTACATGGGCACAGGTTCCCCGCCAACATATAGTCTTGTGTAGATCGTCTCTCTCATCACGGCACACACTAAAATATTCTCGTTCCTTTGCCAGTTTCGCAGCCTCATACATGGTGATGCCCGATGTGTTTTGTCCTGTGTCATTCTTCGTGCTGGTCTACACCTGTCTTTTTCCAGGAACTATGCCACCCAACACTGTTTTGTCTAAGCCACTGTGGAGTTTAATATACAGGGTGTTTTTAAATGACTGTGCCGTGTTTGAAAATATTGCCGGTCCAAGTTTTGTATCCACCCTCTTTAAAGTTCATGCAACATAATAGGTTTTGTAGTTGCCTATTATGTTGCATGAACTTTAAAGAGGGTGGATACACAACTTGGACCGGCAATATTTTCAAACTCTGCAAGGTCATTAAAAATACACCCTATAGTTAAAATGTATCTAGACGATGTATATACTGTTAATGATAGGAGAGAAGAGAGGAGAAACATCAGTTGGCGAGGCAATAAATCTGAAAGTACGAGTGAGTGACCAGTATCTGACACCGGTATTTCCAGGGCTCTTGTCCAGAAATCAGTATATGTGGATGTTAGTACTTCAGTTTTCCTTTCATATTCTCCGGGCTATGATTTTTAAATCAACATCATCATGTGCCATGCCGATAAGCATTGCCGGTCCTGTTTCGCCATTTACACGATCACCAAAGTCGTGGATCAGCTCCGGGTTTTTGTGTAAATTAACATTTCTAAAACAAAATCTATGTTAATAGGAACCAGGCAAAAACTTCACACTCTAAACTCGCAGAGAACTCTTCAGCTGCACGTTGGTAGCACGCCTATAGAAAGTGTAACCGAACACAAGGCACTGGGTCTTATCATAGATAAAAATATATCCTTTAATTCTCATGTTCGTGCTCTAGTTAAATAAATTAAGCACAGACAAGTCACTGAAATTGTTCTGGCGACTACATAAAAGCATGAGTGGTGTAGTCAAGAATAAGAGCATTTCAGACTTCCAAGGTGCTGGCCTCACCTGGCAGAGGACTGACGAGGACAAGGGCAAAGCCCTCTTTGAACGCTACCTTGAGCAGGGCAACCAGACAGACATGGGAGGCCGAAATCTGGCCAAGGAGGTCACCTCAGACAGATGCAAGGCCCAGAACACTTCGGAGGAAGACACAGTGACAGTGAAAGAAATCAAGGCTGTGCTTCGACGATCAAAAAACAGTGCTCCAGGTCCTGATGGCATAATATACGACATAAATAGGTGTACCGACAATGAGCTAGAGAAACTAGCAGACATGTACAACAACAGTATAGGGAGTGTTAGCATCAAGGAGGAATGGTTACACAGCTATCTGATTCCCTTGCCGAAGCCTGACAAAGACCACAAAAAAATTCAGGGATATCGAATTATAACCATGCAGAATACAATAGGCAAGCTGCTGGAGAAGGTAATTGCCAGGAAAATATCAAGCCAACTAGAGAGGCAAGGTGTTTTCCCACCTACCCTGGGTGGGTACCGTCCAAAAAGAGAAACCTGGACCAATGCAGCAGTCTTTGCCCATGATGTCTATGAAGGTTTCCACTCAGGCACTGAAACCGTTGCTGCAGCGATTGATCTTGAGGACGCATACAACAGAGTACCACTGGATTTTTTAATGTTTCAGCTTCTTGAACTAAACGTAAGTCCATTCCTCCTTAGTTGGATCGCTGCAGCCCTCTACCAACGGAAAGTAGTTTTTAGATGTGGCAGTTGGACTTCGGAACCAACAACAATATATCCTGGCCTACCACAGGGATCATCATTATCTCCGGTACTGTTCAACGCCTACACAGTGAGAATCACCAGTGAGCAGATCACTGGACCTGGCAGGACATTGTCGTATGCCGATGATGTTTTAGTGTATCGTCAGGGTAAGGATAGAGAGGAGGTTACTGTGGACCGAACTCAATCGAAAGTACTTGGTGTGATGAAGCTGGGGCAATGGTGAACCCAACAAAGGCAACAGTGACTTGGTTCTCGTTGAATAATCATATTGTCAACAATCCAACACCAACTGTAATGCTGTGTTCAGAGACGGTGGAAAGAACGCAGGCAATGAATTACCTGGGGATACGGTTTGATCGAAGCCTTGCTTATAATGTGCACATAGACCAGGTGATAACAAAGGCCAAGCGGGGTTTGGCAGCGATGCGGGTGATGGCGGCAGCAAACTGTGAGCAGCGCCATCTATGTCTTCTGTACGAGGGGCTGGTCATGTCTGTTTTGGAGTATGCAATGGCAATCCTGACTCTCAGCCATAAGCAGATAGAAAGGATGGAAAGGATACAGAATGAAGCTATGCGCATTATTCTTGGATGTACAAGAGATACAGCATGCAGGGCGATGCGCTACCTTCTTGATTTTCCAACCATTGAAGAGAGAATACAAGTTTGCAGGGCACGCGCTTACCTCAGAATTAACGCAAACACACAACATCCACTGCATAGTGAAATTAGGAAGGTGAAGGGCAGCAGGTTAAAAAGAGGATGGTCGTGGATGGGTCAAGCCGAAGACATTCTTCAACAGGTATGTTCACTTGAGGACTTAGAACCTGGCGAGGAGTGGGTGCAAGTGCCAACAGACTTCTGCACATCCTATTCAGTTTGCATCCAACTAGATAGAAAATGCAGACAAGAAAATCCGGCTGCTGTGGAGGCTGAAGTACAAGCGTTGATTTTCGAGAATTCGCTAGACGGTGACGCGGTCATCTACACAGATGGGTCGGTCGTCCGACATGTGAGAAGCTCATGGGCCTTTACAGCTCGGGCCGGAGGGAGAATTGTGAAGGAGGACTCTGGTGCTTTCACTGAAACCACAAGTAGCCTGACCATGGAAGTCATGGCAGTAAGTAAAGCAATAACATGGCTCGAGACACAGACATTCACTAGGGCTTGTTTCCTTAGCGACTCAATGAACATGATCAAGAGGATAGAGGAGGGGTCGATCCGAAGAGAATGGTTGCTGCCTCTGAAGCGGTCTCGGCTGGCAAAGATTAGTTTCATCTTCGTGCCAGGGCATGCGGGAGTACAAGGAAATGAGCGGGCTGACAAGCTCGCAGGTGAGGCTACTGTGGAGGGCGGACGCGCCATGGACCAGGCTGACATTCTGAATGCTCTACGAGAAGTGAGACTTTTGCGAGAACCAAGTGATGACTGTGAATCTACAACAATGGCCAGACTGCGGGAGCAGCAAATTAAAAGAGGGGTGGCCAAACAAGAACACTATGCAGGAAGCCAAAGAAGATTGATAAACCAACACAGAACTGGCGTCGTTAGCCGCTACACGCTGCGGGATTTGCTGAGGAGGGGATCCGAGCACTTATGGACTGAATGGTTCGATGTGCAACGAGGATGATCTGTCGACTAACTAACTAACTAACTAACTAGTTAAACAAATAGCCAAAAAAGTATACCAACTTGCCAAAATTAAAAACTTCCTCGACGAAAACACAAGAAAGATATTCTATACTTCCCACATACAAACACATATTAATTATTGCTCCACAATCTGGGATGGATGCTCAAAATCAATAACAAAAGTCTTTATTCACTCCAGAAAAGGGCAGTCCATCTAATCAATGGTGATAAGTTTACACACAATTCTAACCTACATGAACATCTTCAGTAACTGCCACTCCACAAACGCCTACTTTTTAATAAGGCTAAACTAACTCACAAAATCCTATTTCAAAATGCCCCAAGCTACCTTTGTGTTGCGTATCCCTTACGGGACGTTGCAGTCAACACCAGCATTTTTTTCAGCTGCTGTTGATGTACTAGGCAAGTGTTACGTTCAGTAGTTTGTCATTGCTTTACCTTTGGCCATTGTTTAAATATAACGCAAGACATAGCGAACGACTAAATATACTTCTTGTCCCTAAACCTAGGATAGACTTATATAAAACAAGCTTAGCATACTCTGCCACTCAGTTGTGGAATAATCTTCCAAAAGAAATCAAAGACACCACCAATCATTATACATACAGTCGCAACCTGTTTGAACACTACCTCAGGACAGACTACATGCCCCCTTAAACAAAAAAAAACAGCAACAAAGACAATAATAATGGTAAATTATCTCGAACGATAACTAGCCAAAAAAACCAAAATACATTCCCATATGTGTGGCACGTTACACCCACCTTGGGTATTTATGATGCCCATGTTAAACATTGCCTCAACTAGTCATGTATTATTGATTATTTTTCATGCGTTTTAATGCTAATTGTTCTTTTGTTGTTAAAGAATTGCTTCATAAGAGATGTTGAATGAAAGAATGTATGAGAGGAAATAGAGAAGAAGGGCAGAATGTCAGCGTTCCCCATTCTTAACCCTTTGAAAATAAAGATTTTCGTTCGTTCGTTCGTTCGTTGTGTCGACCATGCTTTGTGACCAAGCTATCCTGATATTTACTTCTAACTCCAGATGGGCAAGTCATGCAGATATTTTTTTTTTAAATAATCCCTCCATAAGCTTGGAGATGCAATTGTGGTACGTGGTGGGGAGAGGTCTCTCCACTAACTTGAATCCCAGAGATGGTATTGTAGTAGTTATTCGAGCGAGATCTCTCCACTAACTTGAATCCCAGAGATGGTATTGTAGTAATTGGTCGGGAGAGGTCTCTACACTAACTTACATCCCAGATATGCAAGACATTTGCTAAGCTCAGACTAGCTGAAAACCAGTTAAATCTCGTCTTCTAGAAGTTTCGCAATCAACCAACCACCCTTCAATATCCCCATAATGTTTGAGGGAAAAAGCAAATGATCTACATTCGTGATTATGAGCAGATGTTCAGTTGAGATTATCACCAACCGTGTGGAGGTTAATAACATTGGCTCAGTGGTTATTAATTAAAGCGAGTTTACTGAACAACACTAATAACATGTGTGTGTGTTTGTGTGTGTGTGTGTGCGTGCGTGTGTGTGTCGGTGTGGGTGGGTGGGTGGGTGGTTGAGTGGATGTGCGTGCGTGCGTACGTGCCTGTCTGCCTGCCTTCCTGCGTGTGTGCGTGTGTGTGACTTTCCCACCCGTATGTCTTTTCACCGACCCCATGCGAATGCTGAGGAAGATCGAGATAGGCTGGGCCAGATGGCAATGATTTGAATCTCTGAAGAGGTCAAGACTAACATCCCTGTCATCGTGTGTGTGTGTGTGTGTGTGTGTGAGTGTGTGTGTTTGTGTGTGTGTGTTTGTGTTTGTGTTTGTGTGTGTGTGTGTGTGTGTGTGTGTGTGTGTGTGTGTGTGTGTGTGTGTGCCAAGGCACACGGGCGTAAAAGAAACGAATGAGTAGATAAGCTTGCTGGCATGGCTGCTGTGGGGAGTGGACGAACAATGGATCAAGCTGATCAATCTTTAGCGCCTTCAGAGAGGAAGGGCGGGTAAAGGACGCAAGGAAAGGATTCAATTCTGCTGTTTTGACCAGACTACAAAAATATTAAGTCAGAGGGGGTCAAGATAGACTAGAGCTCGATGCAGGAAGTCAAAGGTAAATAATTAGTCATCATCATTATCTTCCACTGTTGCCGTCAAGCGTCGTGGGGAGAAATAGTTGGCGGTCCAGCTCCCGATGGCTGGCACTGGATAGTGTCATTTCATGTGATTGTACAATGTATTTGATGTTGTCAATGCATTTTCTTCTAGGGCGTCCTGTTGTTCTCGAAGCAGACCTCCTTTGATGGAGAGCCAGTGTTGGTAGTTAATGGTCTTACATTCTAAAGAGATGACCAAACCATTTTATCTTATATCAAAACAATATTCAACCAACAAGACTGGTACCAACAGTCGTTATACTCTTAGGCAGTTACTGAGGAGAGGGTCTCAGCACGTATGGACTAATAGTTTGATGTGCAACGAGGATGCTCTTTTGATTAATTAACTAACTAACACACATTAACCTGTGTCGAACTGGGTGTCTTTGTCAACTGTCTTCCTCTCGATGGGGATTGAACACATCACCGCCGGGCTGGCAAACGAGCGTACCAGCAACAGAGTTACCGAGGCTCCAAAATTAAGAACATGGAACTTAGGAATGACGTTAAATATAAACTAGTAGTTATTTAATTGGAGAACATTGTGACGACTGGAAAGATCGAGGGGAATAGAAGCAGAGGCAGACCACGAGAAAAGATGCTGAATGGATTGCGACGGTGGCATGGAGGAATATCAACGACAGAGTTGATCCAGAAAACCAAGGACAGAGATCTGTGGAGAGTCATGAACGCCTACGCCAGTCGGCACTGCACTTGATGATGGTGAGTTGTTCAATCGATATATTGCTACTATGTCATGGTGTGTCTTGTAAGTCAATACAATACTCACTTAACAATGGCTTTGCTTCAGTTTGTGAGAATGCCTCTGCCATGACTGACAACGTAGCAGCTGTCAAAACGACGTGGAGAACAATAGCCATGGAAGATACGGTAACACGAAGATCTGTTTTCTGGATTTCGGGATTTCAAACGGTAAAGCGAAGATCTGTTTTCTGGATTTCGGGATTTCAAAGTAATATAATCAAATACATTACAAAATGTTAATTGCATTAAGCAATATGAATTGTGTTAATGGATGTTAATTGCATGAATCAATCTTAACTATATTAATCAATGTTAATTGCAATAATAAAGAATACTGAAGATGTAATATTATACAATTATATATAGTTAGAGATCAGCGATAGTGCAGCCTGCCTGCCTTCTACTTGTCTGTCTATCTATCTATTTGTATGTCTGTCCATCCTTCTTTCTGTCTCTCTGTCCGTCTGACTGGCTATCTATCCAACGTCCAGCTAGCCGCAAGAGTACTAGGAAAGTCGTAGACGGACAATGAATTGACATTTACATTAGCAACAACATGAACACACCAACATAAACACAACAACATGAACATAAGAACATGAACACAATAAAAGGAAACATCCATAACTTTCATGAGCAAAACAACATGAACATAACAACATCAAACACCACATAACTTTCATGAGCAAAACAACATGAACATAACAACATCAAACACCACATAACTTTCATGAGCAAAACAACATGAACATAACAACATCAAACACCACATAACTTTCATGAGCAAAACAACATGAACATAACAACATCAAACACCACATAACTTTCATGAGCAAAACACATGAACATAACAACATCAAACACCACATAACTTTCATGAGCAACACAACATGAACATACCAACATCAAACACCACATAACTTTCATGAGCAAAACAACATTGAACATAACAACATCAAACACACATAACTTTCAATGAGCAAAACAACATGAACATAACAACATCAAACACCACATAACTTTCATGAGCAAAACAACATGAACATAACAACATCAAACACCACATAACTTTCATGAGCAAAACAACATGAACATAACAACATCAAACATCACATAACTTCCTTGAACACAATAACATTAACACAACAAAATGAAGACATCAACATGAACACGTCAACATGCACAAATAAACTCCAAAGCAAGAACACAACACAACAGCATGAACACGGTAACATGTACACAACAACATGTGTACAACAACTTGAAAAAGAAAAACAGGAACACTTCAACAATTTACACAACAACAAAAACACAACACTGTGAACACAGCATGTCATTGTGTTCATGCCATCCATCCATCATGTGCCATGCCAGTAAGCGTGGGCGGTCATCTTTTGCCATCTCACTCGATCACCAGAGTCATGTGTTCATGAAATTTGTGTAATTTCATAGTATGATGTTCATGTTATTATGTTCATATAGTTGTGTTCATGTTATCCTTTTCATTTTGTTGTGTTCACATTATTGCGTATGTTATTGTGTTTTTGTTGCTAGTTAGTTAGTTAGTTAGTTAGTTACTTAGATAGTTACTTAGTTAGTTAGTTAGTTAGTTAGTTACTTAGATAGTTACTTAGTTAGTTAGTTAGATAGTTAGTTACTTAGATAGTTACTTAGTTAGTTAGTTAGTTAGTTAGTTAGTTAGTTAGTTAGTTAGTTAGTTACTTAGATAGTTACTTAGTTAGTTAGTTAGTTAGTTAGTTATTTAGTTAGTTAGTTACTTAGATAGTTACTTAGTTAGTTAGTTAGTTAGTTAGTTAGTTATTTAGTTAGTTAGTTAGTTAGGTAGTTAGTTAGTTAGTTACTTAGATAGTTACTTAGTTAGTTAGTTAGTTAGTTAGTTACTTAGATAGTTACTTAGTTAGTTAGTTAGATAGTTAGTTACTTAGATAGTTACTTAGTTAGTTAGTTAGTTAGTTAGTTAGTTAGTTAGTTAGTTACTTAGATAATTACTTAGTTAGTTAGTTAGTTAGTTAGTTATTTAGTTAGTTAGTTACTTAGATAGTTACTTAGTTAGTTAGTTAGTTAGTTAGTTAGTTATTTAGTTAGTTAGTTAGTTAGGTAGTTAGTTAGTTAGTTACTTAGATAGTTACTTAGTTAGTTAGTTAGGTAGTTAGTTAGTTAGTTACTTACTTAGTTAGTTAGTTAGTTAGTTAGTTAGTTAGTTAGTTAGTTAGTTAGGTAGTTAGTTAGTTAGTTAGTTAGTTAGTTAGGTAGTTAGTTAGTTAGTTACTTAGTTAGTTAGTTAGTTAGTTAGTTAGTTAATTAGGTAGTTAGTTAGTTAGTTAGTTAATTAGTTAGTTAATTAGTTAGTTAGTTAGTTAGTTAGTTAGTTAGGTAGTTAGTTAGTTAGTTAGTTAGTTAGTTAGTTAGTTTGTTAGTTATTTAGTT
This sequence comes from Cepaea nemoralis, assembly GCA_014155875.1. Lineage (NCBI taxonomy): Eukaryota > Metazoa > Mollusca > Gastropoda > Stylommatophora > Helicidae > Cepaea > Cepaea nemoralis. The sequence goes on from JACEFZ010025849.1 coordinate 9,902, forward strand.
GGTTAGTTAGTTAGTTAGTTAGTTAGTTAGTTAGTTAGTTAGTTAGTTAGTTAGTTAGTTATTAGTTAGTTAGTTAGTTAGTTAGTCAGTTAGTTAGTTAGTTAGTTAGTTAGTTAGTTAGTTAGTTAGTTAGTTAGTTAGTTAGTTAGTTAGTTAGTTAGTTAGTTAGTTAGTTAGTCGAGGTTCCAACTTCACGGCAACGGGCCGTCCTCTTTATGTTCCTTTCCTGTGTCAGTGAATATCACAAAAAAATGCTCCTCACTGTCCAATGTGAATAGTGGAACAGACAGGAGTCTCGGCATCCAACAGCCCGCACAGGTACGCTGTGCATAATGCTGCCGCCAGGATGCCAACACAAAAGTCCTCAACGAAAATTACAGTTCATCGTCGATGGAATGGGCAGTCACCAGAAAGACTTCATTGACCCAGGTTTTCTTACATGGCTCTGTCTCTGTTCGCAGGGGACCCGCCAAAAGCGCCGCACAAAGCACGAACTCCGTAGCTCCAAAGTCTACTCCTAGGAGTTTCCTGAAAAATGCACTCAAAAAAAGGCAAAACCAAAAAGGCAAATCAGTCAATTCAGCAACAGCCGTTAGCCATTGTTCCGAACATGCAGTTCACTGTACAAACAAAAGCGGACAAATGTAAAAGCACTCCACGTGAATTTTCAGCTCACAGAGTGGCGCCACGCACTCACTCAGTAGCTCTGTGAACATGAACTTAACATGACATAACTTCCATGTACACAACAACATGAACACAACAACATGAACACAACAACATGATCACAACAACATGAACACAACAACATGAACACAACAACATGAACACAAACATGAACACAACACATGATCACAACAACAGAACACAACAACATGAACACAAACAGAACCACAACAACATGAACACAACAACATGAACACAACAACATGAACACAACACTGACACAACAACATGAACACCACAACATGATCACAAAACAACATGAACACAACAACATGAACACAACAACATGAACACAACAACATGAACACAACAACATGAACACAACAACATGATCACAACAACATGAACACAACAACATGAACACAACAACATGATCACAACAACATGAACACAACAACATGAACACAACAACATGAACACAACAACATGAACACAACAACATGAACACAACAACATGAACACAACAACATGAACACAACAACATGAACACAACAACATGATCACAACAACATGAACACAACAACATGAACACAACAACATGAACACAACAACATGAACACAACAACATGAACACAACAACATGATCACAACAACATGACACAACAACATGAACACAACAACATGAACACAACAACATGAACACAACAACATGAACACAAAAACAGAACACAACAACATGAACACAACAACATGAACACAACAACATGATCACAACAACATGAACACAACAACATGAACACAACAACATGAACACAACAACATGAACACAACAACATGAACACAACAACATGAACACAACAACATGAACATAATAATATGAACACAACAACATGAACACAACAACATGAACACAACAACATGAACACAACAACATGAACACAACAACATGAACACAACAACATGAACACAACAACATGAACACAACAACATGAACATAATAATATGAACACAACAACATGAACACAACAACATGAACACAACAACATGAACACAACAACATGAACATAATAATATGAACACAACAACATGAACACAACAACATGAACACAACAACATAAACACAACATCATGAACACAACAACATGAACACAACAACATGAACACAACAACATGAACACAACAACATGAACATAATAATATGAACACAACAACATGAAACCCAAAAACATGAACCAACAACATGAACACAACAACATGAACACAATAACATGAACACAACAACATGAACACAACAACATGAACATAATAATATAAACACAACAACATGAACACAACAACATGAACACAACAACATGAACACAACAACATGAACACAACAACATGAACACAACAACATGAACACAACAATAGATCACAACAACATGAACACAATAACATGAACACAACAACATGAACACAAACAACATGAACACAACACATGAACACAACAACATGAACACAACAAACATGAACACAACAACATGAACATAATATATGAACGACAACAACGATGAACACACAACATGAAACACAATAACATGAACACACACTGAACACAACACCATGAACACAACAACATGATACACAAACAACATGAACACAATAACCTGAACACAAAAACATGAACACAACAACATGAACATAAAACATGAACACAACAACATGAACACAACAACATGACCACAACAACATGAACACACACAACATGAACAAACAACATGACACAACAACATGAACATAATATATGAACACAACACATGAACACAACAACATGAACACAACAACATGAACACAACAACATGAACACAACAACATGAACCAACACATGACACAACAACATGAACACAACAACATGAACACAACAACATGAACACAACAACATGAACACAACAACATGAACACAACAAAATGAACACAACAACATGAACACAACAACATGAACACAACAACATGAACACAACAAAATGAACACAACAACATGAACACAACAACATGAACACAACAACATGAACACAACAACATGAACATAATAAAATGAACACAACAACATGAACACAACAACATGAACACAACAACATGAACACAACAACATGACCACAACAACATGAACACAACATGAACACAACAACATGAACATAATAATATGAACACAACAACATGAACACAACAACATGAACACAACAACATGAACATAATAATATGAACACAAAAACATGAACACAACAACATGAACACAACAACATGAACATAATAATATGACCACAACAACATGAACACAACACATGAACACAACACATGAACACAACAACATGAACACAACACCATGAACACAACAACATGAACACAACAACATGAACACAACAACATGAACACAACAACATGACCACAACAACATGAACACAACAACATGAACACAACAACATGAACACAACAACATGAACATAATAATATGAACACAACAACATGAACACAACAACATGAACACAACAACATGAACACAACAACATGAACACAACAACATGAACACAACAACATGAACACAACAACATGAACACAACAACATGAACACAATAACATGAACACAATAACATGACCACAACAACATGAACATAATAATATGAACACAACAACATGAACACAACAACATGAACACAACAACATGAACATAATAATATGAACACAACAACATGAACACAACAACATGAACACAACAACATGAACACAACAACATGAACACAACAACATGAACACAACAACATGAACACAATAACATGAACACAATAACATGACCACAACAACATGAACATAATAATATGAACACAACAACATGAACACAACAACATGACCACAACAACATAACACAACATCATGAACACAACAACATGAACACAACAACATGAACACAACAACATGAACACAACACATGAACACAACAACATGAACCACAACAACATGAACACAACAACATGAACACAATAACATGAACACAATAACATGACACAACAACATGAACATAATAATATGAAACACAACAACATGAACACAACAACATGAACACAACAACATGAACATAATAACATGAACACAACAACATGAACACAACAACATGAACACAACAACATGAACACAACAACATGAACACAACAACATGAACACACCAACATGAACACAATAACATGACCACAACAACATGAACATAATAATATGAACACAACAACATGAACACAACAACATGACCACAACAACATGAACACAACAACATGAACACAACAACATGAACACAACAACATGAACACAACAACATGAACACAACAACATGAACACAACAACATGAACACAACAACATGAACATAATAATATGAACACAACAACATGAACATAATAATATGAACACAACAACATGAACATAATAATATGAACACAACAACATGAACATAATAATATGAACACAACAACATGACCACAACAACATGAACATAATAATATGAACACAACAACATGAACATAATAATATGAACACAACAACATGAACATAATAATATGAACACAACAACATGAACATAATAATATGAACACAACAACATGAACACAACAACATGAACATAATAATATGAACACAACAACATGGCCACAACAACATGAACACAACAACATGAACACAACAACATGAACATAATAATATGAACACAACAACATGACCACAACAACATGAACACAACAACATGAACACAACAACATGAACACAACAACATGAACATAATAATATGAACACAACAACATGAACATAATAATATGAACACAACAACATGAACATAATAAAATGAACACAACAACATGAACATAATAATATGAAACACAACAACATGAACACAAACAACATGAACACAACAACATGAACACAACAACATGAACACAACAACATGAACACAACAACATGACCACAACACAGTGAACACAACAACATGACCACAACAACATGAACACAACAACATGAATACAACAACATGACCACAACAACATGAACGCAACAACGATGAACACAACAACATGACCACAACAACATGAACACAACAACATGACCCACAACAACATGAACACAACAACATGAACACAACAACTGAACATAATAATATGAACACAACAACATGAACACAACAACATGAACACAACAACATGAACACAACAACATGAACACAACAAAATGAACACAACAAAATGAACACAACAACATGAACACAACAACATGAACATAATAATATGAACACAACAACATGAACACAACAACATGAATCACCAAACAACATGAACACAACAACATGAACACAACAACATGAACACAACAACATGAACACAACAACATGAACACAACAACATGAACACAACAACATGAACACAACAACATGAACATAATAATATGAACACAACAACATGAACACATTGCCATGAAACTACACAACTTTCATGAACACAATAACACGAACACAACACGAAACTTCACATAACTCCTTTGAACACCAACAAACATCACATATATTCCATGAACATAATACAATAAACAAAACGACAGTAAGCATCACATATCTTCCATGAACACAATACAATGAACATACCAACAATAAACATCACATATCTTCCATGGACACAATACAATGAACTCAACAACAATAAACATCACATATCTTCCTGAACACAATACAATGAACACAACAACATAAACATCACATATCTTCCATGAACACAATACAATGAACACAACAACAATAAACATCACATATCTTCCATGAACACAATACAATGAACACAACAACCAAAAAACATCACATATCTTCCATGAACACAATACATGAACACAACAACAATAAACATCACATATCTTCCATGAACACAATACAATGAACACAACAACAATAAACATCACATATCTTCCATGAACACAATACAATGAACACAACAACAATAAACATCACATATCTTCCATGAACACAATACAATGAACACAACAACAATAAACATCACATATCTTCCATGAACACAATACAATGAACACAACAACAATAAACATCACATATCTTCCATGACACACAATACAATGAACACAACAACAATAAACATCACAATTTCCATGAACACAATACAATGAACACAACAACAATAAACATCACATATCTTCCATGAACACAATACAATGAACACAACAACAATAAACATCACATATCTTCATGAACACAATACAATGAACACAACAACAATAAACATCACATATCTTCCCTGAACACAATACAATGAACACAACAACAATAAACATCACATATCTTCCATGGACACAATACAATGAACATACCAACAATAAACATCACATATCTTCCATGAACACAATACAATGAACACAACAACAATAAACATCACATATCTTCCATGAACACAATACAATGAACACAACAACAATAAACATCACATATCTTCCCTGAACACAATACAATGAACACAACAACAATAAACATCACATATCTTCCATGACACAATACAATGAACATACCAACAATAAACATCACATATCTTCCATGAACACAATACAATGAACACAACAACAATAAACATCACATATCTTCCATGAACACAATACAATGAACACAACAACAATAAACATCACATATCTTCCATGAACACAATACAATGAACATACCAACAATAAACATCACATATCTTCCATGGACACAATACAATGAACACAACAACAATAAACATCACATATCTTCCATGGACACAATACAATGAACATACCAACAATAAACATCACATATCTTCCATGAACACAATACAATGAACACAACAACAATAAACATCACATATCTTCCATGGACACAATACAATGAACACAACAACAATAAACATCACATATCTTCCATGAACACAATACAATGAACACAACAACAATAAACATCACATATCTTCCATGGACACAATACAATGAACACAACAACAATAAACATCACATATCTTCCATGGACACAATACAATGAACTCAACAACAAGAAAGTTCCCATAACTTACATTAACATAACAACAACAAACATATCGTAACTTCAGTGAACACATTTGAAAATAGTCCATACCTGTGATGAGCACAACCAGAAATACCACGTAACTTTGATAATCACAGCCAGAAATATCATATAATTCTAGTGAGAACAGTCAGACTCACCACATACAAATGACAAATACAACACAAGGTTTATTTACCAAAATTGTGTCTTTCGTCGGCAAAACATAAATTAGTAAAATGAAAACAGTGAATGACAACTGTAAGAATCTTTATTTTTACCATTTGTATTGCTTGCGCTGTCACCTGTATCATTTGCCTGCCTATCAAATTATTAACTGAATACCTTGTCTGCGATTACATTCACGCATATGAGACAATGGATTTATGCTTCATCGCTGCATTAAGTCCATGTTATTAATTTCCAAATTGTTTTCAAATCGTGTCCCTGTGGGGAAAAGAAGATTGACATCTTCAAGGTGTCGAGGTGAGTCAGCGTGTTTGTGTCGCTGCTAATGCATTCCTTACCAAGGCTATCACTTTGATCAGAAACTCCCTAAACAATGGTTTTTAATGTTAGCTATGTGGCCTCATAATGCGCAGTGTCATTTCTAGGGTTCGTAACTAGGACTTGTATATTTATGTTTGGAAGCAAAGGACACATTTACACGCCGTAAGGTGCATCGAGGGCACAGTGCTAGAGTCAGATTCTTATAGACCAATATGCACTCGGTGGGTGACACGGTCATTATAATGCTGGTAGCCTTTATTTCCCAAGACATTCTTGGTACCCTGTTTAGGCTGGGAACTCGGGTTTTAAAATAATACTCCCGATTACAGATCCGAACCAATGACTACCGGGCCTTCAGGTGACTGTCTGACCACGACGCTACGGAGATTCCCATTATTTGGGATTGGCTTGCATGATAGGGCCGGTCTCCGGGGGCGAACGTTGTATGGACGCGGTTCGTGATTCCGCATACTCGCTTTCGAAGCGCAGTTGCGTGCGATTTGGCAGCAGACCGCGTTACGCTGGTTTTTTTACGAAATGGTATGGATGCCTGTCGTTCAGAAAGTAATGACAAACTACTGAAAGTAAACTTGGCAAGTCATCAAAAACAGAAAAAAACAATGCTGGTTTTGACTGCACACGTCCTGTAAAGGATATGCAATTAACTTTAATTAACTTTATCAAGGCAGCACGCGGACAGAACGAACGTACGAACGAATTTGCTTTTCGAAGGGTTAAGAAATGAGCACGCAGGCCTCTTCAACATTCTACCCTGCTTATGTCTACTACTTTCATACGTGTTTTTTTTTTTTTTCTCATTTTTTTCATTCGTGTATCTTTTATACGGTTTATCTTAAGCACCAATACTTGCAGACAACTGGAAATATTGACTGGCAGACGTACACACAGTCAGGTCTCGTCCTTCACTTGGGGACGTAAATTACAAGGACCACTGAAGTCGGAGTGGGTTCACCTGTTAGCGAGGGACACTGGTAATATGGAAAGCTAATCCACACGCAAACATCAGTCCAGTGCCTTAGAAGTAGTAGAAGATGTATCCACTGTGCCTGAGTTTAAAGCGACCGAACGTAAAACCAAAGTCAGATACACCACAAGAGAGATAACTGGTTGAACTAAAGGATTGTTGGTATGATGAATTATTACAGGATGAAATAAATAATCATCATCATCCAGTGCCTTGCGGGCTGGAGTGGGCGATCGTAGCTCTCCACAAATTGCGATCTCCGACGGCATGGACTAATTCATGTGTTGCCTCCCTTCCGTGCCATGACAGAAGACTCAAAAATCTTCTCACTCTGTCTTCCTCTATCTCTCTTTCAGCAAATCTTTCCGGTTGTCATAATATATTCCAGGTTTTGTATTCTCATGAAGTAAACAAAACATCGATGACTGCCTCTTTCTGATGTTTGTGATAAGTTGTCTTTGCGACTCGGCTTCCCTTAAAATGACATGATTGCTCATTTTGGCTGTCCAATTAATTTTCTACATTTTCCTATAAAACCACATATAAAAGGCTTACGGGGATTTTTTCGCCTGTTTACTAATTGTCCAGGATTCGCAGCCTTATGTTATAACTAGTTCTATGTAACATGCAAGAACAATGACTTATTGCACAAAACGTTCCTCATTTGATATAATGCAGTTTTAGCTTGTCCTATTCTGTTCTTTATCTCAGTGATGCATCTTCAATCTGATGTTACCCATGTGCCTAGATATCTAAATTTCTGCACTTACCCCAAAATAGCCTTGTTTACTGTAATTGCACATTTGAGCACAATCTGTTTCTTTGATATCATCATGTCTTATCTCTTTCTATTATTCAAATAAATAAGCATGTGGAGACATGTGTCTGTCATAACAGACAGACAGACAGACAGACGGACGGACGGACGGACGGACGGACGGACGGACGGACGGCCGGCCGGCCGACCGACCGACCGACCGACCGACCGACCGACCGACCGACCGACCGACCGACCGACCGACCGACCGACCGACCGACCGACCGACCGACCGACCGACCGACCGACCGACCGACCGACCGACCGACCGACCGACCGACCGACCGACCGACCGACCGACCGACCGACCGACCGACCGACCGACCGACCGACCGACCGACCGACCGACGACCGACCGACCGACCGACCGACCGACCGACCGACCGACCGACCGACCGACCGACCGACCGACCGACCGACCGACCGACCGACCGACCGACCGACCGACCGACCGACCGACCGACCGACCGACCGACCGACCGACCGACCGACCGACCGACCGACCGACCGACCGACCGACCGACCGACCGACCGACCGACCGACCGACCGACCGACCGACCGACCGACCGACCGACCGACCGACCGACCGACCGACCGACCGACCGACCGACCGACCGACCGACCGACCGACCGACCGACCGACCGACCGACCGACCGACCGACCGACCGACCGACCGACCGACCGACCGACCGACCGACCGACCGACCGACGACCGACCGACCGACCGACCGACCGACCGACCGACCGACCGACCGACCGACCGACCGACCGACCGACCGACCGACCGACGACCGACCGACCGACCGACCGACCGACCGACCGACCGACCGACCGACCGACCGACGACCGACCGACCGACCGACCGACCGACCGACCGACCGACCGACCGACCGACGACCGACCGACCGACCGACCGACCCGACCGACCGACCGACCGACCGACCGACCGACCGACCGACCGACCGACCGACCGACCGACCGACCGACCGACCGACCGACCGACCGACCGACCGACCGACCGACCGACCGACCGACCGACCCGACCGACGACCGACCGACCGACCGACCGACGACCGACCGACCGACCGACCGACCGACCGACCGACCGACCGACCGACCGACCGACCGACCGACCGACCGACCCGACCGACGACCGACCGACCGACCGACCGACCGACCGACCGACCGACCGACCGACCGACCGACCGACCGACCGACCGACCGACCGACCGACCGACGACCGACCGACCGACCGACCGACCGCTACCGACCGACCGACCGACCGACCGACCGACCGACCGACCGACCGACTACCGACCGACCGACCGACCGACCGACGCCGACCGACCGACCGACCGACCGACCGACCGACCGACCGGACCGACCGACCCGACCGACCGACCCGACCGACCGACCCGACCGACCGACCGACCGACCGACGACCGACCGACCGACCGACCGACCGACCGACCGACACGACCGAACCGACCGACCGACCGACCGACCGACCGACCGACCGACCGACCGACCGACCGACCGACCGACCGACCGACCGACCGACCGACCGACCGACCGACCGACCGACCGACCGACCGACCGACCGACCGACCGACCGACCGACCGACCGACCGACCGACCGACGACCGACCGACCGACCGACCGACCGACCGACCGACGACCGACGACGACCGACCGACCGACCGACCGACCGACCCGACCGACCGACCGACCGACCGACCGACCGACCGACCGACCGACCGACCGACCGACGACGACCGACCGACCGACCGACGGAGAAGCAAAAAGTTAGAAAGAAACTTAGATAAGTAGGCGTAAACAGGTAGAATACGTTCAGACCAAACGACAGGCAGACAGAAGTTTAGATATACATTTATTTACTTAAGTAGGTATTGCCACTGTTGTTGGTTTGTTTTTAGTTGTTGTTCTAGTTGTCCTGTGGTTCATTTTAGTGTTTTGTTGCTGTTGTTACTTGTGTTGTTGTTGTTGTTGTTGTTGTTGTTGTTGTTGTTGTTGTTGTTGTTGTTGTTGTTGTTGTTGTTGTTGTTGTTGTTGTTGTTGTTGTTGTTGTTGTTGTTGTAACTATTTAACGCGATTCATAGGATTGTTCACACTTGTACTACTTTAAAAACTGAGGACTAGTTATTATGTGGTCCTGTCTTGGCAGCCAAGCTACACACTGACCAACTCCCAAAGCGGGAAGTGTATAATGTGCATGCTGATGTCTATGGCTCTCGTGCAGTCGCACTGTGCACATTCATAGTCCCCAGCAAGCATTATCACAACTGAGACTAATCCCGATCCTCCGATAGCCGGCCATACTGTCGTCTGCCCAGCTTGCCCCACTTGAAGGTTAAGAAAAGTCTTTCTAGCGAGGTCTCGCAGGTGAAAAGATGAAGTTACCTGCCTCGCTTTACAATGGCTGTGGATTTGATTTCGTCATTCAGTTCTCAGGTGAAGTTTTCTTGAAGACTACTGAAGATCTTCGCTGGAGATGCGGAATTCCTACTTTGTGAACCGCTTTCGGTAGGCCAAGCTGCAGAAAGATAACGAGCTATCTATATCTATAAAACAGAGTGTATGTTTGTGGGTTTGTGGGTCTTGGATGCGTTCGATAACGGTACATCCGATTGAGATGAAATTTTCTACACGTCTTCCTTTCATTCCTGTGCAACCGACTATAATAATTTCTTAATGTAAAATCTTCTACTTATTTAATAACATTTACTTTTCCATTTTCATTATATAATGTCTATATAGCAGGGGGACTTCACTCTAGAAAAGTTATTTCAAGGGGCATAACTTTTAATAACATTTCTATATACTTTATAGTCATATTGTTGGACTTACCTGCACTATTGTTAAACTCTTTGTCTATAGTTACTTTTAGGAATATGAGTTATATTAAATAATGATATAATCTTTAAGGTATTTTTAAAGTTTACATAAAAATAATGCATTATGCATAACATTTTAACCCATCTTTTTCTGCTTACAAAACTTATCAACTGTCATGTCGGTGATTAAAAACAGTTTTCATTAAAAATAATGAATGGTGTGTGGAAGGACATTCTTTTAAGTTACTCTGCGCCAGGAGCTGGGCGATACCACGCCGGGTCAGATAGATAGACAGATAGTCGGGAACGGAAGCTTATTTGACTACTTATATGAATGAATTAAATGACATGCTCCCCACCAGGGACTGGGTGAAGCCGGGCCGGGACAGACAGATAGACAGATAGACAGACAAACAGATAGTCGGGAACGGGAGAGCTTATATGACTACGTATATGAATAAAATGAGATGCTCCCCACTAGGGACTGGGTGAAGCCGGGTCAGACAGACAGATAGTCGGGAACGGGAGAGCTTATATGACTACTTATATTAATTAAATGAGATGCTCCCCACCAGGGACTGGGTGAAGCCGGGCCGGGTCAGCCAGACAGACAGACAGACAAACAAGCAGACAGACAGACTGATAGATAGATAGATCCCCTCCAGGGCCTTGGCGAAGCCGGGCCGGGTCAGCTAGTATTTGATAAAACCAGCTACAATGAAGTCGATCCGCGTCTTTAAACCACTTTAAACCTATTTTTCTCTCAGTATGAATCGTGACACATTCTGACCTTTGAATGTAAAAGGTTAACAAGAATAAGTCTAGTGACCGCCTGAACCACCACACATCCGGTTAATTTCATTCACTGATAGTTTCTCAAAGACGTATTCAGCCAAACAAGGATACAGATAAGTAACTTTAATATTTTTATGTAGTATTTTTCGTGAAGTTGTGTGTCTGTTTATGTTTGTTTGTTCTGTGCTGACGAAGGCTTAAGCCGCAATCTACATTTTTTTACTTGTAATCGTGTTGTAGTAAAGCTCAGAATCTACTTCTCTTTTTTGGGTGATTCATTCATTGCCTGAATATAAAAGTAAACGCTGTTTTCTCCACAGCCATTCATGTTAACATTTAGCATGAGACGATGAGTTGACGCAAGGATATAAAATTGATTTAATCGCAAGCTGGGTTGGCGTGGAATGGGACATTGATATAATAGTAAGCTGGGTTAATAAGGAATGGAACATTGATATAATAGTAAGCTGGGTTAATGTGGAATGGAACATTGATTTTAATCGCAAGCTGGGTTGGTGCACAGTAAGGCAATGAATTTAATCGCAAGTTGGGTTGGTGCACAGTAGGACACTAAGTTTAATCACAAGCTGGGTTGGTGTACAGTAGGACACTGACTTTAATCGCAAGTTGTGTTGGTGAACAGTAGGACAATGAGTTAAATCGCAATTTGGGTTGTTGCACAGTAGGACACTGAGTTTCATCGCAGGATGGGTTGGTGCACATTACGACACTGAGTTTAATCGCAAGTTGTGTTGGTGCACAGTGAGACAATGAGTTTCATCGCAAGTTGGGTTGGTGCACAGTAGGACAATGAGTTTAATCGCAAGTTGGGTTGGTGCACATTACGACACTGAGTTTAATCGCAAGTTGGTCTGGTGCACAGTAGGACAATGGGTTTAATCGTAAGTTGGGTTGGTGCACAGTAGGACAATGAGTTTAATCGCAAGCTGGGTTGGTGCACAGTAAGACAACGAGTTTAATTGCAAGCTGGTTTGGTGCACAGGAGGACACTGAGTTTAATCGCAAGCTGAAATTACTCTGGAGCCACGCTAGCCAGTGGTTAAGCATGCTTACCTGCTTGTTCGGTGGTCATAGGATCGATTTAAAATCAATGCTCCTACGTCAACCCAGCCCAGAATACAGGGTGTATTTTTAATGACTGTGCAGTGTTTGAAAATATTGCCGGTCCAAGTTTTGTGTTTACCTGTTATGTTGCATGAACTTTACAGAGGGTGAATGCAAAACTTGGACAGGCAATATTTCCAAACACTGCACAGTCATTAAATATACACCCTAAATATACCATGACACGTCTTTGAAAGTAAAAGTAAAGATAATTGTTGTGATACAGGGTGTATTTTAATGACTATGCAGTTTTTGAGAACATTGCCGTTCCAAGTTTTATATTCGCCATCTGTGGAGTTGATGCAACATAAGAGGTAAATGCAAAACTTGAAACGGCAATATCTTCAAAAACGGCACAATCATTAAAAATAAACCATATATTAAGACACTAGTGTCGATTGGTCTATTTTTTAATAAAAACAAAAACAAAACTGATGGGACAAGCACAATATAGACCAAATACACCCAAGCATGGCTCATTAAACTAATTGTAATATATTTATAATGATCATGCCCTACAAGAAGCAAATGAAAACCGTAAACTGATTAGAGAAATTAGACGCAGTCAGTCACAAATGTTTGCACACGTTATACGAAGAAATAAATTAACGACTTGGTGGCGGCTGGCAAGATTGAGGGGACAAGAACAAGGGGAAGGCAAAGAAGTAAATATTTTGATCGTTTGGTCACGTGAAATGGTCGAGACAGTAACATGGAGCTGATCCACGACTCTGATGATCGTGTGAGATGGTGAAATATGACCGCCCACGCTTATCGGCATGGAACATGGTGTTGAATATATTCTCCACAATCGGTTTCACCAGATTTATTTGGTAAAGCTTAGACAATGAATTTGAAGAGATCACCAGGTGTGTATCCACTATTGTAGATGTCATTCGACAAGTTTATTATCACTTCTATACCCAATTCACAACAGCTTTAATTTCTTCGACAGTAATGTTATCTAGCCCCGAGGATTTCATTTTCCTTATGTGTTTTAAAGCATCTTTAACTGATTAAGTGTCAAACACCAAAGTAGGTATGGACCAAAAATGGCATACAATTGATTGATTGATTGATTGATTGATTGATTGATTGATTGATTGATTGATTGATTGATTTAAGAACCGACATCACAGCATTCGGGGCATTTCCTAAAGCACTCCGTCCCCATCCTCAGCAGCCAGCGAAGAGTTCTAACACCAATAGTACCAGTAGCATTCTGATTATATGTCCGTCTCGCCTTTCCTCTGAGCGTTGAGCGTCAGCCAGATTGGCATACAATCAAATGGACAAATATTATAACGTACGTTCACTGAGCACTAAAAGTGCCTAAGAAACCACGAAACAAAAAAACAAAATTAAAAATAAAATAACACGATGACCCTAATATGGCGTGTATTTAAGGATTATATTATCTTTCGGAGAAGTCCTCCATGGCGGAGGGGTTACGGACGAGGTTCGTAATCTTGTATACCGGCGTTCGAAACACATGTGCGAGCGACTTGGATGCAGACCGCGTTGCGCGAGGTTGGTTACGAAAAGCTATGGATGCTTGTCGTTCAGAAAGCAATGACAAACTACTGAACATAAAACGTGCCAGGGCATCAACAACAGCTAAGTATGCTGGTGATGACTGCTAACGTCCTGTACAGGATAAATAACTAACTTTATCCTTTGACATTGATTCAGTTAAATTTGCTTTCAGTTATTGGTGGTCCATCATGCTGATCGTGAGTTTTGTCATCTGCAATTCACCATCATCATTTGCCTATTTTATATTAGTTAGTTAGTTAGTTAGTTAGTTAGTCGCAGTTCCAACTTCACAGCAACGGGTCGTCCCCATTATGCTCCGTTCCTGTGCCAGTGAATATCACACAAAATGCTCCCCACTGCCCAATGTGAAAAGTGGAAAAGACAGGAGTCTCGACAAACAACAACCCACACAGATACACTGTGCATAATGCCGCCGCCAGAATGTCAACACACCAGTCCCCCATGAAACACCCAATTCATCTCTGATGGAATCGGCAGTCATTTTCCTATCTGGATGTTTCCTAGATGTTCACCCACACAGTCCACGAAAATACAGTTCATCACCGACAGCAGTGGCAGTCAACCAGAAGCCCAGCAGCCACGCATTTCTGCATAAGGCAAAAACCGGTCAGCTCTGGGACATAGCCACCTGCCATCGCTCCGAACATGCAGTCACGTTCCAAAAAACAAAAAAAAACCTTGGGCAGATTCAAAAGCACTTCACACGAAACTCACAGCTCACAGTGTCGCGCCACGCACTCACTCAGTAGCAGGGCGACGGAACCATCAAGCCTCCTTAGTCGCCTCTTACGACATGCGTGGTAGGCTACAGTATTGCTATTCTTTGCTTCCCTTATGGGCCCCGGCAACACACGGGAGGCCTATTTTATATTATGTCCATCTATTGATTACCTTTTCCTTGTTTGTTAAAATTTTATCTTCTTTGTTTCCAATCAACTACTTGTCGTTTTCTTTCTAATGCTTTGTAGTTTCTGTATCTTTTCTGCATCTTCTCGCTACTCCTCGAGCGCCTTGCACTGACAGTTTGGCCAGTATTTCGCTGGCTTACATTTCGAACTATTTATATATGTATTCTTTTATGGCATGGTCGAGACAAGAACACAGGGTTGATCCAGAACACTGGTGAACGTGAAAGATGGCGAAACATGACCGCCAATGCTTATTGGCATGTCACGTAATAATGATGATGATGATTCTTTTATACGTATCTTGATTTTGTTTACACTTTCTTCTTATGTCCACAAGTTTTAGAATTTCATGTCATCCATTTCCTCTTCGCTGTATTTCGTATCTATGTTATTATATCATTTGATGTATATTATATTGACGTAGTTAGCAATTACCATTGTAATGTGCTTATTATTTTGTTTTCTATAACATTGTTCCTATTCTGTTCAGTAATACAAATGTCACAGTCATTTCCTGATTTGATTTAAATATCGTTATATCTAGATCGATATTTCTTGCATATGGTCTTTTCTTTTTAGTTCAATAGATACTTAAAAAGCACCTTACAACACAATCGTACCAACTCTATGCTACCAATGCCAAACTTGGACAATGACAGAAAATGATAAAAGAATAATTACGGGAATAAAAATGAGATTGCTGAGAAGAATACTCAATTTATAAAGCAAAAATAAAATCAGAAATGAATAAATCAGGACTACAGTGGGGGTTATGGTAGTGCAAGATTTCATCAGAAAACAGCAAGTTAAATGGTTTAGCCATATAACTAGATCACCAACTAACTGTATACCATAACTAGCAAATGATGTACAGACCAAATGGAAGTAGAAGAAGATGCCGACCATGTAAACGATGGACAGGGAGAATCTCGGTATATGAAGCCCATAAACGGGCACTCTCCCTCTGTTCATGCTACACCTCGACACCGCAATGTAATGTCTTCAGATGTATTTAAGTTACAATAAACTTTTATTCATAAAACAAATCAACGAGATGTTTATAATTAACAGATACAAATGTGAGAATTTTATTGTTTTTTAAAAAGAGAAGAATAACATACATATGAAGAACACGTTAATATACTATTTGTCTTCTATAATAATGTAACATGTATGGCAATGTTGACGGTAAAAGGAATTAGCAGGTAGAAACACACACTCTCTCTCTCTCTCTCTCTCTCTCTCTCTCTCTCTCTCTCTCTCTCTCTCTCGCTCTCTCTCTCTCTATCTCTCACACACACACATACACACACACACACACACACACACACACACAACATATAGACACATATACCAACGCACACACATAGAAGCGTACAAAAATAATTCTGAAACGGGTGGACAGAAATGCACACATGTACACATACATACACACAATTAAGCGCGTACACTCAGACACGAACATGAATATAAATAAACGCAAATGCAAACATACATACGCGCATATAAACAAACACACAAATAATCTTACAAATGGAACGGTATTCAAAATACGGAATACATGTATTACATAAACAACCAAGTATGCAGGTTTGTATACATGTTTGTAGTTTGATTATATGTAGGTATGTAGGTATGTAGGTAGGTAGGTAGGTAGGTAGGTAAGTAACGTCATAGTAGGTAGGTAGGTAGGTAGGTAAGTATGTGTGTATGTATGCATGTAAGTATGTGTGTGTATGTATGCATGTAAGTACGTATTATATGTGTATGTATCTGTATAGATAGTTAGGAAATTCGGTATGTTTTTATGTGTGTATGAACATATATTCGTGCGTGTATGTGAATGCATTATTTGTGTATAATATGTGTTATATTTAATTACATGCATCATTCGGGCAACATATGAAACATTGAAAGCCTGGTATGCATTAGTCACTGTGGTTGTGTTCACACGTAAAATGATAAAATAATTCAACTGTTTTGCTGGCTATGGCTAGAGTTCCTGTTCTGCGCAGACATCCAAGGAAGTCTTCAATGGCTAAGGGCAACGATCAGACCCAGGTCCACTACAGCTAACCTCCCAGGAAACGTCGGCGCTGCCTCCGTGTATGTGGTCGCTGTACCACCACCACCAGGCCTTGCCCACTGTCATCAGACGGGCTCCACTAGATCCCGGGCAGGTTGCCGCGCTGTAGGAGTATCTGGTCAGACCATTTCCCAGTTCATCCCTCTGGACACAGTGGCCTATGCTGACGTGTTTGCTGCATCCGTGGGGGTGTGACACTATGATCACCAACGGTTGTTCATTATCAGATATATAACCAGATAAGGGTGACGACATTGCTTGTGAATAGGGGGATTTTAGGTATTTAGTCATTATTGTTCCTCGTAGATTCTGCCAGGCAGTTCGCATCTTCTCCAGTCTCTCTGCCAGATGAACATCGTGAGATATGTATGTGATTTCACATCTTTCATTGTCTTCAATGTTCTCAACGCGGAAAATATTATCGAGAGTAACGGCACCCCAACAGGCATCTGGACTTTGGCCTTTGTCAAAAAAGAGGTGACTCGTGATTAGTGCGTTATCGACTTGGTCAGCAACGATGTGGGATGTAGACCGGACAACAATGTGGGCAAACTGTGTTCTTGGTGTTGGAGAATCCTTGCATTCTTTACACGGACAGCGTTTGTCTCTCGTATCACTCCCATTACAATAGTTATGTACCTTGTACACTAGCCCACTTGCTGTCGTGATGCCCGTGGCCTTGTCAATACAATTCCCAGAAGAACTCTGACCAGTTTGGCAGTGCTTCTCTGTTCCTTGTTGCTGTACATTTATCTGGACAGTTAAGTTGGACAAAGCGCGGACACACTCCACGATGTCCTCATCGTGGTAAGCAGGAGGCAGGTGGTTCGCACTAAAATGGTTTATAGGTACAAAACTGCGATGAGCCGGGTTCTTGTGACAATCTCTGCGACGAAGATCCGTCTCTCCAGCTGGTTTTACCTGCTCCACTAAAGAGAACATGAAATAGTTGTAAACAGTGGTAATCTAATGGCAGATCATGTCTTGGGGATATGTAGTGTAAGACAGTCACACATCTTTATATGTCACATACAGATATATATAGTGTAAGACAGTCACACATCTTTATATGTCACATACAGAAATGTAGTGTTAGACAGTCACACATCTGCATATGTCACATACAGAAATGTAGTGTTAGACAGTCACACATCTGCATATGTCACATACAGAAATGTAGTGTTAGACAGTCACACATCTTTATATGTCACGCACAGTTATTTGCATGTCTTTAAGGCTCTGTGGTGAATTGGTTACGAATTGCAATTGGTAGCCCCGCATACCGCATCCTTCTTCTTCTTCTTCTTCTTCTTCTTCTTCTTCTTCTTCTTCTTCTTCTTCTTCTTCTTCTTCTGCTTTCATCCGGACAATTTTTTCAGACGTTATTGCGTTGTGCCTGTTTACAGCAGAGCTGCGTTCTTGCGCCGTTAAGCAGACACATTCAACTTCTGCGGGCATTTGTTGACCGGGTTAACCTTTCCGGGTGCATACCACGTTCGAAATACTGCTGAGGATGATTTGGAAGTAGACCGCCTTGTGTTGGTTTCAATACAGTGGTATGAGCTCCGGTCGTTCAGAAATCAATGACAAACTACTGAACGTAAACTTGCCAAGAAATCTCACAAAGGGAAAAACGGAAAAAAAAACGCTACTGTTATCTGCCACATCCTGTAAAGGATATGCGACTAACTAATTTACGGGACATTACAATCAACCTCAAAATTGTGTGGCTGTTTGCAATTTGCTAGGCAATTTTACTTTCAGTAGTTTGGCATTACTTTCTAAACGAACAACGCTTATACCATTGGGAAAATCCACTAACGGCGATGTGTTCCCAAACTGATGTCGAGCCGGGTGTGTCGGTATTGTGAAACTGCGTTCTCTACCCTAGACCACAGATGCTTGTTAATATGCTCTCATTAATTCCATGTGGGTCTCTATTGAAGATCTCTAAATACGTGTTTTGCGCATGTTATTCCTCTGTTCCCTAGTGTTATGCCTTCTTGGACTCTCTTGTGTGTCTCTTGTCATATATTGGAGATCAATGTTTGTGCTTTGTTGGCTACACTACAACATGTGATAATGTGAAGCATAAAGACTTTATTAATTTGTTGACAATTTTAAACATGGATGGAAAAGATCTGCGAATACGTATTTAAGCATGTTTGGGTAATAAACAAAAATCCATAAGGATGTACAACTAACTGAGAACTTTTCAACACATTAAACATAGTATTAGACAGGGTTGTGTAGCGGATCTGTAGAATTTATACAGCGAAATAATAATGCGATCCATAAATAATATGCCGGAAATATCGGTTACTGAACATAATGTAAACAATTTGCGTTTGGCTGACATAGTTTTGGTTGCTGAAAATGAGACAGTTTCAAGACACGAAAGATATAAACAAAGAACTTAGTCTGAATAACAGAAAAAAAGATGTAATGGTAAAGATAGATAAAAAATGTCTTCCCTAATACAACATCAAAGTGAGAGGAACGAATCCGAAACAAGTCAATTTATTTCAGTATTTGAGTATTTTAAAACCAGCAGATGGTAGATGTAATAAGGAAGATAAATATAAAATAGCCCAGGCAAAGGAAGCATTTCACAAGCCGAAGAATTTATCTTTGTCAATCCATGTGGAAGAGAAACGTGACTAATATCTATATTGAATCATTCCTTATGTGAGCAAGCGAATCATGGACAATTAGCAGATGGGATTTATGTGAAAGCTGCAAAGATGTGGTTTTATAAAAGAATGATGAGAACACTGAGGGCGGATAGAAAGTTAGTTGTATATCATGTACAGGGCATTGCAATCAACTCCAGCATTGTTTGACAGTTTGTTATTCCTTGGTAAGTTCACGTTCAGTAGTTTTCCCTTTCTTTCTGAACGCCGACACTCACACCATTGCATGGAAACCAACGCAAGGCGGTCTGCTGCCAAATCGCCCTCAATTATCTTTCGAATGCGGTGTACCGGGTTACGAACTGCGCTCGTATAGAAAGAGGTGATTAAGAAATAATGAAAGCAGAAAACTCCTAAGAGACTGGATACTCGTGTCAGAAGCAATTAGTCCATATTCGTTGGGTATGTCATGAGAGTACTTCGTGACAACAGGAAATGATTAGGGGAGGCGAGGCAGTGGACCCAAGAGAGAAAATGATGGACAGTTCGACATCATGACATGGGGTAACGTCGGTATCAGTAATGACTGGCAGAACACAAGACAGAAGGAGGTGGACAGACATTATAACCAACGCCACAAGGTATGCATTAGAAGACTAATCCCTATCCATAAACATCTCTTAACACATACATAGTGGTACTTATGTAAATTATCAATATCTATTTTTACAGGTACAAATTATCGTAAGTTTACCTCCGTTAACTATAAAGGTGGGTCTTTTCTGGTAGCTAAATTGTTGCAGTCGCTTCAGTGCAGACATGTCTTTTATGGTTGTGTGCATCTTCCTCTTGCCTCGTGTTTGTTTACCAAGTTTTACCTCACACGATCTATGGGCTATCATCTTCAACTCTGTACAATATCGAATGATATCACGTAATTAATACACTCACACAAGGATCTAATATTGATTGGATATATTTAGAGAATCAATACCATTAAGAAGATATGCGATCAACAGAACACAATAAGAGCATCGGTGCCACGAAGCAAAGTTATGGACTCGGTTCGTAATCCTGCCTACCCCCGTTCAAAACACAGCCGCGCGCGATTTGGCGGCAGACCGCGTTGCACTGTGTTTTAACCAATTGGTATAGGAGAGGGTCGTTCAGAAAGCAATGGCAAACTACTGAACGTAAACTTGCCAAGAAATCAACAACAGTAGTAAAATGCTAGTGTTGACAGCGATGTTCTGTAAAAAAAAAAAAAAATCCTGGAAATCCAGGTCAGTTAAATAATTTTTTAAAAATATATCCGGATAGCTTATACTGCATTGCATGTTAAAATATTCTAACCAGATTTCTTTAGTTAGTTCAGACCAAACATAGAAGATATAACACACTGTGCGTTGTCTTATTCAGGCGAGCAGTCCCTGATCACGCAGCGTGCTTTCCATGGGGTCAAGTTCAAGTCAGATACGAAGGTCAGCATAGACAAATGGATCAGAGCGCTCGCTCTTAAACTTCTAGTGTGCTGATGACGAGGTAGCGGGTTTATCCCCTATACCGTTTGGTTGGACTTAATGTCCTGGGTTAATGTCCGTTGACTTCTCGCTCTTGACTTGGGGTACGTAAATTTACAAGTACCCCTGAAGTCGGAATGGTTTCCCGAGATGGCGACGGACACTGGTAATAAGGAAAGCTAGCCCATTCGCAAAACATCAGTCCATGGTGGACTACACTTGAGTTCAAAGCGAGCGAACGAAAGAAAAGAATTAATATACAATTGAGACTTCTTTGTAGTGTATAGTAAATGTTGTTTGTTCTTGTTTTTTCTGCAGTACGTTAATATATTAGTCTCTGCTTATTGGTGGCTATTGAAGATAATATTGATCCGAGGTTGTTACACTTCTTCTGATCCCGCGATATTGTATCAAATACTTTGCCTTCTCTGATAAGTACGACAATAGGTCCCGCGTGCAAGATTCCCCCGTTAACGATCCCTTGCAGTTGGAAATTTTCAAGAGTAGGCCATGACTTGTACCTTCTGTGGCAACTTTCAAACAATTAGGAAATCTACATGTGGTAGCGCGGTAGCATAGTCGTTGTTTCACTTGTTTTCCACACTCTCCACAATCCTCAACGACATGATTTTGTTTTAATCCACGTGTAAGGCTCGGGGTGGACCCGGGCTCAGGAAATGGGTACGTATACTAGGAAATGTCTAGCAAGGCAAGGTGGAGAGGAGGGAAACTATATATATATATATGTATATATATATATATATATATATATATATATATATATATAGATATATATATATATATATATATATATATATATATATATATATATATATATATATATATATATATATATATTGCATATCCTTTACAGGACATCGCTGTCAACACCAGCATCATTCAGCTGTATGTTGATTTCTTGGCAAGATTACGCACAGTAGTTTGCCATTGCTTTCTGAGCGGCCGGCTCACATACCCCATAAGTTACCGATGCGTTTCGAACCACTGCTGATTCTCACCGTCATCACGTCACCGACGAGAGTATACGAGATTACGGAGAAAAGTCATAACCTCTAAGCCACGACGCCGGCACTTCATTATATAGTGACACAGAATACGTGAAGGTAATACTTCACAATCCCAGGCACAATATCTGCCATGTGACTCATCACGAAGTACCTTGCCGACTGACGTGAGCGAAATTGTTTCTCCACACCTTGCGATCTCCAGTAGTATGTATCACTGAGTGTGGTGACTCCACTCAATGCCATGGCACAAGACTATCAAGAATTTTCTTTTGCTGCCTACCTCTGTTCCTCTTTCCAAAACTATGTATAGTTGTCACATGTTCTAGTATGTTTCTGTTTTGTTTTCATAATGTGGCCCGAAAATGAAGACTGTTTCATTTTGGTGTTTGTGATAAATTGTCTTGACCTCCATCAAAATGTCCAGATTTCTCAATCTGGTTGATCAAGGAATTTTTGTTTTCCAGCATTCTAATATAACACCACATCCCCAAATCCCCGGGGAATGTTTTCGCTTGTTTACTAATTGTTCTGGATACACAGCCATATGTTAGATTTGCATCTGTGTTAACATGCAAGAATTATTTTTTTAATGTTCAATGACATAGATTTAGTGCATAACATTTCATAGAATGCAATTTTGACAGCAGATAGAACAAAATGGGACTACCTGAACTTAATACACAATTCAGATTCAATAACAGTTCTAGGTGTTTCGTGTACACCACATCGGCCATACCTACCTTATTCTCAGCAAACTGTCATTCCTTATTATCACAAGCTTAATGTAATACCGTAGCGGGATCTTATATACGAGAGCTTGAATTAAATATAAATGTTAGATTTCTAATGCAAGAGGCTAAGTTAGACTGACTGTATGACTAGATTTTCCCACTATGACCGTTTTATAACACACGGCAGATTATTATTTGTAAGGGTCGGTGTGGATCAATATATTTTTCTGGAATGTGGGATTCAAAGTATTTCTTGGAAGATATTACAGTAAACAAACTTTGATTGCAGTTATCTGTTGATTACAGCTATCTATCGATCGACCGATCTGTCTGTCTGTCTGTCTGTCTACTTATCTACATGTCTGTATGCAAACAAACGAGTGTGTGCACGCGCGCGCGTGCGCGCGTGTGTGTGTGAGTTTGTGTGTGAGTGTGTGTGTGTGTATGTGTGTGTGTGTGTTCCTGCATGCATACACACTTAGTCGGTGCTTGCTCTTTTGTATTTTCCCTTATTTCAATGTTTCACAACGGGAACTCATCGTCTCACAACGGGAACTCATTGTTTCACAACGGGAATATCGGTATGAAACAGGTGTCGTGTATGAACAGTGTTGATCTCAGGGCCCCATTCAACCTGAGTATATAATTCCCTGTCTAGTTTGCGGGATTTCCTAAGCTAATAGATTCTTGCTAACACAAAGATCGGAATTTCCCGATCAAGACTAAATTTTTTTACACGATAAATGTATAGATGAGGGTTGGACAAACTTTTTGTGCGTAAGGTCACATTGGCAAATTTAAAGCTATTGGATTGGGGGGGGGGGGGGGGGGGGGGGGGGGTTATGTATATTAAGTCCACTTTATTTACAGCAACCTACCACAATAAGTAATTATGAATTATTTCATTGGCACCTTGCCGTCTTGACAGACGATAGTTTGTAAGGGATGGAATTATTGCCTCTCCATAGCACAAAGCCTGGGCTAAAATATAGAGATCATGTGTTGCCCATGCAGCATGATCCCTCTCTCGGCCTGCCTAGTTCACTCCAGAGGAAAGGTAACACCTTTACATCTGGAACAAGACAAGCTGCAGAAACTGCCGGATCAGCAAAGCAATGCTCTAATTGTCCGCCTGTCGGAGCTTCGATCCTAGACCAGCCGCCAACCAAGGCTTAGAACCTGGTCTGCCCTGCCATGACACTTTGTCTTTAGGTTGCATTTCCTCGCACCATGGTAAGGCTTGTACCCTCCCAATCTGCAGTCTCACCGGTGCACTTTAATGTGTATACGAGCAAGATTGCATACCTAGAAGCACCAGGGGTTGGAAGAATACTAACATTTGCAGATGATATTCTTGCATATAGGCAGGGGAGAGATAGGGAGCAAACAGCCCAGGAGTTACAGGCGACAGTAGATAAAGTGATTGACCGCTGCACAGAAATGAGTGCTGTCATCCACCCGGAAAAGGCGGCTGTTTTGTGGTGCTCTCTGGACAACAGGATTGTAAGAGCTGATGTCCCAAGCCTCGCGATAGATGGTAGACATGTCAGCAGAGAGAACAAACTGAAGTATCTGGGGATCACATTTGACAGGAGCCTATCCTTCAAGGACCATGTGGAGACGGTCGTGACAAGATCTCAAAGGGACTCAATGCACTTAAAACTATGGCTGCTATGGACATTGAGCAGAGAATGCTTTTCACACTATACCGGCACTTGATCCTCTCAGTAATTGATTATGGATTAGGTCTGCTCACTGTCTCAGAGAGTCAGCTGGTGAAGTTAGAGCGCATACAGAACGAAGCTATGCGGGTCATTCTCGGATGCACTAGAGACACCCCAGTAGTGTGTATGCGTTACATCCTTGGTCTGCCGACTGTTGCTGGTAGGCTCAAGGTGATGCAGGCGAAGGCATACCTCAGAGTAGCTGCAGACACAGACCACCCACTGCATGAGGCGCTGGACGCAGTTAAGGGTCAGCGACTGATAAGAGGGAAATCATGGATGGCTCAGGCGGAGGATACGATCATACAGGTGTGCCCCTTGGAGAACATTAGGCGTGGAGAGGAGTGGGTCAGAGTTCCAGCGGAGCAGTCAGACTTGTGCAGAGTTATAATCACATTAAGCCGGGAGTGCAGGGAGTGGCCAGCAGGGGCCACGGAAGTGGAAATCTAGCAACTAATTCAGGACAATGCTCACTCGAGTGATGTGATTATCTACACAGATGGTTCGGTGTCAAGAGGTGAGAGAAGTGGCTGGGGGTTCATAGCCAAAGCTAATGGTCGATGTTTGGGGCAGGAGAGCCTGGCATATGATACCACAACATCCAGCTTAAGAATGGAAGTGGAGGCAGTCACTGTGGCTCTCCGCTGGATGGAGAATACGACACACACACACACACACACACACACACACACACACTCACACATCGTGATTGTGACTGACTCAGAAAGCATGCTGACGAGGGTGAGGACGGGCAGACTTCGTGCGGAGTGGCTTGCTTCGCTTCGGAGGTCACGGGTGACAAGCATCGCCTGGATCTTTTCTCCGGGGCATGCCGGTGTGCTGGGAAATGAACAGGCGGACAGATTGGCTGGCTCTGCAGAACTTGGTGGAGTATTGATACATGACAAGGCAGAAGTGGTTGCGGCCTTGTTAGAGCACGTGCACACCTCGGAGGAGCAAATGGATTACCATGGTCTGGCAAGAAAGAGATAACGAGGAGTGACGAAGGGATCTGGCCGACGCTCAACGCTCAGAGGAAAGGCGAGACGGACTTATAATCAGATTGCTACTGATACTATTAGTGTTGGAACTCTTCGCTGCCTGCTGAGGATGGGGACGGAGCACTTATGGGAATGCCCCGAGTGCTGTGATGTCGATTCCTAAATCAATCAATCAATCAATCAATCCTCCCAATTGCGCTCTTCCGCACGAAGCCGTTGACACAATGTGGGTAGTCGGGGTTGGTAAGGGCCGCCGAACGTTCGGCGCTAACAGAAAGCAGGTAGTACCGTCTACTGTTATACGGTAGCTCAGTCATATCTGACTAAGACCTGACACAAATGAATTATTTATAGGTTATTAAACAGTATAAATAACTAATTATTGCAATTGTATTTTACAAGCCCGACACCCCACATTGTGCCAACGGCTTCGGGTGGAAGAGCGCAATTGGGAGGGTACAAGCCTTACCCTGGTGCGAGGAAATGCAAGCTAAAGACGAAATGTCATGGTAGGGCAGACCAGGCCCTAAGCCTTGGTTGGCAGCTGGTCTAGGATCGAAGCTCCGACAGGCGGACAGTTAGAGCATTGCTTTGCTGATCCGGCAGCTTCTGCAGCTTGTCTTGTTCCAGATGTATAGGTGTTAACTTTCCTCTGGAGTGAACTAGGCAGGCCGAGAGAGGGATCATGCTGCATGGGCAACACATGATCTCTATATTTTAGCCCAGGCTTTGTGCTATGGAGAGGCAATAACTCATTATGCCTTTTTAAAGCACAAACTATCGTCTGTCAAGACGGCAAGGTGCCAATGGTGGTGGTGGTATTTTACTTATACGCTCATACATTATATTTTACAATATGGACAAAAACGTTTACTAATTTGTTAACAAGATTTTACAATTTTTTATTATAATAAATTTTTTTTTAATTATCTCTCAATGGCTTTAATTTATACACAAACCGACTAAATTGTCACTACAAATGTTGATTTCTAATGAGATGTATGTGACTGCTTGCAAATTTTGACTATATTCCCGAAATCTGGAGCAAGTTTACTTGTTGAAATTCTCATGACAGCATGCAAGGTGCAGTCCGACAATAAAGACCTATTCTTAAATTTGTTGATCTTGAAGCAAGAACATTCTTGTTCGCAAATGTATGTTGGTCCAAACAATGATAAAAGTTTAGCTGCAACGTTTTTCAAGTTGGGAAATGATTCTTCTGATAAAAAGCCTTTGAAACCTTTGCTGCAGCGATTGATCTGGAGGATGCGTACAACAGAGTACCATTGGATTTTCTAATACTTCAGTTTCTTGAACTCAAGATAAGTCCGCTCCTCCTTAGTTGGATCGCTGCAGCACTCTTCCAAAGGAAAGTAGTTTTTAGATGTGCAGTTGGACGTTGGAACCAACAACGATACATCCTGGCCTACCACAGGGATCACCATTATCTCCGGTGCTGTTCAAAGCCTACACTGTGAGAATCACCAGCGAGCAGATCACTGGACCGAGGAGAAAATTGTGATATGCCGACGATGTTTTAGTGTATTGTCAGGGTAAGGACAGAGGTCAGGTTGCTGTGGAACTGCAAACCGAACTCAAACGCATAAGTACTTGGTGTGCTTAAGCTGGGGCAATGGTCAACCCAACATAGGCAACAGTGAAATGGTTCTCTTTTAAAAATCATATTGTCAACAAGCCAACACCAACTGTTAATTTTAGTTTAGTTTTAAGCTAAACTAAAACGTTTTGATCGTATTGTTAGTCAGGTCTTAGTCAGATATGACTGAGCTACGGTATAACAGTAGACGGTACTGCCAGATCTCTGTCAGCGCCGAACGTTGGGCGGCGCTGACCAAACCCGACACCCCACATTGTGCCAACGGCTTCGGGCGGAAGAGCGCAATTGGGAGGGCACAAGCCTTACCTTGGTGCGAGGAAATGCAACCTAAAGACAAAATGTCATGGCAGGGTAGACCAGGTCCTAAGCCTTTGTTGGCGGCTGGTCTAGGATCGAAGCTACGACAGGCGGACAGTTAGAGCATTGCTTTACTGATCCGGCAGCTTCTGCAGCTTGTCTTGTTCCAGATGTAGGTGCCAAGTAGCAGGTGTGACATAATGATGCAAATAGGAAAGATCCTAGAATCCCAGAACCACAACGCTAAGAAAAGTGAAAGAGATGACGCGACTACACAGAATCGTCACACGGCAATGTCAATAACAACACCAGACTACTTGGGAGTTTCAACAAGGCGGCAGCTTACGTTAATTCTACAACCATAGGTCGGCTAAATATTCGCTTGGTGGCGCTTCAGTGGCCGAATGAATACTTGGTAATGGAAGAGACAATCTATGGAAGCAACACTTATTGTGGCCACGAATATTTCTGCAGACGCAGAAAACTAGATGTCTGCGAAGCGGCACGAAGGACACTTGGCGGATTGACAGAAGGATTCCGCGAGGACGAAGAAGGACTTTGTTGGTCTTCAAACAGGGACGGCTTACAACAGTCAGTAATCTTAAATGGATTCTTCTTACAGCCCTAATTGGACAGAACAGGTTACGTAAATATTTAATTATTGTTTATTGTTGAGAATAAGCGTTCTAACTGTTTAAAGGTAACTGGACTTCGTCAATTTTGTTTGTTCGGCTTCCAACCTGCTATTGCTTTCGAGCCGAATTTATTCATTTGTACAGTTATTGTTGGAATTGATTCTACACCCCAAGATATAATCTGGCAGGAAGATGGGGACTTGATACCGGGGAAGTCAACCACAGCCAATCAGCCACCTATATATATATATATAGATATATATATAATATATATATATATATATATATATATATATATATATATATATATATATATATATATATATATATATATATAACATCTAACTCCCGCATCATGGATATATATTTATCGCTATGTGTTTTCATCGGCGTTAAGAAACAGTACTCCACTAACAGCCGACGCTCTATCATTTTTGCTCAAACGACGTAAATGGCGTTCATGGACACGTCTGGACAATAATTACAGATTCATACTTACATATTTACTAATTGCACTATGGACTTTACCTCAGGCAGCTACGCTTCACTCCACTGTAGTGTTTAAGGGACATTTGGACTTTGCACATCGGGACGTCGACCAGGACATGTGTTTATTTGGATCATTCACCGCTACGATTACCCCAGGACATTAGGACAAGGAACTGCTTCATGACATTTATCATTGAACTTCTCGAGTTTACGGACTGTTTACAACGGACAGCAGCATTCTCATCTCACGACATATACACACTGCTACAATTTTTCTATGGAAATTACAACGAAGAACGGCATCAGCAAACTAGAGACATCATTCATAGGTCGATGCCTACATTATCAGTTACTATAGACAGCCATACCGCCACTGTATTACTTCACAAAAGGCCAGTATATTTGTTTGATTGTTGAGACTATTGTATTCTAGTTGGGTGTTTGCATTCCAAAATTTAAATCATATCCATGGCCGATTTGTTTTCATTATGATTATGTGGGCTGTTGGCGGGCTATTCTTATGCTAAATAAACTTGTTTAAATGGCACAAGGATACGTTCTTTACTAACGGTCGTCAGCTCGTTGCGAATTTCGTTTGTAGCGACCTCGCGTTTCGTTAGTACGTGTGTCGTATGATTATAGTCGTATACGTTTGTTATTTAGCAGTCGTCATTGTTTATTTTATATGTGACTAGATATATCTGTCTGCGTTACACTTCACTTACCTATCTCGTAATTGTGTATTTCTCTTGTGGCGTGATATTCTTTATACCGACTATATATTTTTCTACCTATTTCTGGAGCTCACTCTGGAGCTCTATTTGGAACTTACGGACCAACTACACATACATTCGTGATAGAGTCTTATCGCATTTCAGTCTTGATGCTGCTAGGTTAAGAACAAAGTTTAAAACCCAGATACCGAAAGCAAATCAAACGTTCTTGGGCTATGTATCTGAAACTGCATCACTCTTTGACAAGTGGTTAAGGGCGGAAGATGTATCTTCTGATTTTGAAAAATTGCGTGACCTCATGTTGCGAGACAAACTGCTATCATCAGTGCCAGATTCAATGTCTACATTTCTGGTAGAGGTCAGATGTAAGTCTATACCAGAGATGGAAGCTAAAGGAGAGGCATTTTATAACGCCCATCGTGACGTATTTGCTGATGGTGCGCAACCAGAACTCATGATAAGTGCTAGTGCAAGAGTTCAGAATCAAAGAAGTCACGGTAAAGGTAACAGATTTACACAGCATAGAAACAGAGGTCCATATCATAACACGTACAGAGATTCAGACAGGCAGAGAAAGGGTCATTTCACACAGTGCCCACACTTTAAACTTAACCACGATTCACTTGAGATGTGTGACTAACATCCAGAATATGAGTCTTTATCTATAATTTTAAAACAAAACCTCGCTTCCAAGAGGATGAGTAAGTATAATTCTTACAACAAGAGTATCAAATGTTATACGTGTTTAGCGTACGGCCATACCTCAAAGTCATGTGCGATGAAGAGGACATGGAAGGAAGCCAACGCTGAATACATGTTTACTAGTATTGACTCAGAGGATGCAGAAGACGCTCATGCAGCCATGATGGAG
Organism: Cepaea nemoralis; assembly: GCA_014155875.1. Taxonomy (NCBI): domain Eukaryota; kingdom Metazoa; phylum Mollusca; class Gastropoda; order Stylommatophora; family Helicidae; genus Cepaea; species Cepaea nemoralis. Next base: position 41,569 of record JACEFZ010025849.1, read on the forward strand.
ACATGTCACAATGACAGACCAGGTAAGGTATGTAGAGAATACCATGAGGACGACAGTTCTACAGGCAGCCACAAGAGACAGATACATGAAGCTAACGCAGTGTTCACCCAGAAAGGTAATCTTAAGATCCACCAAGCATGGGTAAATGGGTCACCAACAACTTGTTTTAGGGATACGGGTGCTTCACTTGCGGGACTTTATCACAAACTAGTACAGAAGAGAGATTACACAGGTGACAGTGTTATTTGCAGATCATTCGGAGGTACCATAGAAAAATACAAAACCGCATGGGTCTCAGTAAAATGTCCCTTTTATACGGGGAAAATATGTGCAGCAGTACTACCATTCCCGTGTGCTGGGTTGATAATTGGTAATATTCCTGATGTCATAGATTACGCTCAGGAAGTAACGATCGAACCCAGACTTGCCACGGCACTCGCAAGAACCCAAGTTCAAGAAAACGCAAGAAGAAGAAAATACGCAATTGACACAGGTTACCAGTACGGGATATTGTATAACACAAAAGGGAGACAACAGGGACAGTAGGGAAATTTTCCCCCGCCCCAAATAAAGTAAACCACCAATTACAAAAAATTTTCAATAAAAAAGGTTTTTTCCAGGGTGAAGTGAAAACGAAACAAAAAATCCCCCCTCTTGTCTAATGCACCTTCAGAAACAACACAAAAAGATAACAAAGGTTACACACACTGGTAACAAACAACATATACTGTCCACTAAACATTGGCAGTGGGATGTTAGAACCATGTTTGTTTGCCAAATCATGATCATAGTTAAATCGACCCTCTCTCAGGTTGAATACGCTGTTACGAACATATACTCACAAACAAAGAAATATTTTACTTGTGCCATTACAAACAAGTACGCACAGGTCAAGAAACATATTACAAACGAGTACACACTAATCAAAAAGCACATTACAAATATGCACACAGAAATCAAGGAGTATGTCATAAACATCTGCGCACAAACCAGTAAAGAGTTTACAAACTGGTTAAATGAAAGCACAGAACATTACAGAAAACAAACTACACTTATCTTTGCTTACTCTATTTATTTGACTTACTTCTGCTGCAGATATACTAAACTTACCACATTACGACATATGTTTTACACGTTATACACACGAGTGAACACTATAACGTTGTTCAAGGCAATGATGTTAAAGTACGAAGATTATGGCATACGTGCAGAAAAGAGACACCATATTTTTGAAAGAAAGAAAGAATGAGAGAAAGAATAAAAGGAAGAGTGAAAGAAAACATGAAACGAATAAGTATAGTAGTCAAACATATATCAATTCATATTTCGCCACATACACACGACAGATGTTCACACACATTTAGGACATTATCAGTTATTAATTAATAACAACAGTTTGTTCCGAATTGTCGAAACTGTTCAACTATCTCAGCGATACAATTTAGGAACATGGTTTCATATAAGCCGGAACAGACATCGCTTATTAAACACAAGATCACCGTGTTGCGGATATTCCCGATTCTTATTCATTATGCAGATGGATCATATCGGAGATTCCTGACACAAATCTTATGATTCACGACGACAAGTTACACCCTATTCTTTACTTCGGTAATACTAATAGTCTTTCAGTAACACATTTACCACTAAACTTTAAGCTTTCGCGTTAATAATTGGTAGAAAATTATTATTCAATACGAATATTCTATTCTATTTCTATTTCGTATGCCTATTGTCTTTAGAGCTTTAAGGATTACACTTCTGTTGCAAGAATACGATTTCTAGATCTGCCATATTCCGGCAATGATGATGCTTGCTTGCTTGCTTGTGTTCGTGGCTTGAGCCCAACGGAAGCTGTAGTCGGAATGAAGGATCCCGTTTTCCAAAAATCAGTGTGATGTCATACAGGACCCGAGTTTTGCGTGAGTATCCCTTGCCCATGCTGGTATTGGGGTGCATTATGGTGGTTCCTCGCCAACGAGACACCTCCCATTTGGGGGAATGATGAAAACTTACAGATCTTTTTAGTGACTTAGAATTCTATCTACTATTTCATTCATGTTTTTTTGTCCCCCTTGCATTTGGGGCCCCCCCCCCACAAAAAAAAGGTTTGGGGGGTAAC
>JACEFZ010025850.1:0-87500 GCA_014155875.1 Cepaea nemoralis
ATCATGGGTGCTTGAGACTTCCGCCGTACCATTCTCATTTTAACCCTATAGAAATTGTGTGGGCTAAAATTAAAGGACAGGTGGCAGCTGACAATACTATATTCAAATTGTCTGACGTCAGGATACTAATCCAGTCCGCGCTATTAAATATTGATAAAAGTTACTGGAAAAATGTGAGGACCATGTGTTGAAAGAGGAAGAGGATTATTGGAGAAAGGATGGATTGAATTTTATGCAACCGAGAGCAGTGTGTGTAGAAAAGTGTGACGTATATGAGAGGTGTGTGCGAAGAAACTGTGTGTCGTGTATTATAACATAAATATATATGTCAGCCTTCAAAGTTCAGGATCATAGTGTACACATCATGGCAAGGATTACACGACACCACAGGACTCAGTACACTAGACCTCACCGAAGTCGTATCCTTCTCTCCAGACATGTCCTCTTCCAGGAACTTTGATGACCATGAGATCTGAATCCCATGTAAATTTATAATCCGTGGAAAAAAACTATTATTGTTCCTAACGCAACTGTTCCTAACAGTTTATAGAAACTCCGGCTTCATAATTCCGGCGTGGTGAAACAAACATGGAACACTGTCCTATGAACAGGACTTTTTGTCTCTTGCTAAATGTTCTCTAGTTCTCACTATTAAACAGTTATTGTCTATACTCCAATAGAGTCCTTTATTTTTGTTCTAGTCATAAGTGAACTGAATATCCATCACTACTGGTGTGTTAAAACTGGTATGACCTAAACTCATTCGGTATTTATCCTGTAGGATACATATACCATTCAGCTCCACTGAGCAATGTTGATCATCTTCCTCTAGCATAAGCTCTGTTGTAAAGTTGCTGGCCCATCTCTCTACATCATAATTTATCCGGGATCGGATTTTTAGTTGTTCCGGGTTCTTCATTCCAACCAGAGGAACCTGTAAAATAAATCAGACAACCGGTGATAGTCTCTCCGTCACTGATCTCTATTAGATGATCGTGGCCATCGGCCTCGCTCAGAAAATATAATGAACCTACTCTGTCATGGACAGATGACTGAACACATATTTTATCATCAGGCCAAGACAATAAAAAAAATCAACAAACAGAATGCGGAACCCCGCCCACCAGGGACACCTACGGGAATATCCCAATTATCCCTCATTATTAAATTCTCAACTAGTAAAGCTTATCCACACTTCACTAATCTATTTTCAACTAACAGAGCCAAGTATCACTTCCCTACTCTAGCTAGTTTTCCATTAACAGTGCTAATCATCACACTTTAGTTTTAACAAGGCTACAGCCTATATTAATTAGAACTAATTATAATAGGTTCTACCTTAGGCAACACTGCAGTTAGATCAAATTACATCCACTCTTGCCATGACAGGCACGTGTAAAATTAAATTAACTCAATTCGCACACGGTAGACATTTTCCCATCAGAACCACCGCGCCGAAGCACGTCTGCTAAAATCCAAGGTTTGAGTTCAACTGTCCTCTCCAATCCTGGTTTTTGGCAAAACCTAAAATTGGTCACGTGACAGTATTCTTCCGGTCCACACAGGTGTTATTTGGACATATCATCCATTGTCAAGAATCGATTTTCCCTGGCTCCATCAATGTCAAAGTTGTCATCAGTTGTTTTGACTCCCCCAACAAACTAACGAGTTACTGTATGATCCCAACAACAGTTGTCAATAGCAATCTGCCAATCTGTGTGATGTCCGGAAACTATATGACAGATGGACTGTTTTCTTCCGAGCTGAGTACTTCCGCTTCCAATCCGACTTGTTTATAATCTGTCAAAGCGGTGTATGATTCAGCTCATTCACTTCCCCTACACATCTGCAACTGTTAATTTTGCCCGACATGCGATGGCCGACATCCGATTGCCACCATGATCCCACGGGTTCCATCTGTATTCAAATGTTGACAGACTGTCAAAGCGATGCAGGGACCCGTCTCACTCACCACCGAGTAGTCCCAATCCGTCGACCAGATGTACACGTGCAGCTACAAATATTGTCCTGGGATTTTGACATCCGATTTGTTTTTACTGTTAGTTAAAATAGTTGTCGCTGGCAGATAGTCCGTTTTATCAGAAAACCTCTATAATAATCAACTGGGTAAACGCAAGGTTTTATTTTGTGACAGGACAACATACGTGCATACGAATCAATCTATAAACTTCAATGAAAAGAGGACCAACATCTTGGTCGTTAAGAAGAAAGCCCACTACAGAGACACTAACAACTATTTTCATAGTGCAAAACAGGTAATCATGTTCTGTCTCTGAACGGTAAACAGCAGAGTAGACAATCTTTCACGAAGACTCAAAGCGGGTCTGTCACCCATGTGTACGTGTGAACAAACTACACAGACAGCTGAACAGATCCTTAAAAATGGAAACATGATGACTAAGTGCGGTATCATTTCTGGTCACTCCATACGCACATTAACGCACAGCTATTTGGAAGCTTTCACGAACTCAATATAAAAAGCTAACACGAATACTTGTGTACACATTATTAACCAGCAGCTGGAGAAACAAGAAGGAAATGAAAAATAAGGTAAGAAATATATTCCTTCTACATTCCTGTCAATTTACCAATTATTTACCCCATGCCTCTGTAAATTCTCTGTCTTTACTAATATTACACATTGCACCCCGTCTCGGGATTCTCCGTGGTGAAGTGGTCAAACCGTCTGACTCGGGCTCCGAAGGTTGTATGTTCGATTCCGGGCCGCGTTCTTCATTTCACGAGTGCATTTTTTCGGAGACTCCCGAGGGTCGTTGCTGGAGGTACGGAGTTCGCGCTTTGTGCGACGCTTTCCGTGCTGCGGAAAGAAACTGAGCCATATGGGATAAAAACCTGGTGCAATGCAGCCGACCCTGTCGACTTTTAAGCTACTTTCATTGCACTCACTCCTATACGAATCCGGATACGCCTTGTGTGTCATCTGAAATGGCGAGGCTTTATTACTGTAAACATAAATTTGTTAGCGAGAAATCACTAGTTTTTCAGCAAAACATCAAAGAAATGTTGCCGCTTTCGATGATGTAAGTTGCTTTTGGACCTATCAAAGACATATACCTTGGGTGGGGGTAAATATAAGACGGCTGGAAAAATCTCATAACGATGCAACAGACAGTTTTCAAAATAATTGATCGTGAATGAAGGCATTCTTTTCGGGACGTACTATAAGAGCATACATTTCCTATAGCAATTTTAGGATGCAAAACATGGATATATAACAAACCACCTGAAAGCACAACATTTGCCTTTGAATATAAATGTTACAGAAGGGCATAGAAATTCATTGGCTTATGATGGAAATAATTTTCACTATTGTTGGTGTGACCAACTGGCTTGAGGTAGCTCCCGGTTGGGCAACCACTCAGCCAAAATCATTTTCTCCTACTGGTGGTTAGTTTTGGATGCAGTTTGAGATCCCCTAACTCTGTCAGAAGGGACTAATTACCACTCCAGATCCCAGAGAGAAAACGTGGAACAAATGTCTGTTATGCTGATTTAAGACACTGTCCCTGATACTCAAGAAAACAGCCAAGAAGTGGCTCATTGAAGATAGAATATATCTATATAGTTTTGGCTGTACTTGGTATCACCAGAAGTGAGAAAGGAATAGTTAAGACATGCAACATAATCTGGTTACTTATGACTGCATAAGCAAGATACCTCCCGGACATAGATTCCCACTTCTGGTCAATATGTGTGAACCCCCACTAAATGATACAAAATGTGTGTACTTGATTACGCTACACAAACATTTATAAACATTTAGAATTATACGGACAAATTGAGTTTTAAAATACAACAACTGTGTTTATTATTTCTAGTCTTGATTTATAACATCAGATGGAAGATGTACAACAGAGATTAGGAGCAGAATAGCGCAGGCAAAAGCCGCATTTCATAAAATGAAGAGTATCTTATGCAATAAGTCACTGTCACTGAATGTAAGAAAGAGAGTGCTGAAATGCTATGTAGAACCAGTTTTGCTGTATGGCAGTGAATCTTGGAATGTAAATGAACAATTTAAGAAGAAATTAGAAGCAACAGAGATGTGGTTCCTGAGACGAATGTTGCGAATTCCTTGGACTGCCAGAGTAACTAACGACGACTGCCTGAAACAGGCTAATGAAACTAGAACATTATATACAACAATAAGACAGAGACAAACAGCTTTCCTCGGTCAGGTGATGAGAAGAGAGGCATTGGAGAACATCGTAACAACTGGAAAGATCGAGGGGAAGAGAGGCAGAGGTAGACCAAGAGAAGTGATGCTGGATGGATTGAGATGGTGGCATGGAGGAATATCAGCAGCAGAGTTGATCCAGAAAACCAAAGACCGAGATCTATGGAGAACCATGAACGCCTACGCCAGCCGGCACGGCACTTGATGATGATGAGTCTTGATGATCATATGATGATGATGATTATATTATGGTAAACGTAACTTAAGAGGTCACATAGGTCATGCTTCCCCCAGTGAGACGCAGTTCATTGTCAGATTGAAGGAGTCCAAAGTGGTCCCTTCACAAGGCTAAGTCATTTCCTGATATGGGTTGTTGACTGTCCATTGCTTCTAAGAGATCTGGAATGAAACGAACGGAGATGGGTAGTATCTACATCTACACATCTCAAACACATATGTCTATACATTCATATAAACATACATTCAAGTCATAATATATGATGGTAAGATGATATATGATGGCATGTTACATAAACATATATCAGTTCTAAATAAATAAATATATATGTATATATTCATCAAACCATTTAGAACATCTATAGCTCAAAACATACATCATCACATACATTTATGTAATGGAGTGTTTTCCATATAAGTTCACCTCACTTACTCTTTCCCTTTCTGATTCATTCATACTGTCTTGTCGGAAGGACTGGTCGCACAGTCCTGTCGAACATTAAATGCCTTCCCTGAATCTGTCTGGGATATTGAATGTCCTAAGTCATGTCTGTCCTCATGCAGACATCATGCAGACAAGGTGAACTGGTGCCATTCCTCAAACCAAGTGGTTTTACCACAATCTTGGTAGGCACTCAAAGTGTTGGTCCAAATAATCAATGTTAATTGGACGCTATCAAGAGACTGGTAGCTCTCAGGAATTTCTCCTAAGTAGTCAGTTTCAATGTTTCCAATGTTTAACATCATACAGGATGAATCTACATGTATCTCCTGTACATGCATAAGCCACACACTCATGTAGCTTGGATAATGGATTTCTCCAAATTATCACATACAACAAATCAAGTGGTGAATGAAAGAAGAAGATAGTTCTCAGTGAAATCGTAAAGCTAGAACTGGAACATTAAGTACAAAGAAAATCCACGAGTGTAAAGTTTTGGAGAATATGTAAAAACAGGAAACTACACAAGCCTTCAGACTAGCAAACTAATCAGAATAATGGTATACCTGGGTTATAATTCCATCATAATACTTCGTACAGAAGTCCAACAGAACAAAATGTTAATATTTCTCCAGTAGGTATCCTAAGAATGCTATTGTGAATTTGCGTCTGAAGTCTTGCTGGCCATGCATGTAGTTTTATTCTCTTCATCCCTGGCTAGTTTTCACGTTGGCTAATTAATATATCCCCTATTAATTAACTCCACCTATTTTCCACATGTAGCATGAGTTACAGAGATGGATTAAGTCCCAAGTTCTTTTCACCCCTCCTACATTCCTGTGGACGGTAGTTCCATTTGTCAATCAAATTGACGGAGGCCCCGCCATGCCTGAAACAATGAAACATGCTTTGGCGGCAATGCAGTTGCGTCATTACATTCCAATAGGCTATTAACACCAGCCTGCCTGGGTTGCTGGCAATAATGTGTCAGCCATGTGTTCCTACTTTGCCCTGTATTGCGGGTAGGTGTTAAGCCTGCATTATATTGCCGTCTTTGGATCACACGGGGTTTTCCCCTGAGTAGCACTGCCATGTATTATTTCAGATGGGTCTGGCTGACCCTCTTATCTCCCATTCTGCCGTGGCTGGTTTACACGTTAGGTCATGTTAATCGTAAGGTGTTAGGTGTCAGTCCCTATTCCAACCGCAGGATTCTAAACTAACACGTCAATCTCTACTGACTGGCTCCACGATGTATCAACTCGTCCCCAGCACAGATTTCACACTTTGCTGTCTTTCTCTTCCCTGGTACTGAAAACAGTGAGTTTTCAACCTTTGATAGCACCCGCCGACTGGTGCCGTGGTGTCTGGGTTTTACGTTTGATCTGGACATCAAAGCTTTCTCAGACCTAGCATTACAGAAATGATGGGGCGTGCGTGGTCAAAATGTAATTTTCTCTTGTTTTCACTCTCTGTTAGTTTTTCCTTATTCCTTGGTTGGGGACTAGATTATTTTCTGGTGGACAATTATTCTTTTACTTAGAGAATGATAGAATAATTCTTGTGGGCTCTTTAATTCCTTTCAAACTTGTGTAATTCTGATGCTGCCGGGGCTGTCCCGTCACAGTTGGGTTTCCAATTCCAATTCTTGAGGAGAATGGCCCCGTTCAACCGTCGACTTATCGATTTCATTAAAGTCGAATCTCTTATGGTGTATCTCGTACTTGTTCTTTCATAAATAGAGATGTGTATATCTGCTTCCTGGCTTCTGATCTGTTGTCATTGGGTTCATTTCATCCTTGTGGTTTTACATGTCTGGACAGAGTTGCACACTAGTTGAGGCCTGGCGTAATTGTGTACCAGCCCCATCTTATAGTGTTGTTTCCTTCAAGGAGCTTTACCAGTTGTCGTCTCTCTGGGGTTCCATCTATTATCCCGTCTTGGTCGGTCTTTGAATATTCTTGGTCATCTCTGGTACCTTGTGTCGTGAACGGGATGATAGCTCGATCTTGGTGGGTGAGTAATTTCTTCTCGTGGCCTCGTCCACACTTGATCTTGGTCTTGGTCACTGTCGTTCTGGTTTTATTCATCCTCTTCTACTTCTTCTTTTGTTGCTTCTTCTTCTGTCTGGGACTTTATATAGTCTGCTTCTGATGTCTCGTTCTTTGACTTGAGCTGTTCTATCTTTTCTTTCTTCTTGTATTTGTGTCAGAGTTTCTTCTGTCTCCGTTTATATTGCAGCCAATGGAGCGACATCCTGCTAAATTTCCTGCTGTACTTGCTTTAGTTCATCCAGGATGCGTTGAACGGCTGTTATTTGCGTCTCTTGTGTCTTGTCTCGCTGTTCCTCAATGATGGTGAACTTGGATCTTAGGTCCTTCAGTTGGCCTTCCAACTGTGCCTTGTCGCCCTTTGTTAGACGGGTGGTAGCCTCGTAATGCCTCCTAGCCTCTTTGTAAGGTAGATTGGATGTGATGCCGATCTTCATGGCTTCCTTGCTGTCTTGGTGGAAGGGGCAGCCGAGGTACCTAGCGCCGTGATTGATGGGGCAGTTGGCACACTTTCTGATTGGGTTAGGCCTCCAGAAGTCCGTGTCAATCTTAGCTTGAGGGCACTGACAGTAATGGGTGGGGTCAAGAGCAGTATCTACAGACCTCAACCTCACTTTTGCACGTGGCTTGGTGTGCCAACACTTCTGGGACCTGGAGCACTGCAGCACTCTAGGTATGTAATGCTCTGGAGCTTGTTCTCTTCTGTCCCATCTTATAGTGTAAGTGATCAACCGGTCCTCCGATGTGATGATGACGACTGTGGAGGGAGTGTTGTTCTTTCCGATGAACCTCTCTGCACTGATAATGTTTAGTGTGGAGTTCTCTGTCGACAGCATCTCCCTGATCTGATCGTTTGTAAGATTTGTCTTAACTCGCTTGATGACCCATCGTTTAATCGTGTGGTGTCGAGTGGCTTCCACTGATATGCCGTGGGGAAGCTTGATGTCGGCTTTCTCTTGTGATATCTTCTTCATTAGTGTGGTGGTCTTTGAGTTCTTGTTGATGGAGACCACTATTCCATCAGGTGTCTTGCGTAGCTGTGTGATGCTGTGTCTTCCCAGCTCGTTCTCCAACAGACTAAGTATCTTGTCTGTTGGTAGGTGCTGACAATTTAGCCTCCCCAACGCTGGTTTGTTTCAGCAGAATTTTGCCGGTGAAGTCCTCACTTGTAGTTAACTCCTGTGTGGAGGTCTTTGGTGAGCTGCTTGGCTGCTTCTCGTTAGTGTGGTTGTGGACTTCTCCGCTGCTGCTGGCTTGTAGTCTCTTGCGTCGTTTCAGTGATGGGAACAGCTTCAGCTGGTGTAAGAGTTGGACTGCTATGTGTCTCCACAGAATCAGCAGCCCTAGCAGCCTTCCTAGCCTCTGCGCTCTTCTTCCTGGCTGCATGCATTGCGTGCCTTTTTGCTGCATTTTTGGTGCAAGCCATCCTCTGCGCTATCTGATGGTGATCTCGATAGAGCATTGAGTCGATGATGAAGACTGTTATGGGAACGAAGTTCTGTTGGATCTGCACCTCTGGGTGGGGGTATTGGTGCATAATAAGGCAGTTTTCAGGACCTTTTGGGACTGTGTGTATAATGGGGAAGAGCAGGTACAATATCATTGCCTTGGAGAGAATGGTGTGGCAGGGAGTGACCAGAGGATCTGGCCGAGGAAAGGCCAGATGAACACATAATCAGATTGCAGCTTTTACCATTAGTATTGAGACTCTTCACTGGTTGTTGAAGATGAGGATGGACACATTTAGGAATGTCCAAAGTCCATTCTTACTCAACTCAACTCAAGTTCTGCACATGGCAGGCCACTGGAGAATGATGATGGGCTAAAGCAACAACAAGCAGAGCATCAGAATTGAAATTACCATCATATGATGATTTAAATTAACAACTAGCAGAGCCGGATTGAAAGTATTACTCATGATTTTGAACGCGCAGTAAGTAGCTCACGAATCGCTTAGCAAGCCTTTAGGCCACAGAGACCGGTGAGAGAGACTTAAATCAGTGTATATAATTTTTAGAGTATTTATTATGTTTTAAGATGTCATATACTATCCATACTACTGTATGTGAAGCATGGTCACTGAATAACAAGAGTAGAAAGAAACTGGCAGTTGCAGAGATGTGGTTTCTTTGTAGAATGCATGGCTAAGAAGACCAGTATTCAAGTTTTGCAAAAAGACCAATTCACAATGACATAAAGTTAAAGTGCTTAAAGGTAAGAGAATCGGCTTTATTGCATGGGCTTCTATCCCACATGGCTCGATCTTCTGTTTGAAGAGTAACCTGCCAAAGAACATGAATTCTATAGTGTAGCTCCAGCGGCGACCTCCATGGGTCTCAGAAAAGTTGCACCCATGAACCATCTGACAGAGTCAGGAAATGAACCCACAACCTTTGTAGCATGAGGTAGATGGCTTGACCACTTTGCCACAGAGGCAAATCACCCTCCCCCACCACCATCACCACCACTTTAAAAAAAAGTCATTTGATTGCCCACATCAGGACAGAACAAAAAGCAAAAAGAACATAGCAAAAACAAAGATAATGCAAACAGATAAAACTGCTATGGAGAAAGAAATATATGTTAATGAGGAAAAATTGGAGGTGGTGGAAAATTTTGAATATCTTGGGTCATTGATTACCAACAACTGGTGACATTATGAAAGACATTAAACGACGACTATCAATTGCTCTTCAAAGACTAAAACAATTGAATAAATTATGGAGTGGGACAGACAGAACTACAAAAATTAGATGTTTAAGAGCATGCATCTTTCCCATTGCAACATACGCCTGTGAGACCTGGACACTTACTAAACAAGCTGAACAGCACATAAATGCCTTTGAATATAAATGGGTAAAGAAAAGAACAAATGCATCCATACTTCAAGAGCTGAATATTGAAGAAGGTTGGCTATTAAAGATGATAAAACAAAGAAAATTGAAATATTTTGGTCACTTGAAATGTCACGAAAGTTTGGAGAGAACAATAATGGAGGGGTATATGCCTGGGAAGAGAGGAAGAGGAAGGCCAAAGAGAAGATGGGTGCAGAATGTGGCGGATGATCTCCAGATGGGTGTATCGGACGCGGGACATCTTGCTTATAATCGAGAGGTTTTCTGGAAGGTTGTTATGGGAGCGAGGTTCTGCAAAGGACATGCTACTGAATGAATGAATGAATGAATTTGAACAATGAAGACACAAACAATAGATTGCCCAATTTATTGCCTGGCATATTTCGCTGCATCTCATCAGGTACATACTGCAGAAATCACACAACATAAACTAAAGTAATTAGTTAAATCCTTTAAGCTGAAATATACACATATTCGTACACTAATTTCAATTGTCTACCATGGTAATTTTAAACTGACTATCATGTATCTCTGTTTGCACAAAACTGGCTTATGCAGATTAATGGTGATCGCTTCTGCCACCTTTAACATGCAACTATTTTGTATTTTAAACAACATGCAAAACACATTGTTCCTATCAATCATGTGACCAGCTTCCAAACTGTGCTGTTCAGTCGATGACGTAGGAAGTTTGTGGTTCTTTGGCTTGGTCAGGGTCCCATCATCTTTGTGTATTATTCTGTCAATTCAATTGGGTATGTGTCTGTCGACTTAGGTAGACTGGCACCTGCATGTAAACTGATAAATACAATCAGATTTGGTGCATAGATGGACAGGTTCTTTTATCGCTGGGGTTTGAATAGGTGTGGTTCTGTATCTAATAACTGGAGTCTAGCATAGAATGTTCGGCCGACTGCTGTAATGAGCCAGTCCTGTAGACATTACATTACGTCAACCCCTTGAAAGGTTAGCTGGATAAATACCTTGAGTTTAGGGACTGATGTTTCATATGGTTTTGGTTTCGGTTGTTGGCAGTGGCGCTTTATAAATCCTGTAGAGTACCCATTCAGATGTAAGACATTCTTCAGAGTTTCAAATTCCTCTGTCAGTGTGTCCTGGGTGCATATCTTTCTGGCACGGTCAGACAGGGTCCGTACTAAGCTACGTTTGTACTTAGCGAGTGCAAAGTTAATTTAAGTATTGGCCAGTCCACATTTCTTTGTGGTACATCGATCTTTTAATTTTGCCAGCTGCTCTACGTCTCATTAGTATATCTAGGAACGGCAACGCTTCGTTGTGCTCGTGTTCCATAGAAAGATATTCATGTGTCTTGTTCATTATGGCCTAGAATGATGTTGCTTGTAGCTCATCTGTGGTGATGATTATTATATTGTCCACATAACAACGGTAGAAGACCAAGTTTTTAATGTCTGAGGATCTCTTTTCTTCTAAATGTGCCATGAAGATGTTTGCTAGAATAGAACCAAGAGGGACTCCCTTTGGCCTCTCCGTCAATTTGGCAGTTTGACTTTTTTTTTTTTTAGAAAATTGAATATTATGTTGGCTGTACATAGTAATAATAGCCTCAGAATAGATGTCAGTATGCCTAGCTTTGTCTAATATTGAAATCTTTGTTTTCACCAGAGGAGCAGTTCATATTGAAACGTCTTGCAGATGCAGCCATTGACATTTACAGCACAGTGGCTGTGCTATCCAGGGCGACACGCAGCTTAAATAATAACTACATTTCAGCTAAGCATGAGAAGAAGTTGTGTGAGGTGTGGTGCAATGAGGTGAGTGTATAGAAATAGAAGAGTTTAAATGAGCAATGAAATCACAGTTGTGAGCTTCATATAGAACTGTTATGCTGGTAGCCTTTAGAACCCTGGTCCCCTTGGTCTTCATATGTTTGAGTTCTTGAAGGGAAAACTCACATCTGGCATCATCTTACCACCTGTACTCCATTGAAAAAATAAATAAAACATGAAATATAAAGACATAGTAATATTTCTCTATTTGTCACCCTGTTCATCACCTAGATCTTTCTGTTGTTGGAAAGAAAGCATGGTAATTTAGTCAGCTTCGTCATCAACTGAAGATGGGTCTAGATGTTGATCTATATCTGTATTGGAGCTGTCATTGTAAGACTTTTTTTAAATGTCACTAGTCATCTGTGATATCTTCTAATGAATAATTCTGATGTTAAAAATCTCAATGGTCACTATTTTTCAACACTTGGTAACATTTGTTATCAAGTTAACAAAGTAGGTCTACTATGTTTTCCACAGCTAATACCAGGAGACATTTATTTGTTTCATCCATTTTGAAATGCACACAGAAATCAACCACATATTTCACCAGACTGTTGCAGGCACAGCCATCCTAGTTTATAGCTACCTCAGCATTCCATTAAATGGAAGCTGTGAATTTTTGATATTTTAGTCTTAAATTGTTAGTATAAGATGAAGCTTTGTAAACTGGGCTTATGGTGCAAAGAGAAATGACATCAGCCTGCAGTGGCAGCATTATGGGTTAAAGAAGTTTTTGAACTAATTTGTTTTCTAAGAAGAATTAGAATTTTTCCCCCTCTTTATGACACATTTCATGCTGATGTTGTGGCTTGGGTGCAGGGAAATGTTTTACAATTCAATGACATACAGGGTCAAGGGTTTGAAATCAACTGGGGATTTGGAAGCACACTATTTGTGTTGATTTTGATGGTATGAGGCATCGGTCATTCAGAAAGCAATGGCAATCTGCTGAACATAAAAATTGCTTAACTCTTAACATATTTCATATCTTGTCAGTTTATTGAGTTTTGAAGATAGGTATGAAGTTTCTCTTTAACTTAGCATTGGACCACAAATTTATCTTTGTGACTATCTTTAAAAATTTTTGGGAGATTAATATGATGTCTTTTCCTTGCTTTCCATATAACATTAAGAACTCTATAGTGATAATTTTTTAATTTTGTGATTTGTATTTATTTCTACATCAACATGAAATGTACTGGAAAATGTTTAAATTATATAGAAGAATTTGAATGTACTTGCATAACATTACAAAGATGTATTCAAGAGAGATATGATTGATACAGGCATTGATTGATATTGCATTTGGAAGAAAGTTGCAACTGATAGCGTTGCATGGATAGAAAAGATCGGGGATAGAATAAAGACAAAGAGCAAAATGATAGCAGATAGGTCACACACTGAACATGTGAGAAGTCAGATGGTGTGTGATGGTTCACATATGTCCATTGTGAATGAGATTTACAGATTTAATCAGTCACATTCGCTACCACTGTGTAGTTATTATGCCTTGCTTGAAGCACAGTGCAACAAACTATTCCTGTTAAGACGGCAAGGTGCCAGTAGTAGTATATAGAGAATATAATAGCTTATTCTTCTTTCCATTGGCATAATCTTGGACTTTGGCTATTCACATATGTTAAATAGTCTCAATTGCATAGTGAGAACACAGGTCTATTGTAAAAATTTGACTTCCAGATTGACTCAGTAAAAGGGTTCATTGCTTATTTTACTTCTTCACATCTGTTACATCTGTTACATCTACACAACTGGAATATGTAAGTATGGATTCTGGGATTAACTTTGACTTTCAAAATAAAAGTGTTTTAAGTCCTGTTATTGTTAAATAGAGAAAGAAGGGTTGTAGGATTAATTCACAGAATATTGTAAAAGCAATCAAGAATAGGAGCTGTGACAGTCAGGTGGTTATTGCACTAACTTTCTAGTGTATTGACACAAGTTCATTCCTGAGTTATTGTCAAATATTTTCTGACAGACTATACCTCTAGGATCAGCTCAGCCTAATGGGTACTTGCGGTTTCACTGGGAAGGAAAGATAGCAAAGAGAGCTGATCACCCAGTCTCATAAAGCCATGATCTAGCATAAATAAAGACAGCAATATCTGGCATGGAATTGCCTTGGCCTTTTCCTCTGTTCACTTGTTCACATCCTGATGGACTTTTGAAATTGACTAGGGCTCCCAGGTTGATCCATCCAAAAATGAGTACCAGGAAATTTCTTGGGAAGTAAAGGTGGAGGCATGATATCAACCACATCACACCTCAAGTTTTGATCGGTCTCTAAAACATGTGGGAGACTAGCATCATTTGCCCAAGATGCCTCATGGCGTTGCATGTAAAAAGGTTTAGAATATTCTGTGTACTGAATTAACAATTTTATATGTTATCATCATCATCATCATCATCATCATCTCCCACTTCTGCTGTTAAGCGTTGTGGGGAGGAATAATTTGCACTCCAGCGCCCGAAGGGCAGCACTGGATAGTGTCATTCCGTGTGATTGTACAATGTTGTTGATGTCATCAATCCATTTTCTTCTTGGGCGCCCTCTTGGTCTTGATTGATTGATTGATTGATTGATTTAGAAACCGACATCACAGCATTCGGGACATTCCCATAAGCGCTCCGTCCCCATCCTCAGCAGCCAGCGAAGAGTTTCAACACTAATAGTTCCAGTAGCAATCTGATTATATGTCCGTCTCGCCTTTCCTCTGAACGTCAAGCGTCGGCCAGATCCCCTCGTCACACCTCTCTGCCTCATTCTTACCAGACTATGGTGATCCATTTGCTCCTTCGAGATGTACATGTGCTCCCACAAGGCCGCAACCACGTCTGCCTTGTCATGCATCAATACTCCACCAAGTTTTGCCAAGCCAGCCAATATGCCCGCCTGTTCATTCCCCAGCACAGCGGCATGCCCCAGAGAATAGATCCAGGTGATGCTTGCTACCCGTGACCTCCGAAGCGAAGCAAGCCACTCTGCACAAAGCCTGCCTGTCCTCACCCTCCTCAGCATGCTTTCTGAGTCAGTTACAATCACGATGTGTGTATTGTGTTCTCCATCCAGCAGAAAGCTGCACTGACGCCTCCACCTCCATTCTTAAGCTAGATGCTGTGACATCATATGCCAGGCTCTCCTGCACCAAACGTCGACCATTAGCTTTTGCTAAGAATCCCCAGGCACTTCTCATACCTCTCAACACTGAACCATCTGTGTAGATAATCACATCACCTGGGCGAGCATTATCCTGAATTAGTTGCTGGATTTCCACTTGGTCTTGTCTCAGATTATCTTTGATATAAGGCCAGTGATCTTAGTTGATGGTGTTGCATTATAACGACATGGCCAAACCACTTGATCTTTTGTCTTTCAATAAATGTGGCACAGGGTGTTGACCTTACTGTCTGTCTAATAACAGCATTCCTTACTCGGTCTCGGATTGTTAGGTTGGCAGCTCTCTTCAGGCATTTCATCTCACTGGTGTTGAGTTTGCGAACATGTGATTTGGATAAAGTCCAAATTTGAGATTGGAAGCATAGGGTTGGTGTGAATATGCTGTTTATTATCTGTCGTTAAGGAGGCTGAGTGGTCTCGAGGTATGGTGTCTGCCTTGAGTGCTGGAGGTACCGGGTGTAACAGGATAAGTTGGGGTAGGACGTAATGATGTTACACCATATAATATCAGGACCAGCTCCAGTCAGGCCACCAGATGCAGCTAGTCTCCCGATCCCACAAACACTTGGACTTTTCCTCCCACCCCACTCATTCAACCCGGGCGACACCATTCTGGGGGATCGTCCCGATAATGAACCAGACACAAAGTCCATTGAACTCAACATAACAGAAAATGCATTGAATCAACACCGAACACACACAAATAGTTAACAGATAATGAAGTTACAGTATTCCAGTAATAGATCGATAGTTCGTCTCTATCAAAAGGGAAACTGTCATCATCGGGCCACTCAACAACTGTCCAACCATATGTAGTTTGGAATACGCTCACCAGGCTTCTCTTGGGCCTTATTTTCAAGTATGAAGTCTAGGCGAAGTTAGGCTATCTCTAGTAGTTCTCCAAACCCGGTCCTGCAGACAACGTCGACATGACCGATGACTCCGATGTATAATGTTCAAGAATGAAATGGGAGTAATATTGTGCACTAGCTCCAATTCTGGAGCGTTTGATAAAGTCACACTGGTACACAATAGTAATTGCTGGGCAGCTGAGCTCCTGTATGGATGTCACCCTAACTCACAGACTTGAGACAGAAGATTTTCCGACCCTCAGTTTCCTCAAAGGAAATTACAATGTAGCGCTTATAAACATACTCTGTCCAGTCAGCTCACTACATAGTAATGGTGGTGCCATCAAGTAGCAGTTCGATGAATGCCAAGTCTGCCTATATACGGACAAAATACACCTTACTTGATGTTTCCGGAGTGTTAGTAGGGTGGTAGTTCGGCGATGATTAGGTGTGTGTTAGAAACAAACTGTTGTCCTGCCGTATAGCGGTATTTCACTTCCGAGCGGATAAGCAAGAGTAAACACCCTGGTCAGTATCAACTGGAGTCCACGACATCCCTCGTTTCATCACTGCCATCCCTCTTGCTCCACATAAGAAAGCTGACTCTTCCAAGATTAAACTGCCATCCTCACAGCCCTCAGATCCGTTCGAGTGTCTTTAACCACTTTGAGGACGGTCTAGAGGAGTACCCACCACGGGTCTGTCTATCTCATTGAATGCCAAGCTTTAAACTATAGAAGTTTTTTAGAAACAATCAGGCTGGAGCAATTCCTTTCTTGGGCTTTCCACGGCAGCTCACAAACCCCTGAAGTCAGCAGTATTAGTGCGTTGCCTACGCTGACGTTCTTGTGTATTCTCGGTTCCGGGATTTCCCCCCTAGCATTTGACATGAGATTACATGACGTCATGTGGAGTAAATTCAGAGACCACATGAACAGGATGTTCTGAACTTCACCCAATCCATAAGAACCAAGTTTTCCAAAAGAAGCCCAAATTTTATTAGGTTTTCTGACCTGGGATCTCCCGTAGCCAAACTGAGCCAGGAGATTCTCGGTCCGACAAATTGCCGAAAGGACAAATATACAGGGAATTTCGCGACACCGGGTTCAAGCCCCGGTGAGGGCCGGGATTTTTTCATGCGGACTTCTAGTAACAAAATTTCCCCTGGTCTCTAGGTAGTGAGATTGGACACCCGTGTGTATTGCTACGCACAAAAAAATCCCTTGGCAGTTGGAAATAAAAAAAGAGTAGCCTAACGGCATTGCCCGGGCCAAATTTTAGGTTAAAGATCTACCCAAAGTATTTCAGGATGCTCGTCGGTGCTACAGAGTTCATGCACTGAGCTGAGATTCTCTGGACTCAGGCTTGAGTTAGGAGTAGAACGGAGCACTTATGGGTTACACACTTGTGCCGTGATGTTGATCCGATGACTAAACTTTCTGTCGTTTTGCGGACATGGGTATATTTAGATGTTTCAATATGGGTGATAGTGATACGCAAGTGCACTAGCTTTTTGATATCTGATTTCGATTTCTCTGTCCAATTTGCCATCTTCTGTGATCATACTTCCTAGATATTTTTTAACTTGTTTCAGAGATGTAATATTTATCTGTACACTTAGTGAACAAGGCGATCTGCTAACTTGTATTACTTCTGTTTTGGTTGTATTTATACTCATATTGTATCTGCTGCATGTTGAACTCAAATTATTAATATGATTTTGCAATCTACCCTCGTCAGTATAAAACAGGCACTGATCATTTGCAAATAGAAGTTCATTTATTTCCTGTGGATCAGTTGTTTCATTTGAAGTAAAGAGCTTCTAAATTTTCTGTTCTGCCAAGGCTTGCTTCTTTGGATATTCTGTCCATGTAGACATTAAATAGCAGTGGAGAGAGCACACAATCCTGTCTCATTCCTGTATTGACTGTGAACATATATACCTTCTTGTGTTCTAGTTATATGTTATAAAGATAGTTAATGTATATTTTTTTTTCCAGACTCAATAATACATATCATTGTTAGATGTGACATTTTATGTTTAACGTTTCTGATGTCCTCTGTTTACCAGGCTGTTGAACGTGTCAGAAACAACCTGCTTCAAGCCACAGATAGTGGGGCTAAGAAAAACTTTGAAACTCTGGCAACAATATCCAAAGAAGTTGTTGGTCATGGTGGAATTTTCCATAGACATGTCCTTGGATTTTGAGTACTTGCATCAGTTGGTAATGGAGAAACCTTCCATCTGCACCTGCTCTGATTTTAAACCATTAACTGCAAATAATTGCTGTTTGTGACAAACTGCTTGCACTTAGAAAATTAATCATTAATGAACTATAGGTTATTCAAATTTATAAAAATTGTAACAAGAAATAAATGTGTTGCCAGTTTAATAGGCAATTCATTCATTCATTCATTCAGTAGCATGTCCTTTGCAGAACCTCGCTCCCATAACAACCCTCCGGAAAACCTCTTGATGATAAGCAAGATGTGCCGCGTCTGATACACCCATCTGGAGATCATCTGCCACATTTCGATTTCTCTGTGCAGTCTAGGCAATAGTTTCCAATATAGACACACCCACGGCTGAAAAGTGTTAATAAATTACACATGAACATGTTTTTTTTAAAATCCAGTAGTTGTTTGTCCATCAAGAATGATGATGACCATTCATTTCATCCAGTGGGGTTGAAAGTATGGAGCCATGAGTTCTAAGATGGCTGATAAGGCCTATTTTGGCTCGAAATGTTCTTTGACAATGTGGGCAAAGAATGCTTAACGTTCCAGGAGGAGGATCTCCTGCAGTGGTTTTTCTGTCCAGCCTCTTCTTCACAGCTCTTGCAGTCCTGGTTCCTTCACAAGTGACTGCACCCTTATGTGCTGATGTACGCCACAAATTACGGTCTTTAGCAGCAGTCTCGCAGGTGTCAAGCTGAATACCAAAAGCTTTCAGTGAGATTTTCAGAGTGTCTTTAAAGCGCTTCCTCTGGCCGCCTTGGGAGTGTTTACCACAACGCAGCTCACCGTAAAAAATTCATTTAGGGAACCTGTTATTTGGCATACGAGTTAAGTGACCAGCCCAGCTAATCTGATTGAAACCCAGTAGTTAATGAGTAAATAACTCACACCTGTCAGATCTACTGAACTGGAAACTATAATTTGGTCTCTGTGATTTACTTTTGTTTTCAACAATGAAGATGTTATGTATATAGCTCTGTAAATACTAGCATGAAAAACAATATGAAGGAAAACGTTTAGTTCTGTTCTAGCTACATATCAGAGTAATAATTGTGTTATGATAGAAATGAATAATATGTGGAGCATATGGGTGGAGCTGCATGGTATAGTTAAGGATAGGAGGTCTTAGAGTGAGTTCATTAAGGACGTATGCCTCAATAGGGGCTATAAAGTGAAAGGAGAAGAAATGGTTTTGTATCTGTTTCTGAGATGTGACTAGTTACACAAACTATGATGAGTTCAGTGACATTGATTGATAGGTATAATTGATTATGGAAGCTCTGTAACCGAACCATAAATGTATAATGAAAGTCAAGTCTTTTGAGAACTAATATAAAGAAAACACAGCTTCTTAATAGAACATAGCAGGACATGAATGCTGTCTGACTAAAAATGTCAGTAAGATAACAATATGAGTAGTACATTAATCCACTGGCTGTAAGCAGTAAATCACTGGAATTAATTTAATGTACGAGGGTAAGTTAATAAGTAAGTCACAAATGGCTGTAGAAAAATAACTAACTATGATAACAACTTGAAACCAGTTTATTTTTAAACATAATTTCCACCAACATTGATGCACATCCATCATGCGCCATGCCGATAAGCGTGGGCGGTCATGTTCTGCCATCTCACTCGATCACCAGAGTCGTGGATCAGCTCCGTGTTCCTGTCTCGACCATGCCATGTGGCCAAACCATCCAGGTATTTACTTCTCGGTCTTCCCCTTGGTCTCTTCCCTTCGATCTTGCCAGTCGTCACCAAGTTCTCCAAGTCATTTCTTCTCATAACATGACCAAAAAATTTTGACTGTCTACGTCTAATGACTCTAATCAGTTTACGATCTTCACTTGTTTCTTGAAGGACTTGTTCATTGGCTTTTTCTGTCTGTCCATGATATTCTTTGCATTTTCCTCAGAAACCACATCTCCACAGCCATCAGCTGTTTTTCAGCTTGACTGCTTATTGTCCACGCTTCACATCCATACAAAAGTATAGGTTCTATGTAGCACGTCAACACTCTTTTTCTCGTTTCAATTGATATCTTTTATTGGTCAGAATGTTTTTCATCTTGCAAAAGGCTACCTTCGCAATGGCAATTCTAGTTATAATCTCTTCAAGGCATTTCCCATCAGATATTATGACTGTGCCGAGATAACTGTATCGATTCACTTGCATAAGAATATGCCCATTTACTCGAATATCACGTTGTGGTATTTCCTTCGTTCCAGTGACGACCATAATCTGTGTCTTCTTAATATTCAGTTCTAACCCAAGTTGTTCACTGTGTGCAACAACCGCATCTACTAAATTTTGCAGGTCCTGTTCATTGTCTCCCAATCAAAACTGTATCATCTGCATATCTAATGTTATTGTCCCCCAATGTTGATTCCTTCCATATCTTCTATATTTCTGAAAATATTTTCACTGTACGGGGAAAAAAGATCTGGAGACATTACACATCCCTATCTCACAACTCTTTTAATAGGCTGATATTGACCTACATCATTATCAATTCTGATGGCAGCTTGTTGTTTCCAATATATGTTTTGTTTACAAGTCTAAGGTCTTTTCTGTCAATTTGTAGATCTTCAAGCATCCTTATCATGTCGACATGTCTCACTTTATGGAAAGCCTTTGTGTAGTCAATAAAACAAAGATATAGATCTTTGTTTACTTCTATAGAACGCTCAGTTACTGTTCTCAGTATATACACAGCGTTTACTGTGCCCTTGCCTTCTACAAACCCACACTGTTCTTCTCCTATTTCGGGATGTATTTTCTTCCTATTTCTTTGCATGATAATTCTCAGCAGGATCTTCATGATGTGGCTTTCCTGTAAAGCGGTGCATAGTTGGGTAGAAAAAGTTACGAGCGTGAGTAAGTCACATAGTACTGTGGGATGGCAGGTAAATGAAAGTAAGGCACACAGATTTATGCAGCTGGCTTGGGAGGACTGAATAAACGATGGGATACGCACATCAATGTTGGTGGAAATTATGTTGAGAGATAAAGGAACAATGTATGTAAAAAAATTAACTGGTTTCAAGTTGTTATCATAGTTAGTTATTTTCTACAGCCATTTATGACTTACTTATTAACTTACCTCATAACAAAAAACATGGCTAGACAAGAGACCATAGATGGCATTGTTCTTATTCACTTATTCAGTGCAAGAAAAAGATGATTGAGAAATTATCACAACATTGTAAATATAACATGTTTGTTGGTACTTTGGTATCAGTTCAGAGAAAGGTCTTTAAACCAAGCTCATTCTGAAAGATGAAAGCCCTTGTCATGGCTTAGATGACCTGAAAGTTAATTCATCACATTTAAGATCAAGAACCAGGTGGAGAAGGCGGAGGAACAGATTGAGAACCCATATGTGAAAAGAATGAGATTGCGGGAGAACGGCAGGGGTTCTGGAAGAATCGCAAAACTGAGAGGGAAGATCAGGAGAACTTTTAATCAGATAGCTGTGGGAACGATTAGTAGTATGACTCTTCGCTGGCTGTTGAACGAGGGGACGGAGCATGTATGGGAATGTCCTGAGTGCAGTGATGTCAGTCCTTAACTCAACTCATTTAAAATCAAGAGTTAAAGCTCAGTCTTCCAGATGATTGATAACAAACCAACCGCAGCATGTTTGTTGCACTGACATTGTGAATGAATAGATGAAACTTTCACTGCTTCATACTCATATATGCCCTACTTATTGTCTCTTTGGTTAACTAAATTTTGGAGACAATTATAATTATATTCCATTTACAATATTGATTCTGTGCCTTGTGTAGCCTTTACTGTTTTCATTGATTTGCTTGGCTTACTTATTTAATAATGTTTTGATGATCAACCACTTGCTTCTCCTCTCACTCAATGCCATCGGTCTGTTCATAGAAATTGTTTGCAGTTGCATGTTCTCTCACTCAAGACCATCAATCTCTTCATAGAAATATAAGAACATAAGAGCATTTTATAAAGATTAACTTTTGGGTTTATTCATGAGGAATGAATAGTGATTTATTTATGTTTTTCTATGACTGTAGTGTATTTGCAAGCCAAATAAAAGCAGTGATGTGCTAATCAATGACTTTCTATAATAGCAGCAGCAAGGGGTGGTCAGAGAATCTGGTCGACTGTCGTCATTCAGTGGTAAGGCAAGACGAACATATCAGATTGCAACAGGCATCATTAGTATTGAAACTCTTCGCTGGCTGTTGAAGATGCCAAGTGCAGTGATGTCGATTCTTAACTCAACTCTATAATAGGTGTTGCTCTGATTTTTAATCCGTTGCATAAAGTGGATTATGCCTTGTTCCACTGCAATAACACCTTGTTGGCAGCAGTTTGTCTTGCTTACATTTGTGATAATATAGTGAAATTGCCTACATGAACTCTTATAATACACATTTAGAACTGACAGTCTTATACTGATCTTAAACAAATTAAAACATGTCCAGAAGCAGTTCCCTGTAGGACACTTGATGTGATAAACCACATTTTTGTGGGCCAGAATGAACGGAGGAATAGGTGGCCACTCTTTCCCTCAGTATAGCAGGTCATGAGCCTAGATGTCAAACCTGCATCTGACTGTTCTCATGACATTATCAGTGCAGTTCTCTATCAACTTTGCTAATGTGCCTGTCACCCAGTGAGTCACATCTTGATGCTTGACTGTTGGCTAAAATATACTTGTTTGAACATGACACAATCAATCAATCATGTGCCATGTCGGAAAGCGTGGGCGGTCATGACTCGTCATTTCACTCGATCACCAGAGTCGTGGATCAGCTCAGTGTTCCTGTCTCGTCCATGCCACGTGGCCAAGCCATACTAATTGTTGCAGATCCTGTGCATTGTCTGCAATCAATACTGTATCATTTGCATATCTAATGTTATTGATGTTTCGTCCTCCAATGCTGATTCCATTTATATCTTCTATATTTCTGAAAATATTTTCACCGTATAGGGAAAAAAGATCTGGAGATATTACACATCCCTGCCTAACACCTCTCTTAATAGGTTAATATTGTCCCACTTCATTATCAATCCTTATGGCAGCTTGTTGTTTCCAATATATGTTTTTTATAAGTCTAATGTCTTTCCCATCAATTTGTAGATCTGCAAGCATATCCACCATGTTGACATGTCTAACTCTATCACAAGCCTTTGTGTAGTCAATAAAGCAAAGATGTATATCCTTGTTTACTTCTATAGCATGTTCAATAACTGTTCGCAGCATATACACAGCATATTACTGTACCCTTTCCTTCTACAAACCCACATTGTTCTTCCCCTATTTCAGGTTGTATTTTCTTCCTCACTCTTTGCATGATAATTCGTAACAAAATCTTTGTGATGTGACTCATTATACTAATTGTTCTATGTTGATCACATTCTAAGGTTCCTGATTTCTTTGGGATTGCAATAAATACAGAATTACATAATTCAGAAGGTATATCTCCAGTATCATATAATGTGTTCAGCAGTCTGGTGACTTGCTCTAGTCCAAATTCTTCTAAAGCTTTAATCATTTCTGTTGTGATGTTATCTGCACTGGAGGCCTTGCCAGCTTTCATATGCTTTAAGAACATTTTGAACCTCCATCTTTAAAATTGGTGGTCCTTCATTATTAAATCTAATATCATACTGTTCCTCTCTGTTATCATTATACAGGTTTTTCACATAATCTGTCCATACATGTAGAATCTGATCTTTTTCTATTATGATTTTGCCATCTTTAGTTTTTAGACAGCCTGTTGATGTACTTGTTCTTTTATTAGTAAGTTCCTGAATTCTTTTCTGCACTAATTTGGTATTTGACTGTTGTGTTGTTTTTCAATTTCTAAGCACTTTTCCTCAAGCCATGATTCTTTTGCCTTCCTACATAATATTCTGACTTGTCTGTGAATTTCTTCATATTTAGCAGGATTATTTTTGTTGAGTCTTCTTGATTTCCATTAGGTGTAAAATTCTTCAGTCATCCATTTCTTATGACCCACCTTCTTTAATTTTGGAATAGTTGTTTCTGCAGCCAAACTGATTGAATTCTTTAACATTTCCCATTGATCATTCACATCCTGGAATAATATCTCTAGATCAGACAATATATCAAATCTGTTCTATACTTCTATGTTGAATTTGTTTTGTATTTCCTTGTCATTACTCAATGTACACAAATCATATTTAGTGTTTCCTGTTATATACTTGACTTTCTTCAACTTTATCCTCAGTGTTCCTGTAAGTAGTCTGTGGTCACTATAACAATCAGCACTTGGAACTGTTTTTGCTATTGTTAGTGCGTTTCTAAATCTTCTGCTAATCAGAATGTAGTCAATCTGGTTTCTGATCCTGCTATCAGGACTCCTCCATACTTTTGCATTGAAGTCTCCTATTATTATGTTTATTTCTAAATTTTTACATTTCTTTAAGGCAGACTCTATGTCATTATAAAATTCCTCTACACTATCTTCACTGGACTGTCCTGTTGGGGCATATACTTGAATAACATTTATGCTAAAAGGTCTGCCACTCAATTTAACTAGTAGAACTCTGTCCGACACGGCCCAATCTCCTTGAACAGATTTTGATGTTTTCCGGTCCAAAATTATTGCCACTCCCCTTTGTCGATCTTCACCTCCAGAATAAATAATCTTAAAATCTTCATCTATCTTGATGCCTGCTCCTGTCCATCTCGTTTCGCACTCCCTAAAATATTAATTGTTTCTCTTTGTATTTCTTGTTTTAAGTTCTCTAATTTCTGCCAACGTTTAACTGTCCTAACGTTCCATGTTGCTAATTTTAATGTCTCTGTCCTTGTCTTCCGATGATCAGTCTTTTTAATCATAATGTACTAGGCACTTTCAAAGAGGTAGTTTGCCGTTGCTTTCCTCTATGGCAGTGGCCATACTGGCCGGATGACTGCAACCATGTCTCTCGAAAGAGATCCTCTGCCTGCCATCGCGAAACTCGAGACCATAACCAACAAATATCTGTCAGCTGCCCTCAAAATTTCATCCACCACTTGCCTTCCGTGGCTTCTTTTGAACACTTCCAATAAACAAACACGAAATAACATCACATAATCCACAGGAAAACACTATCCACAGGAAATCCACAGAAAAACACTGAACAGCGTCTCCCCGAAGAACAACGCGTCATCTCGTCGCCATTGTACGTGAAGACACACACAGAATGCAAATTTATTCCCTGGCATATTTCGCTGCTGCATCTCATTAGGTGCAAACTATAGAATTAAATGTGATAGGAAGTGATTAGAAAAACCCTGTTTTGAGCTAAAATACATGCTGCAGTGACCATATCACCAATTGTGTGCCAGGTGTTTTTGAAAGTATGGATCTAAGAACTTCCACTTGTGTGCCGGATGGTCACTGAAAGTATGGGTCTGACATCTTAACTATAAATCTTTATGTTCTGTTGTTGGTTTTGAGCCATGTCGATTCAAATTGTTCTCTCTTGTATGACATGTAGGTCATTTCACTATATTATCACACAAGTAAGCAAGACAAACAACTGCTGCCAACAAGCTTTTATTACAGTGGAATAAGGCATACATCAACATCAGGGACTGGTGATGACTTAGTTTCATCCTGGTGGGGAAGTAACATGCTCATATTGGACATACTTGTAAGCTCTGTAAGTTATGAGCGACAACTGACTTGGTGCTGGTTATCTACCTTCATAGTGGGGAATATCTCTCTCTCTTGCAGCCTTGTTGCTGGCAAAGTTTGAGGCCTTGTCATGTATCATCACTGCAGAGACCATGGTCAATCCTGCCTTTGTTAGCCAGACTAGTATCTACATAGAATGCTGTGCGTGGAGATAAAGACGAGCCTTGTTCAGCACTTCTGTATCCCATAATAGCATGTAAATGGTGTCACCTTACTTTCTGTCCACTTTATAGCTACCTCACTATTTTGCAAGTAATATAGAAATGTTTGACAATGTACCAACATTAACAATGAGAAAATGGCATGACATGATATGTTTATTTGTAACAGTGTGCCAAGTTTTGTGGTTGCTGGTACTTATGAATTTCCTCTCCCATTTCTTCCTAAATGTTTTGTGGTTTCTCTTTGAATATCATCCCTATCCATATCTGCATGATTTAATTTGAGCAGAAGAATGGGTGGGTGAAGGGCTACATGCAGGTCTCACACATCGTGGGACTTAGGTTATGTTTTCGTTAAGGAAGGAATTTGTATACTAGAGATGAAATCAACATTATATCTGTGCACTGTGTGGCAACTGCTTGTAGAAGTGGCTCTCAGCCCTTCAAACCCTACCAGCAGACACAGTGAGGATGTAAAATCTGTAATGATTTGTTTAAAATAGGTGAGATATTAATTTTTGTTTATTTTGGCACATTTGCTTTGACAATTTCACTACTGTTAGCTGTATATTTGTAGTGTTATTTTTCTTCTATTACTGCATTTTCTGTAATAATAATCCCATGTCTGGTACTGTGCTAATATATTTGTAATTTTCTACTCTGTATCTCTGAATGCCACAATTTAGGATTTGAAGAATTGTAAATTTCAACATGACTATATATATATATATATATATATATATATATATATATATATATATATATATATATATATATATATATATATATATATATATATATATGTGTCTCTATCTCTGTGTATGTGTGCATGTGTGAGCACACGAGAGCGAGAGAGGTGGCTTCTTTCTTTGTGAAAATTATATATCTGTGGTCAACTGTGTGTGGGGATTACAAATCTCGTTGAGTTCTTGAATGTCATCATCATTATATGCCATATTGATACAAGTGAGTAGTCATAGTTCGACATCTCACTTGATAACCAGAATTTTGGATCAGGCCTGTATTCTTGTCCCATTTATGCTATGTGGCCAAGCCATCCAGATGTTTATCTCTTTGTAAACCTCTTTGGTTTGGTCCTATCAAGTTTGCCATTTTCACTAAGTTTTCCTATTTATTTCTCCACATAACATGTTAAAAAAGTCTTGACTGCCTATGTCTTCTTTCTCAAATCTGTTTACTGGTATCATCTGGTTCTTGAAGGATTACCTCCTTCAATTTTCTGTCTATCTGTATGTTCCTTTAAAAAATAATAAACCACATTTCTGCTATCTTTAGGTATTTCTGCTTGTCTACTTAGTGTCCATGTTTCACATGCATATCACAGTATACGTTCTGTACAGCACTTTAACACTTTTTGTTTCCCTGCAAGAACTGTATGTGTAAACTGTAAATCTAATTGACTTGTATGAGTGATGATTGTTAATGTGGTTAAGTACTGGCATATGTAAATTATAGTAATTCTTTTGAATTTTTGTATATGAGGATTGTAAATCATGTTTAGCTTCAGCATATGAGACATACACTTTTATTTGCGTGTACTGATCTTTGTATCTGAGAAACATACATTGGAACTTGGTGATGACTGTTAGACTGATGAATTATAAAAGCTTTGCAGAAAGGTGTCACATATTATTGAAATTTGTCATTACTGTCTATAGTACCTTGAAGTGTAGGCCGTAGTTACTGTTAAACACTGGTTCCCAATGTTCAAATTTTCCAAGCCTGTAAGGCTGCATCCATGAACATACAGTGTTGGGTGTAGTTTCAAGTACTGAAATAAACTAATTTTTAATGTACAATTGAAAGGACTGATGTATTCAGTATTGAGTATTCAGTTTAAATTACTGAAGTAAAAAAATCTATTATTGAATGATGTAGCTCTTAAAGGAACTGGGATTTCCTTATGCTTGGTGTAGGATTTGTGTGTCCCAGTCAATTTTTATAGTGAGTTCAAGTTTATAGTTATATAGTTGGACGTCTTTTTGGGTTTCAAATCTGCACTGGTGCAATCATTATCAGGTGCCATGCCGATAAGCGTGGGCAGTCATGTTTCACCATCTCACATGATCACCAAAGTCATGGATCAGCTCTGTGTTCTTGTCTCAACCATATCACGTGGTCAAGCCATCCAGATGTTTATTTCTCTGCTTTCCCTTTGTTCTTTTCCCCTAAATCTTGCCAGTTCATAAAATTCTCCAATTTATGTCTTCTCATAATAAGTCCAAACATTTTTTGACTGCCTACGTCTAATTTCTCTAATCAGTTTACTGTTTTCATTTTTCTTTGTAGGACTTGGTCATTAGTTTTTATGTCTGTTCATGGTAATCTTTGCATTTTCTCCAGAAACCACATTTCCACAGCCATCCAATGTATTTCAGCTTGTCTGCTCATTGTCCACACTTCACATCCATACAGAAGTACAAGTTCTGTGTAGTACTTCAACACTCTTTTTCTCATTGCAAATAACATTTTTTATTGGTCAGTAGGTTTTCCAACTTGCAAAGGCTACCTTCACCATGGGGATTTTTCTTCTAATCTCTTGAAAGCATCTCCCATCAGATGTTATGACTGTTCCGAGATAAATGTACCGATTCACTTGTTTAAGAATATTCCCATTTACTTGCATATCACATTGTGGTATTTCCTTCTTCCTAGTGATGACCATAATCTGTGTCTTCTTACAATTTAATTCTAACCCTAGTTGTTCACTGTGTGCAACAACCACATCTACTAAATGTTGCAGATCCTATTCATTGTCTACAATCAATACTGGATCAGCCACATATCTAATGTTATTGATGTTACGTCTCCCAGTGGTGATTCCTCTCATATCTTCTAAATTTCTGAAAATATTTTCACTGTAA
The DNA here is from genome assembly GCA_014155875.1 of Cepaea nemoralis. NCBI lineage: Eukaryota > Metazoa > Mollusca > Gastropoda > Stylommatophora > Helicidae > Cepaea > Cepaea nemoralis. Next base: position 28,638 of record JACEFZ010025850.1, read on the forward strand.
AGGTAAACAAGATCTGGAGACATTACACATCCCTGTTGTACACCTCTCTTAATAGGCTGATAATTACCTACTTCATACTTCATTATCATTCTTTATGGCAGCTTGTTGTTTCCAACAAATGTTTTTACAAGTCTTTTCCATCAATTTATAGATCTGCAAGCATCAATTTGACATATCTTACTTTATCGAAAGCCTTTGTGTAGTCAATAAAGCAAAGATGTAGGCCTTTGTTTACTTCTATAGAACATTCAGTTAATGTTCTCTGCAATACACACAACATTTACTGTATGTACCCTTGCCTTCTACGAACCCACATTGTTCTTCCTATTTCAGGTTTTGTTTTCTTCCTAACTCTTTGCATGATGATTCATTAGCAAAATCTTTGTGATAGTGATTCATTATATTAATTGTTCGACGTTTATCACATTCCAAGGCTCCTGATTTCTTCAAGATTGCAATAAATATAGAATTACATGATTCAGGAGGTATATCTCCAGTATCACATATTGTGTTCAGCAGTCTGGTGACTTGGTCTATTCCATACTCTTCTAAGGCATTGATCATTTCTGTCAGTGATGTTGTCTGGACCCAGGGTCTTGCCAGTTTTCATATGGTTAAGAGCATTCTGAACTTCCATCTTCAAAATTGATGGTCCTTCATTATTATTCTGAATATCATACTGTTCTTCTCTTGCATCATCAGAAAGGTCTATTGCATCATCAGAAAGGTCTTTCACATTATCTGACTACTGGTGTAATACGTCATTATAAATGAAACATGTAAAAAGTATAACTGGGCAAAACAAAATAAGGTTTATGAAAGTTACCAGCAATCATTATTGTCTTCCTATTACCGAGCCCACATACTGGCTTTCTGGCCTTTAACTGATTCACTGCCTAATAAAAAAGTGGGTTTGGACCAAACAAAAATTGACGGCAGAAAATGGGAAGTAGGGGTGTGTCACAAAATAATGATGTAAAAATGGTTAAAATTGTAGCAGATATATTGTATTATATATCAAATTAAGTTACATGTTAAATAAGTTAAGTATTAAATTAACACTTTACAACACAATCTTCCTACCAACTCTATGTTACCAGTGCCAAACCTGAACAAAGACAGAAAAAGAAAAGAAAAATCACAACAGAAATGAGATTCCTGAGAAGAATACTCAATGTATCAAGAAGACATAAGATCAGAAATGAAGAAATCAGAACTAAAGTTGGGGTTACCGCTGCACTAGATCTTATTAGAAGGCAGCAAGTCAAATAGTTTGGCCATGCAAGTAGGTTACCAACTAACAATATACCACAACAAGCAATGGTGTACAGACCAGAGGGAAGCAGAGGAAGAGGCCAACCATGTAAATGATGGACGCAGGGAGTAACAGACTCCATGGGAATATCGATACATGAAGCCCATAAGTGGGCACTCTCCCGCTGTTTATACTTCACCTCGACACCGCAAGGTACAAGAGGAACATGATGAGATGAGATCATATTAAGGGAGGTTGCACAAGGAACATGCCAATGTTGGTAATTATATGAGAGGTTAGAAATATAATAATAATGATAGATTTTGTAACAACAATTTTAATTAAAGGGGTGACAATTATAAAAAATTTCCACGTGCCATGGCGTTATTTCTCTTTGTTTGAAGATAATCCTGTTAAATTTACTGAATAATGATAAACACACCACTTTTCTTCACTATCATAAGAATTGCTCCTTACAATCATCCAAAAATAATTATAACTGCATATTTTGAAGCATGTCATTTTCACACAAAATTGAGAAAATCAGGAAAAAACTTGGCAGATTTGTTCTCAATGGATTGTCAATTAATATATACACATTTCTATGTATTGTTATTTACACTACTACTAAGCTTATTTGTGACAGGCTGCAAAGCAAACTTGGGGCACAAGTGGGCCCATTAGAGCAAGCATAATTTGAATTGTGCCATAATATGTTGACTAACTTTCATTTCATCTATGCATTGTAGAAATTTTGTAATATACCATCATAAGGTGCTCCTCAACAAACACAGTCGGCTACGTACAAAGACAGAAGAAGAAGTGGCTAAGCGATAACACCTGGATGAAGATACAAGAAAGAAAACAAGCAAAACTAACACTTCTTTCTGCAAAAGACACATCTACATATGATACCCATAAGCAAAAATACTCTATGTTGGATAAAGAGGTGAAATCAAGCGCACGAAAAGACAAACAGAACTTTATTCACAGCCTGGCCTCCGAAGCCGAAGCAGCTGCCAGAACTGGAAACAACAGAGCCGTATTCCATATCATGAAGCAACTATGCAATCACTCACCTACACCAAATATACCCATCAAAGACAAACAAGGCAATCAATTGTTACCCGATGACCTTCAAAAGCAACGATGGGCAGAACATTTCAAAGAAATATTAAATAGACCGCAGCCTGACACTGTTCCGAACCTGGATGGAGAAATTACTATGCCCCACTAGATGCCTCCTGCGAGTCATTCACCATGGAAGAGATTAAAGCAGCCATCAAAAAATTGAAGAACAACAAAGCTGTTGGTGAAGATGAAATTTCAGGAGAAATGCTCAAAGCAGCAGATGAGAACACCTTACAACGTTTGTTACAGCTGATCAATGAAATCTGGCAAAGCGAATCCCCACCACAACAGTGGAAAGATGGTGTAATTTTCAAACTGCCTAAAAAGGGCGATATGTCTGATTGCAATAATTGGCGTGGTATCACTCTATTGTCAGTACCAGGAAAACTTTTTTGTAGCATGTTACTTGAGAGATTGAAAAAGGCGATAGATGAAAGGCTCAGAGAAGAACAAGCAGGCTTCAGACCAAAACGGTCATGCATAGACCACATTTTCACCCTCAGAATAATCATTGAAGACTCCGTAGAATTCCAGTCGAAATTAATCACCAACTTTGTCGACTTTCAAAAAGCCTTCGACAGTATCCACCGTCCTTCACTTTGGAATCTACTTAACATCTATGGTTTTCCTACCAAATATACCAACGTCATAAAATCTTTCTACAAAGAAACACGTTGCTGCGTAAGAACAGAAACAGGCAACTCTGACTGGTTCTCAGTCGAAACAGGAGTGAAACAGGGTTGTGTCTTATCACCGATGCTTTTTGGAATAGCTATCGATTGGGTTATGCGCAAATGCACAAACAACACAAATATGGGTATCCATTGGGTTGACAAAATTCTAGAAGACCTGGACTTTGCCGACGACATAGTGCTTTTGAGTTCAACACACCCGGATGCCCAAGAGAAAATAAACCACCTCTAAAATGTTTCAGGGCAAATTGGTCTCCAAATTAACACCACAAAAACAAAGACTATTGATCTTACCAACAGTTCAGATGACACCAAATTGAACAGCTACGATCTTGAAAAAGTCAACAGCTTTACATACCTAGGAAGTAAAATGACATCTAAAGGGGACATAACACCAGAAATATCATCTAGAATCGCACTGACATCTAGTGCCTTCAATAAACTGTCAAACATCTGGAAGTCAAAGACACTCAGCAAACACATAAAACTTAAAATCTTCAACTCTTGTGTGATTCCAGTGTTAACGTATGGATGTGAAAGTTGGAAATCAACGGTAGCTTTAGATAAAAAATTAGACAATTTTGAGAACAAATGTCTTAGAAGACTTCTAAACATCCACTGGACAGACTTCAGAACCAATTCGCAAATAAGACAAGAGACTAAGCAAGATACAGTATCCAATTTCATAAGAAGACACCGTTGGAACTACATCGGCCATGTACTCAGAATGGACAAGTCAAGACTCCCCTACCAAGCCCTCATATGGTCACCAGTAGGGAAAAGAAAACAGGGAAGACCAAGAGAGACCCTGCGTAGAACCATCATTAGAGAAGGCTCATTCAATGGCCAAGTAAATATCCAAGATCTACAACAGGTAGCAGCGAACCGCCAAGCATGGAGAGACAGGACTTCTGCCCTATGCGCCGCCTTAGGCTCAAGAGGAAAGACTAACTAACTTTCACTGTTAGTTTTGTTTTCCATTATGACAACCTGCTAAATAATATATTTTAACTGAATAATCACATTAACCACGTGCTATCACTTTAGAATCTTTCACAAAGTCCTTTAAATCAGAATAACTATAATCTAAAATTGTTGAAAACTATACATTCATTGGCACCTTGCCGTCTTGACAGACGATAGTTTGTGCTTTAAAAAGGCATAACTTTTAACTATGGCGGCAGCGAGTGTGACTGATAAGGCCAATTTGCGCTGTAAATGTCCGTTCACAGTGGGTGCATGTGAACACGTGGTCATTTCCACCATCATGCACTTTGATTCCGAGACCAGTTAAGACCAGGGATGGAGTTATTGCCTCTCCATAGCACAAAGCCTGGGCTAAAATATAGAGATCATGTGTTGCCCATGCAGCATGATCCCTCTCTCGGCCTGCCTAGTTTACTCCAGAGGAAAGGTAAAACCCCTACATCTGGAACAAGACAAGCTGCAGAAGCTGCCGGATCAGCAAAGCAATGCTCTAACTGTCCGCCTGTCGGAGCTTCGATCCTAGACCAGTCGCCAACCAAGGCTTAGGGCCTGGTCTGCCCTGCCATGACATTTTGTCTTTAGCTTGCATTTCCTCGCACCAGGGTAAGGCTTGTACCCTCCCAATTGCGCTCTTCCGCCCGAAGCCGTTGGCACAATGTGGGGTGTCGGGTTTGGTAAGCGCCGCCCAACGTTCAGCGCTAACAGAAACCAGGTAGTACCGTCTACTGTTATACGGTAGCTCAGTCATATCTGACTAAGACCTGACACATATATATATGAAAACTATAATCTAATGTAAAAATGCAAGATCGAGAACCAGAGAGTGTTGCCATTTCTAAAATAATAAAAACAAACCACTTTCACAATTGATTTGTCTTAAAAAATGATTAATCCGCGCATCTTGTCCGATACTGTTCAAAGGGCATATCTTTTCTGTGTGTAAATTTTAATTTACCAGGGCACTAAAATTGTGGAAAGTAAGAGTAATGAAACAAATAACGTGCTGTCAATACTAAGCCGTCTAATTGGCTTCTGGTAGTCTAGAATAGTTCCTCTGAGCCATTTAATCACAGTGAATCAATTAAGAGTTAAAACTATAGAAACTTCCAGTGTTGAGTTACAGTTAAAACTACTGAAGTTTCCAGTCTGGAGTTAAGTTAAAACTACCGAAATTTCCAGTATAGAGTGTACAGTTAAAACTACTGAAGTTTTCAGTATAGTGTGTTCATTTAAAACTACTGAAGTTTCAGTTGTTGAGTACACTGTTAAAAGTACTTAAATAACTAGGTTGAATATGTTCACAATTCTCATGTATCTAATGTTGAAGCATAGATTAAATACACTGAATGTTCTAATATTGAGTGTACATGAAAACAACTGAAGTAGCTAATATTCAGTATGCAGTAAATGTACTATAATACCCAAGTTGAGCTTACACTGACATTACAGAGTATTGAATGAAGTGAGAAACTGTAAAGGCAACGCTATCAATACAATAACGTCTGTTGATGCAATTTTTGTGCTTGTTTTGTATGAAATATTTGCCTGTTTGATTACCTTCAGCTTGTTCAGATTCCCAGCCTGACTACCTGTCAAACCTTATTTATAAATTGCCTCTGTTTATACTGTGTTGCACATTCATAATGTTTTCTGCTTATTATGTCTAAAGTGGGGTCAGAGTGCCTTAGTGATATGGTGTCTGTCTCTAACTTGAAGAGTACAATGTTTGTATCCAATTAAGAACAGTCATTTGAAACCATTATTTTCACAGTAAACTTGTTGATATAATACTGTCCCTTTGCCTCTGGTTAGTGGATCAGATGACCTGTATTCTTAGACATAAGTGGACAAATATAGATGTCCATGTAAACAATTCCATGACAGTTTGAAACTGCAGGTTACGCAATCACAGGAACAGTTTCAAAGTCAGGAAACTTACAAATATTTATGTTATATATGGAATCATTTTACCAGTCAGGGATGTTACAATACATTAAACAAGGTGTTAGACAGGGTTGTTTATTATCGCACAATTTGTACAACAAAATAATAATAAGATCCATACAAGACATGCAAATAATATTGTAGGTGTGCGTAATGTAAACAACCTGTGTTATGCTATTGAAATGGTTTTGGTTGCTGAAAATGAAATGCAGTTACACAAAATGATAGATATAATTGTAACATAAATCAAAACAAAGGAATAGAAAAATACAATAAAACATAAGTAATGATTATTATAAAGAAAACGTGTATAACAAAATGCATCACCAAAGTGAATGGAACTAATCTGAAACAAGTCAATGTATTTAAGTATTTGAGTACTTTAATAACAACAGGTGCAAGATGCATTAAGAAAGTTAAACGCGGAATAGCCCAAGCAAAGGCAGCATTTGACAAGATGAAGAATAGTCTCTGTAATGTATCTTTGCTAATCGAGGTGAGGAAAAGAGTTCATAAGAGCCAAACTTGACCCAATATTGAGCCAGTCGTGATGTACGGAAGCGAATGATGAATAATTAGCAGACAAGTGAAGAATTATGCAGAACCTGTGGAAGTGTTATTTTATAAAAGAATAATGAGTACACTGAAGACGGATAGAAAGACCAATGAAGATATCTTGAAGGAAATTAACTCACAAAGATAACTGGTTACTCACATCAGATGAAGTCCACATTCTTTGTGTATGTCACGAAAAAAGGGAAAGCTGGAGGGTGATGTCACAGTTAGAAGGTTGGAGGGGGAGACCAGGAGAGAAGATACAGGACAGTTAGACATCATGGCCTGGAGGAAAATCAGTATCAGAAATGATTTGCACAACAAGGGACTGAAGGCTGTGGACAGACATGAACACCAATGCCACATCACATGGACTATAACAAGAAGAAGAGGAAGATGTGAATTCTGCTATGTATACCTTGGGGTTTTCGTCAGTACCTAAATTGTATGCACAGTATTATGATCCAGGTGTGACTTGAAGAAGGGATCAGAGCACAAATGGATAGTTTCTAATGCAATGGAGGTGGTTCTTGAATCCATTCAGCATACTCAAAATAGGCAATGGTAAAATGTATCCTTCCAATACAGTTATTAGATTAATTCTTTCTAACCTTTAAAGTCACATGTGGGTGTGACCAAGGTCAAATAATAAAAGATCATTATTGGTTAGTGTTACAAGTAATTAAAATACCACCAGTTTTCTGTTATTCAGACTAAGATAATTTAATTAGGAGAGCATAAACTTGTAAGTATAACCTTGGAAAGAGAAAAAGCGGCAATTGTTAAAGGATATATTGTTCGGTTACTTCACTGAATACTAAAACTGTCATGACTGTGAAATAGACGTCACTAACATTTAGTTACTTTCATTTCAATTAATACGTCATTATTGTGTCTAGGCATATCTATATCTTTCTTGTTCCTCATGGAAAAGAATATTTTAAATCTAGTTCTGCATGAGAGAGAGAGAGAGAGAGAGAGAGAGAGAGAGAGAGAGAGAGAGAGAGAGAGAGAGAGAGAGAGAGAGAGAGAGAGAGAGAGAGAGAGAAATCTTGATCATAGGATTTTACAAATCTGAATTGTATATTTATTCCCCCGCATATCCTATTACAGGACATCGCTGTCAACACCAGCATTGTACCGCTGCTGTTGATTTCTTGGCAAGATTACGCTCAGTAGTTTGCCATTGCTTTCTGAGCGGCCGGCTAACATGTCCCGTAAGTAACGGGCACGGCGAGAACCGCTACCGATTCTCGCGCAGCTGCGTATGCTCACGTGGATAAACGGGATTACGGAGAAAGTCGCTAACTCCTGGGTCAGGGAGTTGGTACAAATAAATATTTGGTTGCCGCCCTGTGATGTGTGTGGACATATTTAACAAATGTTTGTTGACTTCCCTTAGACTGACATTTGTGTTCTCATCCTTAAAGTGAGACTCACCTGTGCCAGTAATTGGCTTGCCCGCCAGCCCGCTGCTCATGTGCTCCATCCACTATCGCCTCAGCCCCAAATGGGCAGCAGAAAATGTCATGGGAAGTACAGAGGCTGGCATGATATTGACCTCATGACCCACTGAGTAGGTAAACAATATGGGGCTTAGCACCTTGTACTCAGGGATCTGTAGTAGTGTAGTGGCTATATGATTGTCTGGTGGTCATGGTGCGAATATGGGTCTAGCTAACACCGTGTGCTCAATGTGCCTTAAAGCACATAAAGAGTCCTGTTTTAAAATCATATACTCAGTAGTCCTTAAGGCGCGCGGAAAGGTCCTTAAGTGTACCTGTATGTATATGTATTTATGTGAATTTACTCCACGTGTAAGCCAACCTCGTTGATTAGCTTGAGTGCACCAATGAATCAGGATGATATGCTGGCCAAAGTTATACCAACAATAGGGTCACCCAAGTCAGCCTAGTCCTTGATGAGAGGGCAGAATAACAGGTTGAAGAGTAGGGGAAAATTTTTAGGTGTGAATGGAGAATCCACTGGCCGGTATTACAAGCTCTGGTATGTGCCTGCTCTTCTCCTATCTCCGTCTTGATGACTTAGAAAGCTACCATAGACCCATTCTACTATAGATCGTTGCACTAACCTTGATAGTTCTACCAAACCACTCACTAAAAGAATACAGAAACATCTAACAGTCGCCGGAAAGGACTTTACACTTCTAGAGCTCTAGATAATCCTAAAAGATGCAAGAAAGAAAGGATGGACTAGAGATCGATTCGTCAGAGAGATGATCTCAGATCTCTGAGATGTCCACTACTTTAGTCCTCATTAACAAGACTTGGAGAGAATACCAAGCTACCAACAGACGAGAAAAATCAACATTATCCTAGTTAGCAAAAAAATAGAACAAAGAGTATAAAATAAAGTAGCAAGCTGGCATTAAAATTAAGAAATATCGTAGAAGGAATGGTAAATGAAAGTTTGTATGGGTGGGTAAAAGGTACCAAGATCCAAAACACCTAGCAATCATGCTTTAGACGAGAGACAGACAGACACACGCAATAGGTGACTCCTACAAGGGTTTAAAAAATGGTGCTGGTAATATTCATAGGCTTTGTATAAGTTTACGAAAAGTATTGAGGACAGGCCACTTGTTACAAAAGTAAAGGCTCGAAGTATCAGGGTGTGTGTACAGCTAGGTACTTATGTTTCCAGAACAGTTGGGTTGAAAATATGGCCTATTTTAGCTCGAAATGTTCTTTGACAATGTTGGCAAAGAATGCTTGACGCTCCAGGAGGAGGATATCCTGCAGTGGTTTTTTTGTCCAGCCTTTTCTTCACAGCTCTTGCAGTCTTGTCTGTTTCACAAGTGACGGCACCCTTGCGTAATGATGTACGCCACGAATTTCGATCTTTGGCAGCAGTTTCCCAAGTGTCATGATGAATTCCAAAAGCTTTTAGTGAGATCTTGTGTCCTTAAAGCATTTCCTCTGGCCGCCTTGGGAGCGTTTACCACAATGCAGCTCTCCGTAAAAAATTCGCTTAGGAAGCCTGTGATCTGGCATGCGAGTCAAGTGACCAGCCCATCGAATCTGATTTTTCATTAGTAGAGCGTGGATGCTCGGCATGGACGCTCTTTCTGGGACTTCAGTGTCTGGGATCTTGTCTTGCCATTTAATCGTCAATAGCTTCCTAAGGCTGTGTGGAGCCGCATAGATTAGAGAGAAGGAGACCACTCCACTCCAGTTTTTAGAACGCCTACCTACCCACGACTTTTCCCATGAGTTTTCCTATGATATTCAGTAAGAAGATGATTCTCTAACCGTTTATCATGCTGATTTTCTTTCTCAGGCTTTTTAAGGCATCTGTTTGAAGGCGTCTGAAGTAGCCGTGGAGCCATTTATCTTGGAAAATGTCAGGTCTTGATGCTGTTGTTGAGCACCCTGGCTAATTTCTAAAGGTCGGGCTCCTCTTGGCCTTCTAAGCCACAGTTTAAATCGTTATCTTGCCCTGGAGCCGTGCTCGGATATATCTTCAGCATTGGTTTGGTACATTCCACCGAGATGAACATTGCGTCAATTTCAGCAGCTGTGTCGTGTGCAGTCTGTGTCATGTTTCCCCTGTCTTTTCGGTCCGGTCTGGAAAAGAAATGTATGCAGGAGAGTTCGTCTTTTTCTTCGTCGGTTTGTTGCGCCTCCCCGTTGTGAAAGCTACAAGATCTAGTAGAACGCTACGATATATCTGTTGATGAGCCTAATATTTGTTAGTATGTTGTTGCGAAGCGGCTGGCCGTGTGGCTAGAACGCCGGATTCTCCTTCGGGAGACCCGGGTTGGAATCCTCGGTAAGGTGTGGATTTTTTTCTCTCGGTGGCAAAAAGAAAATCCTAACCTGCATAGTTCTCTGAGACTGCAATAGCCAGGCGGCCTTAATTCCCCCCCCCCCCCCCGACCATACACTGCAAAGTACTATATTGGCAGTAAATGACAGTTTATTCCATCTAGTGTGCATTAAACATGAATAGGTACGAATGTCATGTATATATCATTGGTGTCGCTGCTTATTCGGTGACGTATTTGGAGGCGACAGGTTCGAATCCAGGTTTGCTACCAGATTAAAATGTTTTTGCATTCTAGTGTGTTTCCCGAATTCTGCTTCTGTCCTGTTTCTATACGTGTCAATCACTACACGCAGATTTAATTCTCAGTTATGTCACTTGGACAATGAGCACTCGAGCTGAAAATCATCTGATGGCTTGGAAATGTGGTTTCTGAAGAGAATGCAATGAATACCATAGACAGACAGACAAATCAGTGACAAAGTACTGCAGGAAACAAATGGAAATCGTAAATTGATTAGAGAAATTAGACGTAGACCGTCAAAAATTTTGGGCATGAAATGAATTGAAGAACTTGGTGACAACTGGCAAGATCGAAGGAAACAGACCAAGGGAAAGCCATTCCGGCATGGCAAATGATGGATGAATGGATGGATATTTCACAGACCTGGACGGTTCCGCGAAGACTGTCATAAAAATGTAATATTTGGGTTATTACGTTAACAACAGCAACATTATAAACTAGAAAATATCAACGAACATCGAGTGAAGCACGTGACGCGCGCACGCTGACTTATGATTAAGCCCAGAACTGCTAGGTCGGGGGTAGGTTTCAATAAATTTCCTTGTTTATTTGCTTTAGTTATTTTCATTTCCTAGCAGAGCTGTGCCGAATGTTTTTCAGCCGCACGCAACGAACGTAATGTGAGGAATTCGGGTGTTGAAATGTAATATCCATAAATGGTAAAGAGGGTGGAGGAGAGAGATGAAAACTACTGGGAGAATGCATAAGCTAGCGGAATTTGTAAAAAAAAAAAAAATGAAGTTAATGACTTCATGCACGCACCGTGTCGAACAGTTGTATTGAGAACAGGCATATAAGACCGACAGGCCGACATCATGAAAAATAGGAAGGCGTGTGAAAAATAGAAGAAAAAAAAGTGTCCTAGTTCGGTACTGGTCGGGTTAAAGAAAAACAGAAACATAGGAAGTCAACATGCCAGGGAACGCCATTGTGAAGGGCTGTAGACAAAGCTATCGAATTTATTCGATATAATGTTGATGTATCTTCCAGGCTAAATATTTGGTATTGATCATGTCGCTGAGAAAGCACACGATTGGATGTAAACACATGCTCTTCTTCTGTCTTCTTTTGCCCTACTGTGGTAGAACTGCGGTAAAGCTGTGGAAATGTAAACAATATAAAATAACAAAGCAGCTTTACATAACAAAATTACGATACATACAGGATGTTGCGGCGACTAGCTTTCATTAGCAAACACATACATGCACGAAACACAACATACAGTACAGGAGAAGATCATCCAGTGACTACATTAAGGCATAAGGACGGGATGGAAAAAAATAAAAAGATGGAAAAAAATGAGAGCAATTAAGAAAAATGAAAATATGAAAAAATGTTGCTACTTAACTCAGAGTCTGAGGCTGTAAATAATAAATTAATAAATAATAAAACACACACACACACGCGCGCGCGCACGTACGTACGCACGCACACACATACATACACACATATACACGCACGCAGGCAGACAGACAGACAGACCATGCCATAGTCATGTGATAAGTACTGACCAATGAATAAAAGAGCACGTGCTTATCGTCCCATGATGCATAGGTTCTGCTTCTGACCGTTGAGAAAATGGCCGGGTTGATTCAAAATCCGTCCAAAAAAGCTCAAAGAGCGATGATTCAGTTTCTTTCATTTGAAGGATGTCGACCAGTGGACATTCATTGAAGAATGCAGGCAGCGTACGGTAACAAATGTGTGTCGAAGACAACAGTGACAGACTAGGCACGAATGTTTCGGAAAGGACGTCAGTTCACGACAGATCTTCGACGGCCGGGACAAGCGCATATTGCTACAACAGAAAGAAAAAAAAATAACATCGTCAAAATTGATGCAGCAGTACAGATGAACCGTCGTCGAAGCATACGTTCGCTAGCGAAAGAATTTGATGTGTCAATTGGGACAATTCAAAAGGTCGTTCGTAAGAAACTGCAATATCGGAAGGTGTGTTCAAAGTGGGCACTCCGGATGTTGACCGACCACCAAAAAGAGGAACGCATGGAATGGTGTTTGAACCACTTGCTGCGTTACAGAGTGGAGGGTGATGCATTTCTATTCCGCATAGTGGCAGGCGATGAATCATGGTGTCCCCACTTTGAGCCGAACAGCAAAAGAGAGAGCATGCAATGGAAATGGAAGCATGCTGGATCACCATAAGCCAAAAAATTCAAGTTACAGGTTTCCACTGGTAAAGTTATGGTGAGCGCATTTTTTTTACCATGAAGGGCTATTGTTGGCTGACTTTAAAGTTCCTGGTGTCGACATCAACTCTACCCACTACTTGCAAACACTAGACAAGCTGCAAAAAGCCATCAAGAATAAACGACCCGGCATGCTTTCTCGCGGTGCGATTTTGTTGCACGATAAAGCTCGTCCGCATGTCGCAAAGATTGTGCAGGAAGCAATATCAAGGAAGGAGTGGGAAATTCTGCAACATCCAGCCTCTATCCTGATTTGTCACCATGTGATTTTCATTTGTTCGGACTTCTAAAAAAAGCTCTCATGGGGCAACGATTTCACACAGATGCAGGCGTAATAAATGCGGTAAACACTTGGTTCAGTGAGCAACCACAATCCTTTATTTTTGCGGACGGCATTTGCCGCCTACCTAAACAATGGGATGCTTGCCTGAATGCCTACGGCTACTTCTTCTGTCCAACCCATGGTGCATAATTCATTCAAAATGAATGCTTTGTTTAATTCTACCACACCAGTTAATGTTTCTTTCATGCTTTTGTAATAAAGCCATTGGAACGGGTTTCAAATGAACGCCCCTAGGGGTGTGTGTCATGCTGGATTTTCAGGTATTGGTTGGATCCATACCGATCCAAGTCTGACTCTTGATGGGAGCTTCTGACGGGGAGTGATGAAGAAGACTATTATGAGATAAACTACCTGCAAGAGTTTCAACTAACCACTCAAAAGAGGTAAAATGGTATAAACCTAGATTGAACAGGGAACCTTTACTTGAACCCATGAGTGGATAATTAAACAACCAACCACCTATCTAGACCAGATCAACCATCCATCCATCCATCATGTGCCATTTCGATAAGCGTGGGCGGTCATGTTCTGCCATCCCACTCGATCACCAGGTTCGTGGATTAGCTCCGTGTTCCTGTCTCGACTATGCCACATGGCCAAGCCATCCAGGTATTTACTTCTCGGTCTTCCCCTTAGTCTCTTCCCTTCAGTCTTGTCATTCGTCACCAAGTTTTGCAAGTCATTTCTTCTCATAACATGCCCAAACAATTTTGACTTTCTACGTCTAATGACTCTAATCAGTTTACGATCTTGAATGTTTCTTGAATGACTTGTTCATTGGTTTTTCTGTCTGTCCATGGTATTCTTTGCATTTTCCTCAGAAACAACATTTCAATAGCCATCAGCTGTTTTTCAGCTTGACTGCTTATTGTCCTCGCTTCAAATCCATACAAAAGTATAGCTTTTATGTAGCACTTCAACACTCTTTTTCTCGCTTCAATTGATATCTTTTTATTGGTCAGTATGTTTTTCATCTTGCAAAAGGCTATCTTCGCAATGGCAATTCTTGTTCTAATCTCTTCAAGGCATCTCCCATCAGACTGTGCCGAGATAACTATCGATTCATTTGCTTAAGAATATGTCCATTTACTCGTATATCACATTGTGGTATTTCATTCTTCCTAGTGACGACCATAATCTGTGTCTTCTTAATATACAGTTCTAACTCTAGTTGTTCACTGTGTGCAACAACCGTATCTACTAAATTTTGCAGGCCCAGATCAACACTCATCTATTAACTCAAGATATGTGTGGCCCTGAACATTCTTTACAACAGGGTTCCACAGACTCATATAGTGAATGGACTTAAGTTTAATACAGATCTTATAATGTGTAACATTCAACAAGAATATGGATGTTACTCAACCGCTGAGGAACTGATATTTATGTTTGTATTTTGTTGAAGTGAATGTCTGGGGCATTAATGTTATATCTTATATCATGGTCTTTGGAAGAGATTATTATTTCTTTGACAGAATAACCAATACCCCAGTTTGGTGTTTATTAAATCTGAAGAAATTACATTTCCACTGTGAGTATTGGAGAATTCTTTGATTGTTTACTTTATTGTTGTCATTTATTGATATACCCTAGTAATTAATTAATTAGCCGAAGAGGAGGGACAGGGAAAATCCACCAGATTATTATTATTATTCGCCTTGGGGATTTCCTTGGTTCTCCAAGACTCTATTTATGGACTCAAACAAATGCGCCATTACAGGCTAATATAATTACAACTGGCAGGATCACATTGGGAGACAGGAACTTAAGTTTTCCTCTATCACAGTGGTTCTCAACCGGTGGGGAATCCCCCCCTCCCCCGGGGGAATTTTAGGGTGTCGGGGAAGGGGGAAATGAAGACCACAGATTGGCATTTTCAAATTGGCTTCAGGACCACACAAAACGTGATCGGAGATTAAGCGTACTTGTGACGTTAAGTTCCCCGATTATTTCAAGGTCGCATTAATACAAGAACAAATTACTTGATACTGTTTTCCCTCCATAATTTACGGTTATGTGCTTCTAGCCCTTCTGAGATTCATTCTATAACGTAATTATACCGGCAAATCACGTTTTATGCAGACGTCTAGACGTGTTCTAGTATGTTATTAAGTTAAGCTTCTATTTGCATGTATACTGTGTAATTTTCGACTATTAAGAGTGAATCAAACGAAAACGATGAAGATCGCATGCTGTGATGTGATATTTCAATAGTAAGAAATAGCCGTTTCCTTGTCATGCTACAATGATGACTAATATAGTTATGGAATATTAACAGCGATTTGAATGCCAATGAATGCATGTTTGCATTCGACATCCACTGTAGTATTTATATGTAATTTTACCACATGCTACAGGCAAAAATGTGAATTTTTAATTTACACACACGTGTGTACTTTTATGTGTGTGTGTGTGTGTGTGTGTGTGTGTGTGTGTGTGTGTGTGTGTGTGTGTGTGTGTGTGTGTGTGTGTGTGTGTGTGTGTGTGTGTGTGTGTGTGTCTGTATACATGTGTGTGGGTGTTTTGTGTGTTGATCTTGACTTTTTCATTTTTATTTACAGAATCTGAAGCCCATGATGAGTTTCAAGAAATGAAAGTATGATCTTTCATATTTGCAATATGGATTCACAAATATCGTCATCAACGGAGAAGAACGACCTCAATGTGTTATTTGTAGTAAAAGTTTGTCAAATGGTTCTATGAGACCGACAAAGTTGAGGAAACATTTGTTGAATGTTTATCCTCAACACAAGGACAAGGACAAAACCTATTTTGAACGTCTTGGGAATGCTGTTAAAAGGGTGAGATTGGATTTACCAGGGACATTCCAAGAAGCAGACCAAAAGGTTACTGAAGCTTCCTATATCGTAGCACTGGAGATAGCGAAGCAGAAATAAAACCACATACAATCGGGGAAACTTTGATAAAACCTTGTTGTCTCAAGATGGTGGAAATTGTGTTGGGAAATGAATCAGAGAAAAAAACTAGCAGCGGTTTCACTATCAAACGACACTGTTCAAAAGAGGATCAGCGATATGGCCTGTGACATCAAGGATCAAGTTGTGCAAGAGATCAAGTCTGCAGCATTTGGGCTCTATTCAATTCAAATTGATGAATCGACTGATGTGGCATCGTGTTATAAGTTGATAGTGTTTGCAAGGCATGTGTATTCAGGATCATTTAAAGAACCACTTCTTTTTTGTTCTCCTCTTGAAACAACTACCATGGCCTCTGTTATTTTGGAAAAGGTTTCATCTTTCCTTGAATCAGAAAATCTTGTATGGGATAATATTTGTGGGTGCTTTACAGATGGAGCACCAGCTATGTTCGGGACCAAATCAGGATTTCAAGTTAGTGTGAAGAAACGTGCCCCAAAGTGAAAGGCATTCATTGCATGATCCATAGTCAGTGTAGTATACAAAAACGTCTCACTAACATCCGTCTATAGATGCCCTATGACAAATTACTAATCCCAAATAATTACTGTTAAGGACCTTACTTTCGGGAAAAGAAAACAGAGAAAAACTAACCCGTAGGGTAGCTTAATTTATTTGGCCTTAGTTGGTTCACGTACCTGGCAAGACCGGAACTGATTGTAAAACAAATACTCTTTGTAAGCCATTTTTGGTCAGTGCAACACAAAGAGCGGATACGCAAAAGTTCCCCGTGTGGGGAAAAGGCATTTTTACCTTAAAACCCATCATTCTCTGCAGCCATTGGTATGTTAAAATCTACATTATTAATACATATTTATGTATTACATATACCAGTGTGTTTAATTAAGAATTAATTAGAATGATAATTCAACAATTCTTGTAAACTGGGGTCTGATAAATGTTTACCACAGAGCGCCATGTGGGTGCCACGCTGTAATTTTTCCTATGTGTGCCAATTTCATATTCCTATGTTAAAACTTCTATGCATTGTGAACTATATCTCACTATCTATGCTTAGAAATCTGCAAATAATCTATGTACTATAGAGATTGAACTCTAAAAGACATTTTCAAAGATACAATTTCTCCATGTGGAAGCAGACTTTTGAGTACACATTGTATTAACATACTTCATAGTAGAGAACTTTTTTCTGCTAAATTCTAATCTGTAACTTGGAACTATAGTGCTAAATTTTAGTACAATCCTTTTGTTAACAGATTAGTAACCACTCAACATGAGTGATGAACGTATAATTATTTCATAAAATAGTGCTAGGGAATTGCCATGTTTGAGAATATAAATTCAAGAACAAAGACAGTAAACGCTTGATATAACTGAATGTTCGTATAGGATGTGCCTTCAATCCGCATCACCTCACTATAGTAAGAACAGAAGCGAAGATTGATGTGAATAAATTGCTTGCAATATTCAGAAGACTGGACCATGCGGCATAAGTTATTCTAATAAATACACTCCGAATAATAGCAGTAATTGGCAAAATATATCACAGCGGTCACTATCCTTATACTGCTGTAAGCAGTGGGGGAAAACAATGTATGTTTTAGTATGGATTAACCCCTGAGGAAATCCAAAAACATAGGCTCCTTGCATCATCATTATGATTAATTATTATGTATGATTATCATGTACTTAATATCAGAGAAATGTATGTTTGTTTTCTCTGTTATGAGAATTTTTCTCTGTCCTGATTGTTACTCTTTACTGTGGAAATACACATTGTAATGTGACTCCTGTGGAAACATGAGATGATGTAGGAAACCTGTGTATGTCAGTACTTAAGAAGATAATGTTGAATAGCCTTGGTCTAATGCTGATTATAGTGCCGGAAGGAAGACGCGGCATTAGAAACCACAGAGATTATGTGTAGGCTATTCTCTTCAAGTAGAGAGAGAGAGAGGCAATATCAACATGTTCGGATGGACAGAATGGCTTCGCTCATCAAATAGTTCCCAGTAACAATCTCAA
The DNA here is from genome assembly GCA_014155875.1 of Cepaea nemoralis. Lineage (NCBI taxonomy): Eukaryota > Metazoa > Mollusca > Gastropoda > Stylommatophora > Helicidae > Cepaea > Cepaea nemoralis. Next base: position 46,764 of record JACEFZ010025850.1, read on the forward strand.
CAAAACATAGAGTGAAAAGATACCTCACTCACTATTAGAGTCAGAAAGGCTCTACACCAAGCAACTAGGGACAGTGGAACGTGGACACCCACTCCTTTCCCCTTCTTCTCTTGTTGGTTGTACTTTTGTTTGTATGATGTCATAACTATGTTAACATAACACAGTAGGTTAATGCTCGTGTTGTATTCTTGTCATCCCTTTTCTATAGAAGAGAAGCAAGTGGTGGTTGAATTTGGTGGGGCTATATCACTAAAACTGGATCCTGGGTCAACAGCCAGAAAGTGATAAATGGCAACCTGTCCTAACCATAGTCTGGATCTAGAAATACATCAATGTTGACTGCGGCAATCATTAGCCGCCATAGCCAGCAAAAAGACACATTTGAAGATGATTGACACTCAGCGTTTGATATTCTGACTCCTGTCAGATTACCCAGGATGGACTTCATTATCAGAATGTCAAAATGATATACCTAGTACACAAATACAAAAAGGATAACTTGTTTTACTTCTGGGAGGCACCGCCTGATGAACCATCAATCGTCGAGGTCAACTAAACTATACGTGTAATAAAACTAACAGCAGTAAGAACCCTCCATCTGTCTGTTGGACTCCCAAGTTCAAAGGATACACCCAAGTATCCTCCTTCGAAAGAAAAGTCACACACCTGCAACAGGCAAACATAACACCAAGTTCTAGCTATGAACACCAACTCAAACAAATGGGAGAAGACACTGAAACAATATAAGCCAGTACAACCAAGGTACCAACTTAAGATACTCTGAAACATAACTACACCAGATTACCTCAAGGTTCCAAAATCTGAAACACCTGGAAAAGAGCAAGATCCACTTGAGATCTCAGACTTGAATACCATCAAAAAAGACCAATGAAAGCAGCTAGCGGAGTAAATGCCTCTACATCTGCAACAAAAGGAAGCATCCAATTGTTTGCAACCCTGGTTCTGTGCTGGATGTATTTATCTTCTGATCAATGTAGGTATAGATAAATTCTGGACCAAGTCACAGATACTACCATGAGATGCCTCTCAGCCATATATGTTCCTACACTGGACTAGATAACAACGACTAACTCTTTGCTGGTCCAATGTCAACTTAAATGCCATGGGTTATAGACTCGCGACTTGGTGGGTGTAACATCTTTGTGAACATTGGGATTCTGATATTGGAAGCAGAGCAGCTGAATGGCCGTCTACTTTTCACCATGCATGGTGAGATGGGAAAGTACCTTCTGCAGAGCTTAAGTGGAAATTCCTGGAAAGTAAGACCAACCAAGGCCTCAATTTCACCAAAGAGGCACCGAGCCTACTGCAACAGAATATTCGTGATTCTAGCCCCAACGGAGGGGATATGTGGTGTGTGATATTTCAATTCCTGGAGTAGGGATTATAAATATTCCCCAACCAATTACCAGTGGATAAACATATTAGGAACACAACTGAGTGCATGATTTCGGTACCCAGATAATGGGAATAGGATCTAATCTACATAGAAGATGAACACAACCGCACACGAGGAGATAAAGGACTCTATTAATTAGTTAATTGATTACCCACTGCTTTTTATATGCGTTTTTTCTATGTCATGGATTTATAAGGTAAATATTGTTTTATTTGGTAATGAGGTATAACCAAATGGTGGTTATGGTAAATAGAGTATTTTGACACCAACTCATTATTTTTAAACATGAGACTTGTAAAGGGTGTCAGAAACAACTGTTTTTTATGTTGGGTTTTCTGCACTTAGACCAATGTTGTGCTTTTATCTAGGTAAAATAAGTCAAGTTAGGAGAACCAATTTGTGGTTGTTGTGTTGTTGGTAATAACATTGTTGTTTTCTTGGGGCACAGGGGGTAAATGTGTTTTGATAATGCAAATCATTCCCATGCCTGTCATGAAATTCAATAAGACTATTACACTTTCATGTATGTAACTCCAGATCTTGATTTAATACTAACTAACAGCCGGTTTGGGAGGACTGATAAAACGATGGGATAAATACATCAATGTTGGTGGAAATTATGTTGAGAAATAAAGGGACAGTGTATCTATACACATATATTGGTTTCAAGTTGTTATCATCTTTAGTTATTTTTCTACAGCCATTTGTGATTTACTTATTAACTTACCCTCGTAGCGTGGCACAACTATGCTCTAGATCTAGCTGTTTACACTAGATAACTGATGTGCTAGGTTATTCCAGAATTTGCTTTCCTCTTCTCGATCTGATACTAGAACTCCAACTGTCGTGTCTAAACCAACAGGCGACACAGTCTAGACAAATTCATCACCCTTTCCCTGCGAACCTCGGAGAATTGATTACAGGCGAATAGATAAATTATTATTACTGGCGTTTCCATTAATTCGATGGGAGACTAATACGTCCGCGCAATCAGATATTGACATATCACAAACATAATACACGTTCACAATTGTAGGCAGACTTTGTGGCTCAGAATTGCACCACTTTAAATAAAAAGACACATTTATCACGCGAGGAACGAGGTACGAAAAAGATACAAATCGGTGATGCAATGCTTAGTTCTCATGCTTACCAGGATAATGTTCTAGGTTCAATACTACCAGCGGTCATTGAAGATGATAGGCTCTAGGAAATAGTCACTGAAGACATCTTTAAAAAAAAAAACCCATAAGAAATAACAAATCACACTGAAGAATATGAAGAGATTCAGTTTGTAAAGAGACAAAAGGAGGATAATTGAGGAAAAGTGCAGGGGAAATGCAAAACAAATCAATCAATCATGTGTTAAGGCGGAAAGCGTGCGCGGTCATGACTCGCCATTTCACTCGGTCATCAGTGTCGTGGATCAGCTCAGTGTTCCTGTCTCGTCCATGCCATGTTGCCAAGCCATCCAGGTATTTTCCTGTCGGTCTTCCTCTTGGTCTGTTCCCTTCGATCTTGCCAGTAGTCACTAAGTTCTCTAATCCATTTCTTCTCATAACATGTCCAAAACATTTTGACTGTCTACGTCTAATTTCTCTAATCAATTTACGATTTTAATATGTCTCCTGTAGGACTTGGTCATTGGTTTTTCTATCTGCCCATGGTATTCTTTGCATTTTCCTCAGAAACCACAATTCTGCAGCCATCATATGTTTGTCAGCTTTATTTTATTTTATTATTAATTTTATATATTTATTGAGTGCTTCTGAATTCGGATTTTTACCTGTATTTCGCGATACAATGGATCTCCTTGTAAGGTATGTGCAACGTGTTTGATGTTTATTAGGTTTCTTCTCGCAGGAGCTTTATATACCTATTTGTTTCCAATTCATATTGTTATATCCTGCTGCAGCCGCTGCTTTTACTTTCTATTTCATATGCTTAAGAACATTTTTAACCTCCATCTTCAAAATTGGCGGTCCTTCATTATTAAATCTAATATCATACTGTTCCTCTCTGTTATCACCATAAAGGTTTTTCACATAATCTGTCCACACATGTATAATCTGATCTTTTTCTATTATGATTTTACCATCTTTAGTTTTTAGACAGCCTGTTGATGTACTTGTTCTTTTATTAGTAAGTTCCTGAATTCTTTTGTGAACTAATTTGGTATTTTGACTGTTGTGTTGGTTTTCAATTTCTAAAAGGGGTAAAGCACTTTTCCTCAAGCCATGCTTCTTTTGTCTCTTTACATAATATTCTGACTTGTCTGTGAATTTCTTCATATTTGGCAGAATTATTTTTGTTGAGTCTTCTTGTTTCCATTAGGTGTAAAATTTCTTGAGTCATCCATTTCTTACGACCCACCTTCTTTATTTTGGAATAGTTGTTTCTACAGCCAAACTGATTGAATTCTTCAACATTTCCCATTGATCATCCACATCCTGGAATAGGATCTCTAGATCAGACAATATGTTAAATCTGTACCGTACTTCTATGTTGAATTTGTTTTGTATTTCCTTGTCATTACTCAATGTACACAAATCATATTTAGTGTTTCCTGCTATATACTTGACTTTCTTCAACTTTATCCTCAATGTTCCTGTAAGTAATCTGTGGTTTCTGAGGAAAATGCAAAGAATACTGTCAGGATTTTATATTTGGCTCGTTCGCTAACACGGGTGAGACAGTACAAGTATAACGTGATTCGACGAAAGACACAACGACATAACGTTCTATGGATTTATTGCCACATTAAATACAGAACGATAACTACAACAATCTACAATATATAACTCACAACCACAATACAGCTCTCAGGTCTGACGCTCAAGATATCAGTCGTTCGGCTCTCACACACAGAGATCCATACAAACGCCTTGCTCTCATCACACATGTCCTTCCAGTCTGAAGTCCCAGCTCGGTCTGAGCCCAGCACGCAAACTGCCCACTGCCTCGCGTGGTGTCACGTGGCCTGCGTGCGTCTGTCGTCCGCCTGACCGCTGGTCGCGTGTCAGGTAACAATCTTGCCAGCCGACAATTCTTGTCCGCCGGGTGTCGTAACGATGTTGCTGCATAGCTATACCATCTTAGGCTCTGACATTCTCCCCGGGTACCTCAATGAAAGATGCCGTCTTTCATTCATGATGTATGTATATACTGGGGTAGTGTTAAATTTATGTCAGAGACTACCCTTTCCCAGTGTTATGCATGAAAATACATATATGGCATAGAAATATATACAAAAAATGTAAGTTGCATTGAAATGACAAATGAAGTACAACTTTTAACACAAATCAGGTTTCATCCCCCTGATGGCTGGTTACCTTCATTGCAATAATACCCAGTCAGATCAGTAGTACCAGCTTCACGCATCTACCTCGCAGCAATTTGAAAAAAAACGTAATAATATGGTTGTTTTGCAACAGCCATCTAGCCAGACTGAAATACGACTTTGTTTGAGTCGTATTAAACAATCAAACTCTGACCTCATTTGGCCAGGAGCTTTTATGTTGGTTTGCAATGTTGGCAGCTCTATGTCATGCTTGGTGGAAGCCTACCCGCTGTATTAGCAGTTTGAGCAACAAAATGTCTATTTATACAATACAAATTAATGAATATGTTTCAAATTATGGCCCTTGGTGTAATTCATAAATGCAAGGGAAGTAATTTTGACATTCAAGAAATTTAATAAATTACAATAATTATTTAATTTCTTAGCGTCATTGCTTGACGTTTCTTCATATTAACGAGAAAAAGTCGGTAATATGAATACATTAATCAAGATATGATTCTAAGATTACACTTATCAAAATAAATAAGTACCCAATTGGTGTATTATATTTTATAGATTCAAAAGGATTTTACAATCGTCATAAGTTTTTGAATATTTGTATATCGTCTGCTAATTTTGTTATACTTTTTAAATTACACCGGAAATACACACGAAACGCAAAATTTTGTTGATGTTACACTGTCTGAACACAAATGATCCGGTTTTATTTCGGAACGGATAGTAAAATGTTCTCACAGTTCGTGTCTGATGTTATAGTATCACAACGGATTATGATGGAATGTTCTTATTTCCGATGTGTTCACAACTTCTGGATAATGATCGACTGTTCTTATTTCTGATGTTCAAATGTCGAACATTTTGGATTAAATTTGATGCAGAGGTGGTGTAGAAGTCAATGTTCAGTCCACATTTGCACACGTCGATAAAATATCACGGTGAAGAAATTCACGCACAGCTGTCACTGTTAAATGGTAAAGTTCGCTTCTGGTAAGTGGTTAAGCGTCTGTGACAGTGTTCTTGTTGTTTATTTACAATTAATAATGTTCTCTTTCTAACACACACTACACAATTATACTACACTCATTACATGACTTAATTAAAATAAGTATATTAATATTATACATGTCGGTTTCTAACCGTATCACAATTTCAATTATAGACCTTACACAGTAGGTGAATAGCAACAAAATTCACTTATTGGTGGCTGTGTTGGTCTGAGTGTAATAATACACAGTGCACTCAGACATTGCTTACTGGGTCGGTCGGACAACGGGACAAAAGATCGGCAATTGTATTGCTTCTGCCGGGAATGTGACGAACTTCGAAACTGAAATTTTGAAGCTTCAAGGACCATCGAGCAATCATATTATTGGATGGTACTCCGGCATTTATATACCGTAATGGACTGTTGTCAGTTTCAATGATAAAGTGACGTCCTAGAAGGTATTTGGATAGCTTCGTCACACTTTCTACTAAGGCCAGTGCCTCTAATTGCGGAATGGACCATGCACGCTCTCGAGGCCTTAGTTTTCTTGATATGAAACAAATGGGATGCAGGATGTTGTCGTATTCCTGCAACAGGACTGCCCCAATCGCAACGGAGCTAGCATCTGTTCTCAATCTGAAAGGTAAATGGATGTTGGGCAATTTAAGAATGAGATTATTCGAGTTCTTATCAGAAAAGTATGCCAAAACTTTATGAAATGCATTTCGTAGGCATTCATCGTGTACAACTTTTTCAGGCTTATCCTTGGTTAGTAAGTTAGAAAAAACCTCGGTGAGTTCTGAAAAATCAGGAATAAAATTCCTGTAATAATTGATAAGTCCCAGCAAGCTGCGGACTTGTTTCTTATTTGTTGGAAGTGACAGTTTTAGAATTTTGGAGACAATTTTGTTGTCTGTCATGACAAAGCCATTGGATATTCTGTACCCCAAAAATGATATCTCTTGGTAAGCCATGCTCACCTTTGAAGGCTTCACTGTCAGTCCGTGCTGTCTGATACGTTCTAGTGTCTGTTCTAGTGTCTTTATATGTTCCGTCATTGTCTCTGTATGGACACAGATGTCGTCGATATAGCAAATGATATTAGGAATGTAGATAGGAGGAGTCGTACAGCAGACAAGACAACTCTGGAGTTACTGGGTCTAAGGATATAAAGTGGGTTACGGTTAAAATTTTCCGAAATGTGGGAATATTCACATTTCATGTTGAAATCATTTTGAGTGCTATCTCCAAACCTGCACTCGTACATGTGTGTATACATTCAATAGTTCAAACAATAATAATACCACATGTATAGTTTTGAAATATAATCGTGCATGTTTGTATGATCTTCTGCAATTTGTATACATTTTCCAAAATATGTAGGGTAATTTGTTGCTGATTTTTGTCAGTAATTTCACCGACTGATGCTTTACATTGTTCAGCATAGGTATGTGTTTGAGTTGATTTAACATAGAGATTATGAGTGGCAATAACAAAATTTGGTTCAACAGTAATGATGTAAGTAACAAAGTCTGCTGGTTTGTCGTGAGTACTATCATCTGTGTTGTGTCATGATAATGTGGACATGCAATTGTCTGTGCAGACATTTGTTTTGTATTTACAATGAGTAGTGCAAGTATAACCATCCACTGTGTGCACTTGGTTATGTGTGTTGTTAACAGGGAGTACAGGAGGTATAGTATATAACATGATGATTTGTGATCTTTCCTCGCTGTTGTGAACTGTTTGTTTTCTGCACCTTTTTCTATGTGCTGATACACACCAGTTTCTGTTTCTTCTTGTTGTAAGATGGTATGGTGTGGTACTTTGGTGTGTTCATCATGTTGTTGTATGATGAGTGGTGTAGTTAAGGCAGTACTTGTTGTTGTGTTAACTTTTTCGTGTGTGTGATTCTTGGACTCTGTGTAGTCTGTCACATTTAATACATTTCCAATCAATAAATCACAACATGGATTGTCTAATAAAGCACAAGTTACTCTGCCTGATAAGAAAGGTGATTTTATATTGGCCCATGCCATGGGATATTTTTCTAATGTCCCTGAAACAGTTCTGCAATAGATGTACTCATCTAGGTAGTCTTTAGGATCAGCTAGGGTCTTTCGAAGACCGATAAGACAAGACCCTGTGTCGCGTACACATGTGCATACTGTGTCATTGATGTAACCTTCATGGAATGTTAGTTTTCCTAACGACAGTCTTGAGGTTTTGTTAATTTCCTCACCTTCTTGTTGAGTATTGACCTCTTTACATAAGGAATGAGGTTGAGTGATGTTAACAACATTATTAAAATATGGTACAAAGTCTGATGGGTGAAACTCAGTTTGTTCTGACTTCGCAGTGTTTGGTCTTGTCTTCGTCTCTGTGATGTTCACTTTTTCTACGTTCTTTGCTGAACTGCGTCTTGAATCTATTACCAAGTTAGCTTCCTCATTGGTAATAGGGACGGCGTGCCCGCATGTTAAGATACCATTTTCAAAGAAGGTATTACAGACAGTGCATCTGTTGGCACTAAATACGTCACACGCCTGTGCTGCATGTACAGGATGTTTTTCTGGATTTTCGTCTTCTGACGCTGAGCTATCGAACAAGGCGGCATTGGCTTTGTTGGTCATATGCCTGCCTCTACAATCCATGCGATGGTGACCGTAAGCCTTGCAGAGAAAACATTTACGTAAACTTTTGAACGATCTACGTTCTCTGTCTTGTCTGTTTACCATATTTTGCAAGTATGTTTGGTACCCTGGGTTTTTATCGCACATCTCGTTCACATAGTGAGACATTTTACAGTGAATACAATGTCTAAATTTTTCAGAGGTAGGCCTGTTTGGTTTTTGCCTACTATAGTTTTTATCATAGTTGGCTGCTGCTACCCAGTTACTGTCAGTAGCTTCAGTGGCAAAACACTGTTTGTTGGCCGTGTAATAGGCCGACCCACGTCTTTCCATTTCTTCCACACTTGTGCATTCATTCTCCTGTAAGAACTTAGAAAAAGATGATGGGATAGAAGAAATGACTTTATCTCGAATGATGAGATCTTCTAATCTATCATAATTTTTGTTAATTTTGGCTGCTGAAGTCCATTTGCTGAAAACATCTCGGACTAAACAGAGGTAGTCAGAGAACGTTTGAGTTGATTTTGGACTCAATGTACTGAATTGTTCTCTGTAACCAGCTTCGTCTAACATGAAATGTGCCATTATCTTAGATTTAATGTAATGGTACTCTTTTCTGAGGTCTTTGGGGATTGTTTCAATGACTTAAGAGGTTCCCCAGATAGACTCCTCATATATAGAATATTCCATTCAGAAAGTGGAACTTGGTAATGTTCCATTAAAGTCTCAAAATTTTGGGTAAAGGCTGCTATGCAGTCACCCGAGGTATAGTTACGTACGATACCTTGGTACTTCTTATACTGGTTTTCTTTTTCCAGTCTTTCAGATTTCTTTGACTCTTTATTCATTGCAGTCTCAGTGTCAAGTTGTTTCATTTTCAACTGTAATTCTAGTTCTTCTCTCTTACTCTGAGCTGCTATTTCTGCCTTTTTCAGCTCTGTTTCATTCTCGATCTCGGCCCTTTTCAATGCACTATCTATCTCAGCTTGCTTAATGCTGTTTCAATCTCTGCCTGTTTCAGGCTGTTTCTGCCTCTGCTTGCTTTGGCAGTTCCGTTTCAGCTGCTTCATCGCGTTTAGAGCTCTTTCTGCTGCTCTATCTTCGCGCTTCACAGTATTCAGCGTATTTCTTCTCACTCCATTTTGTTAATTCATCACCTGTTAGATGCAATTTAATACCCATATCGATGAAATCAAATAATGACGACATGATGGAGAAAATACGTCAATGAAAATCAACTACACAAAATATGTTGTAAATGGTTAGTAGAAAACACAATTTACAATTGATTTTACTATACGATGCGTGCCCACTAATGCATACGTAAAGTTAAAGTAAAGAAAAATATACTCAAGTGCCCTTGGATACGGTGACGAATGGTAGGACAATCGGGCTAGGAAAACTGTAGGGTCGATACTTTGGAACCACTAATGACCTCTACGGCAAGGTTACGGATGGTACGAAAAACCTGCTTGTTTTTGGAGAGAAATAAGTTAGCGTCTATTTGTTGGTGTGTGCCTGCAAGTCACTAAGTGTTGATTAGGTTTGGATGGCGTCGAGTATAATTGTATGTCGTAAATTTGTCGTCAACAGTGTTTCTCTCAACAGAAGTTACACTCTTTCCAAAACTCTTTGCGTTCCACAAACTCAATACACAAAGACAATCTATCTGTATTTGAACACTCAATAACATTGATGACACATCACTTACATCAAGATGACATTCAGTAAGGACATAGACATCAAGTTTACAAGATGGCGACAAGGTCAAAATGGCGACAAAATCACAATGTCGACAAGGTCAAACGGTGACAAGTTTCACAAATCACAAATGTTTTACACGTTTACAGGATCAAACAATATGTACTGCACATTTACTAATGATTTTAAACATATTTAAACAATGTAGTAATGGATCACACTGAGACTTTTACGATCACATTTACATCACTATAACCTTGACAAATTTTACAAGTTCAAGAATTATAGTTTTAGATGACAAAGACGAGCAACACACGTCTACATATATTAGGTTCTTAAACAAGGACGAGCAACCCACGTCCACACGTGTCAGGATCTTATATTTGGCTCGTTCGCTAACACGGGTGAGACAGTACAAGTATAACGTGATTCGACGAAAGACACAACGACATAACGTTCTATGGATTTATTGCCACATTAAATACAGAACGATAACTACAACAATCTACAATATATAACTCACAACCACAATACAGCTCTCAGGTCTGACGCTCAAGATATCAGTCGTTCGGCTCTCACACACAGAGATCCATACAAACGCCTTGCTTTCATCACACATGTCCTTCCAGTCTGAAGTCCCAGCTCGGTCTGAGCCCAGCACGCAAACTGCCCACTGCCTCGCGTGGTGTCACGTGGCCTGCGTGCGTCTGTCGTCCGCCTGACCGCTGGTCGCGTGTCAGGTAACAATCTTGCCAGCCGACAATTCTTGTCCGCCGGGTGTCGTAACGATGTTGCTGCATAGCTATACCATCTTAGGCTCTGACAAATACCATGGACAGCCAGAAAGACCAATGAACAAGTCCTTCAAGAAACAAATGAAGATCGTAAACTGATTAGAGATATTAGACGCAGGCAGTCAAAATGTTTTGGGCATGAATTGGAGAACTTGGTGATAACTGGTAAGATCGAAGGGAACAGACCAAGAGGAAGACCTAGAAGCAAATACCAGGATGGCTTGGCCTCGTGGCATGGTCGAGACAGAAACACTGAGATGATCCACGACTCTGGTGATCGAGTGACATGGCAGAACATGACCGCCCACGCTTACTGGTATGGCACATGATGGATGGACAACAATCAGCACTGGGAACTGTTTTTGCTATTGTTAACGCGTTTCTAAGTCTTCTGTTAATCAGAATGTAGTTAGTCTGGTTGTCATGGCATAAATGACAGCCAGACAGAATTAAAAGAAGGACTAAGTGCACCAGAATAGGGAAGTAGAAGAAAGTAAACACATGAGCACAATAGAGCACTTGGACGGAACAAAGAGACGTCACAAGTGCGTATATGGACAACCAAACGGTTGTCATGAGTCAGTTGTTGGCCAGCCTCGACATGACTCACATCTAGCAGGCAAATTGGAACATTGTACCTTCAAAGCACGCACGTATTCCACTCACATGAGGACACTGCACAATACATCGTAACTCCTTACACGAGCAGGCACTGGACGAAGATGGGTGTAGCCCTTAAAAATATCTAGCACTTCGGGCATCGGCAGGTCGCCCAGAGGTCGGAATAACGGATGCAGACTGACGAGGTGTCATGGATCGAGTCTAGCTTCAGACACCCGAGTAGGATAGTGTGAGCGCTTCTGGCATCAGGTAGGATAGCATGTAGGTAACCTAGACAGTTAGGACTGTAGCCGGGTTGACAGTACATATTGTGAGACTGATGAGGGAATGTTTGACGGGTGTGAGTGCCTGAAGGCATCAGCATCGTAGACATATGAAGACTTCATTTATGTCTTGCCAACGGTCAATGTACGGTTGATTGTCACTGCACCATGGTTTACTTGAGTCCTTTTCGCTGTGATGGTTGTCGTGTTGTTGTCGTCTGTTGTGGGCACGGACACACACACTCAGTGTACGAGCTTACTCCTAGATCATATAACGAGCAAGAGCGCAGCTGAGCTGATCTGATGGCCGCGCTACAGTGACCTGGCAGCCGCTAGCGATCAGCCCTGTGACACTGGTTTCTAATCCTGTTATCAGGACTCCTCCATGTCCATAATCTTCTAGGATGTTGCTTAAACCAGGTGTTTCCTACAATCATTTCCTGTTCTTTTGCCCACTCTACGAGTCTTTATCCTCTTTCATTTCTCTCTCCTACTGTGTATCTATCACCTTGATTTCTTACTTTTGCATTGAAGTCCTCTAATATGATGTTTATTTCTCAATTTTTACATTTCTTTAAGGCAGACTCTATGTCATTATAAAATTCCTCTACACTATCGTCACTGGATTCTCCTGTTGGGGCATATACTTGAATAACATTTATGCTAAAAGGTCTGCCACTCAATTTAACTAGTAGAACTCTGTCCGACACGGCCCAATATCCTTGAACAGATTTTGATATTTTCCGGTCCAAAATAATTGCCACTCCCCTTTGTCGATCTTCACCTCCAGAATAAATAATCTTAAAATCTTCATCTATATTGATGCCTGCTCCTGTCTATCTCGTTTCGCGCATCCCTAAAATATTAATTTTTTCTCTTCCCCGTTCTTTTTTTATGTTCTCTAATTTGTCGTCGTCGTTTAACGTCCTAACATTCCATGTTGCTAATTTTAATGTCTCTGTCCTTGTCTTGCGATGATCAGTCGTTAGGCGAATCATAATGTACTAGGCACTTTTAAAGAGGTAGTTTGCCGTTGCTTTCTTCTATGGCAGTGACCATACTGTTCAGGTGACCGCAACCATTGTTTCTCGAAAGAGATCCTCTGCCTGCCGTCGCGAAACTTGAGACCATAACCAACAAATATCTGTCGGCTGCCCTCAAAGTTTCATCCAGTTCCTGCCTTCCGTGGCTTCTTATAAACACTTCCAATAAACGAATACGAAATGACACCACATAATCCACAGGAAAACATTAAACAGCGTAAAACACGAAACAGCGTAAAACATTAAACAGCGTCTCCCGAAGAATAAACGCATCACATCGTCACCATTTTTACTGGAAGTCAAAACAAAGCAATAACCATAATACCAAATGAATGTGCCAAGAATTAATTACCTCGTTTAACACATAACACTCACATAAGCGAGTTGCCTGAAAACAACTGAAGGCAAAATATGAATGAACGAAGCTCAGACTGTTAATACTTGGACACAACACGTGAAAGACCTTTACAATGATTCAAGTATTTGAATCGTTGTTCTAATAGAAGTTGATTAGTACATTTACATTTTCCTTCTTACATTATTTCACGTCCGTCCGTCCACTTGTTCACGTCCGTCCGTCCGTCCACTCGATCATGTCATTCCGTCTAATCGTTCACGTCCATTCGTCCACTTGTTCACTTCCATCCCTCCCTCGACTCGTTCACGTCCGTTCGTCCGTCCGCTCGTTCACGTCCGTCCGTCTCTCCACTTGTTCATGCCCGTCCTTCCGTCCACTCGTTCACGACCGACCGCCCACTCGTTCACGCCCGTCCGTTCAATTCGTTCACGTCGGTCCGTCGACTGGTTCACGTCCGTCCGCTCACTCGTTAACGTCCCTTTCGTCCGTCAGTCCACTCATTTACGTCTTTCCGTCCACTAGTTCACGTCCGTCCGTCCACTCGTTCATGTCCGTCCTATAAGACGTGCACATTGTAAAACTGACAGATATATGTAGATAGTTCAGTATGTGGGATGGGGCGTGATGTTTTTGTGTAGGGGAGGGGTGTGCAGGTGGGTGGGGACGGGTGGGTATAGGTGGGTAGGTGGGTGGGTTGGTGAATGTGAGTAAGGAAAGAGAGCTAAACGTGTGAGTGGGTGTGTGTGTGGGTGGGTGTACGTGTGTGGGGTGGGAAGTGATGGTCGTGAGTGGGTGTGTGGGTATATGTGTGTGGGTGTGGGATGTGTTGGGTGTGAATGGGCGTGTGAGTAAGAGAAGAGAGTTAAACGTGCATGTGTGTGTGTGTGGGTTGGAATGGGTGTGTGGGTATGGGTGGGTGTGTGAGTGAGTAAAGAGTTGAACGTGTCTGTGTGTGTATGTGGGTGTGGGTGGGTGGATGTTTCTGTGTGTGTGGGTTTGTGAGTGTGTATAGCTGAATGGCTGTGGGTGGGGTGTGTTTGCGTATTTCTAGCAGAGCTGTGCCGAATGTTTTTCAGCCGCACGCAACGAACGTTATGTGAGGAATAAGTTATAATATATAATTGTATTAATGAGTCAGGTCTTAGTCAGATATGACTGAGCTACCGTATGACAGTAGACGGTACTACCTGCTTTCTGTCAGCGCCGAATGTTGGGCGGCGCTTACCAAACCCGACACCCCACATTGTGCCAAAGGCTTCGGGCGGAAGAGCGCAATTGGGAGGGTACTAGCCTTATCCTGGTGCGAGGAAATGCAACCCAAAGACAAGATAAGTCATGGCAGGGCAGACCAGGCCCTAAGCCTTGGTTGGCAGCTGGTCTAGGATCGAAGCTCCGACAGGCGGACAGTTAGAGCATTGCTTTGCTGATCCGGCAGCTTCTGCAGCTTGTCTTGTTCCAGATGTATAGGTGTTAACTTTCCTCTGGAGTGAACTAGGCAGGCCGAGAGAGGGATCATGCTGCATGGGCAACACATGGTTTCTTTATTTTAGCCCAGGCTTTGTGCTATGGAGAGGCAATAACTCCATCCCTGGTCTTAACCGGTCTCGGAATCAAAGCGAGAGGCAACTGTTACGGGTTATAAGTCCTTGTCAGTTGGCGTAGACATGGGGCGCCACGCGTTGCCTCTGACGGTGGGAGACACCTACAGGTGTCACTGATCAGCTACCGCCCGCCTCAAGCTGGGCAGCCCCCGGCCAATTGGGTGCTGATCCGCCACAGCCTGCCTGCTTCAATGGGTGCTTGGGGCTAGGACAAAATCTGAATCGCAGGCTGTAAAACCAATGCACCAGGTACTAATAAAAAGAATAATAGAAACCTCAAGCTACGGCTTGCAACCTGGAACGTGAGAACCATGTGTCCAGGATTTTCCACTGACTTGACAAATATTGACGATGTGAGAAAAACGGCTGTGATTGATGCTGAACTCAATCGTCTTAACATTGATATTTCTGGCCTGCAGGAGACTCGCCTCGCCGAGGAAGGGTCACTCAGGGAAAACAATTACACCTTTTTTTGGAAGGGAAGAGGGCATGCAGAAAAAAGGCAACACGGTGTGGGCTTTGCAGTGAAGAATTCGCTACTGGGAATGATTGATATCCCAGCTGGAGGTAATGAAAGATTATTATCACTGCGCTTGGCAACCTCTTGTGGATTTGCCACCATTCTCACTGCATATGCACCGACACTCACTTCCTCTGATGATGTGAAAGATACGTTCTATGAGCAGCTAGACTCTGCGATCAAGGCAGTTCCAAAATCCGACTACATTTATATGCTCGGTGATTTCAATGCTCGTGTGGGCAAGGACTCGAGTTCATGGCCAGTGTGCCTTGGAAAATACAACATCGGTCGCATGAATGATAATGGGCAAAGGCTGCTGGAGCATTGCACTAGAAATGACCTATGTATTACAAACTCCTTTTTTAAAACAAAAGAGATGCATAAGGTCACATGGAAACATCCAAGATCCGGCCATTGGCATCAGCTGGACTTCATTATCACACGGAGACAACATCTGAACCATACATCATTAACTCGAAGTTACCACAGTGCTGACTGTGATACAGATCATTCTTTGGTTGTTGCAAGGGTTAGACTGAGACCAAAGAGAATCTACACAGCTAAACACAAGTCTAGCCCCAGGATTAATATTATTAACACTCACGATCCTGGAAAGTGCTTTGAATTTCAACAGCAACTTGAGGACGCTTTCAATGATACATCAGAAAATTGTATAGTAAATGATAAATGGAGTAAACTTAAGGAAACTATTTATAAAACAGCGGTAGGGGTTTACGGCACTGTGGATCATAAGAGGCAGGATACTGCAGCCCTTGATTGATAAGAAGAAGAAAGCTCTCTTAAGAAACAAGGAAAGACCAACGCGTAACACTCTGAGTGAGCTGAAGCAAGCGAGGAAGGATGTACAAAAGGCTGCCAGGCAGTGTGCGAAATGACTATTGGATCAAGTTATGTGAGTCCATTCAAATCGCAAGTGATAAGGGAAACATCAGAAGCATGTATGAAGGGATAAAGAAAGCCTGTGGTCCAATGATCAAAACAAGTGCACCGCTGAAAACCTTGACTGGAGAAATCATCACTGATAAGAAACAGCAGATGGATAGATGGGTCGAGCACTATTTAGAGCTTTACTCAAGTGAGACCAAGCTGGCGGATGATGCCCTCAACGCCATAGAGGCCCTGCCAACTCTTGACCACCTGGACACACTTCCCACTATAACAGAAGTTAAGTGTGCTATAAATGGGCTTGCATCTGGCAAGGCTCCAGGTAAGGATGGGATTCCAATAGAGGTGATCAGGAGTGGGCAAGACACACTCGCTCTACAGATCCACCAGCTAATAGAGCTATGCTGGCGAGAAGGACAAGTCCCACAGGATTTTAAAGATTCAAACATCATAACGCTGTACAAGAACAAGGGAGATCGGAGCGACTATAGGGGTATCTCACTTCTGTGTATTGTTGGGAAAATATTTGCCAGAATTGTCCTGCGCAGACTTCAAGTCCTGGGAGATCAAATCTACCCCGAATCACAGTGCGGCTACCGTCAGAACCGGTCTACCATTGATATGATATTCTCATTGCGACAGATGCAAGAAAAATTCCGGGAACAAAATCAGCCACTGTTTATTGCCTTCATCGACCTCACAAAGGCATTCGATTTGGTCAGTCGTGAGGGTCTGTTCAAAGCACTAAAGAAGATTGGCTGTCCACCAACTCTTCTGTCCATTGTGGAATCGTTCCACACAGGCATGAAGGGTATAATCAAGTTTGATGGCTCAACTTCAGAAGAGTTTGAAATCAAGAGTGGAGTTAAGCAAGGTTGTGAACTAGCCCCCACCCTCTTTGGGATATACTTTTCACTTCTACTGAAATATGCCTTTCGTGATCAGGATGACGGTATATACATTCACTCACGCTCAGATGGTGGCCTCTATAATGCTCAGAGATTGAAGGCCAAGACCAAAATTAGCAGGGTACTAATCAGAGAGTTGCTTTTTGCGGATGATGCTGCGATTACGACCCACTCTGAGGAAGAATTACAACACCTACTATCTGCATTCTCCAATGCTTGTTCTGAATTTGGTTTAACAATTAACAAAAAGAAGACACAGATTATGTCACAAGGTGCACATGGTGTACCATCAATCTTTATTGACGACGCCGAACTGGAGATAGTAGACCATTTTACATATCTTGGATCAGAGGTAAATAGCAAATTATCCCTCGATCAGGAAATCAACATCAGGATTGGCAAGGCAGCAACAACAATGAACATGTTAGCAAAAAGAGTCTGGGAGAACAGGAAGCTTACTGCCAAAACAAAAGTCCTCGTCTACCAAGCCTGTGTCCTTAGTACTCTTCTTTATGGCAGTGAAACCTGGACAACTTACTCACGCCAAGAGAAACGTTTAAACAGCTTTCATATGCGGTGTCTGCGAAGAATACTTGGTATTAAGTGGCAAGACAAAATCACAAATACTGAAGTATTGGAAAGATCAGGTTGTGTGACGGTGTATTCCATGCTCAGTCTTCGTAGACTTAGATGGATAGGACACGTTAGGAGGATGGATGATGGTAGAATACCAAAGGACATCTTTTTTGGTGAATTACAGACGGGTAGGAGATCTCAGGGTCGGCCTCTACTACGATACAAAGATGTGTGTAAGCGGGACATGATTGATACAGGCATTGATAATGCACAATGGGAGCACATCGCCGCTGAACGTGTTGCATGGAGGGCAACTATCAGAAATGGAATAAAGACAAAGGAGAAAATGATTGCAGATAAAGCACACACAGAGCGTGAGAGACGTAAGATGGTGCAAAATGGTGGAAATGACCATGTTTTCACATGCACCTACTGTGGGCAAACATTTGCAGCAAGAATTGGCCTTACCAGCCACACTCGCCACCGCCATGGATCGTAGTTATTGCCATATGACAGTTATTAAGCCTTTTTGAAGCACAATGTACCAAACTATCGTCTGTCAAGACGGAAAGGTGCCAATCTGAAAATGTGAATTATATTATATTATATTATATTATATTATATTATATTATATTATATTATATTATATTATATTATATTATATTATATTATATTATATTATATTATATAATTATATTATTATAATATATAATAATAAACCCACGATAAGTGGGTCGAGAGGTGGGTGTGTAGAACTTGAGTGAGAAAAAAGAGTTTGAACGTGTATGTGTCTGGTTGTGTGTATGTGGGTGTGGGTGGGTGAGTTTGTCTGCGTGGGTGTGTATGTGAATGAAGTGCAAGTGAGTGAGAAAGGAGAGTTTACATGAGTGTGGGTGTGTGTAGAACTGTCTATGTGGATAGGTGTGTGGGAGGGAGGGCAAGTGTAGGTTTGAAGGATGTGAGGGTATGTGATTGTAAGTTTATTTAGGTGGGTGTGGGTGTGTTGGTGAGTGAATGGGTATGGAGTGTATGTAGGTGTGGGTGGATGTGTGTGGGTGGGTGGGTGTGGGTTTGTTTGTGTGGGTGGACGTGGGTGGGAATCGGCGAGTGTAGGTGGGCGTGGATGGGGATGTGGGTGTGTGATTGTGAGTCGGTTGGTGTGTTTGTGTTTGTGAGTGAGTGTAAATATGACTGAGAAGAGAGTTAAATGTGTATATGTGGGTGTGGGTAGGTGTGTCTGTGTGTGTGTGCTTGTGGGCGGATGGGTGTGATTGTGAGGGTGTTTGGGTGGGAGTGAGATAAAGAGTGAGTGAGAGATTGAGTAAGTGTGTGTATGTGAGTGAGTGAGTGAGAAAGAGAGAGAGAGAGAGAGAGAGAGAGAGAGAGAGAGAGAGAGAGAGAGAGAGAGAGAGAGAGAGAGAGAGAGTGAGAGAGAGAGAAAAAGAGTAAAAGAGAGTGAGTGAGAGTGACTGAGTGAGAGATTTAGTGATAGCGTGAGTGTGTGTCTGTGTGTGTATGAGTGAGAGAGAAAGAGAGAGAGAGAGAGAGAGAGAGAGAGAGAGAGAGAGAGAGAGAGAGAGTAAGAGAGTGAGAGAGTGAATGTGAGTGAGAGAGGGTGAGTGAGACAGAGAGAGAGAGTGGGAGTGAGAGAGGGTGAGTGAGAGAGTGTGTGTGATACAGTGAGACAGTGAGTGAATTAGTGTGTGTGTGTATGTGTGTGTTTGTGTGTGCACGGGTGTGTGTGTGTAAGGGGAAAAAAGTATAATATTATATATAATCACATACAATGCTCTTCTATATATTTTGTGTATTTTCAACTTTCATATGTTTATTTTTCATGCCACATGTCACCTATGAAATTATTGTAACACCCGAATTCCTCACATTATGTTCGTTGCGTGCGGCTGAAAAACATTCGGCACAGCTCTGCTAGGAAATGAAAATAACTAAAGCAAATAAACAAGGAAATTTATTGAAACCTACCCCCGACCTAGCAGTTCCGGACTTAATCATAAGTCAGCGTGCGCGCGTCACATGCTTCACTCGATGTTCGTTGATATTTTCTAGTTTATAATGTTGCTGTTGATAAGCGTAATATCCTAAATATTACATTTATGACAGTCTTCGCGGAACCGTTCAGGTCAGTGAAATATCAATCCAAGCATTATGTGCCATGCCGGAAAGCGTTAGGCGGTCATGAGTCGACATTTCACTCGATCACCAGAGTCGTGGATCAGCTCAGCGTTCCTGTCTCGACCATGCCATGTGGCCAAGTCATCCAGGTATTTACTTCTCGGTCTTCCCCTTGGTCTGTTCCCTTCGATCTTGCCAGTTGTCACCAAGTTCTCCAATTCATTTCTTCTCATAACATGCCCCAAAAATTTTGACTGTCTACGTCTAATTTCTCTTATCAATTTACGATTTTCATTTGTTTGCTGTAGTACCTGGTCATTGGTTTTTCTGTCTGTCCATGTTATTCTTTGCATTCTCTTCAGAAACCACATTTCCAAGCCATCCGATGTTTTTCAGCTTGACTGCTAATTGTCCAAGTGAAATAATTGAGAATTAAATATGCGTTTAGTGATTGAAACGTATAGAAACAGGACAGAAGCAGAATTCTGGAAACACACTAGAATGCAGAAACATTTTAATCTGGTAGCAAGCCTGGATTTGAGCCTGTTGTCTCCAAATACCTCACCGAATAAGCACCGACACCAATGATATATACATGACATTCGTACCTATTCGTGTTTACGGCACACTAGATGAAAGAAACTGTCGTTTACTGTCATTTACTGCCAATATAGTACTTTACAGTGTATGGCCCGGGGGGGGGGGGGGGGGGAATTGTCTTTGAGCCTGGGGAATTAAGGCCGCCTGGCTAGTGCAGTCAACGCGAACTATGCAGGTTAGGATTTTCTTTTTGCCACAGAGAGAAAAAAATTCCACACCTTACCGAGGAATCCAACCCAGGTCTCTCGAAGGAGAATCCTGCGTTCTAGCCACTCGGCCAGCCGCTTCGCAACAACGTACTAACAAATGTTAGGCTCATCAACAGATATATCGTAGCGTTCTACTAGATCTTGTAGCTTTCACAACGGGGAGGCGCAACAAACCGACGAAGAAAAAGGCGAACTCTCCTGCATACATTTCTTTTCCAGCTCGGACCGAAGAGACAGGGGAAACATGACACAGACTGCACACGACACAGCTGCTGAAATTGACGCAATGTACATCTCGGTGGAATGTACCAAACCAATGCTGAAGATATATCCGAGCACGGCTCCAGGGCAAGATAACGATTTAAACTGTGGCTTAGAAGGCCAAGAGGAGCCCGACCTTTAGAAATTAGCCAGGGTGCTCAAACAACAGCATCAAGACCGACATTTTCCAAGATAAATGGCTTCACAGCTACTTCAGACGCCTTCAAACAGACGCCTTTAAAAGCCTGAGAAAGAAAATCAACATGATAAACAGTTAGAGAAATCATCTTCTTACAGAATATCATAGGAAAACTCATGGGAAAAGTCGTGGATAGGTAGATGTTCTAAACACTGGAGTGGAGTGGTCTCCTGCTCTCTATTCTATGCGATTATCGTCTGTGAAAGGACATTTCTATGCTGTTGTCTTCTAGATTATATTACGCTCGCCGTCCAGTCAAACAACATCATAGATCAACAGGAGCCAGAATCAATATTAACGAAAGTGAATTCAGCAACGCTGGCGTTCCAAGACAAATATAACTTTATTGGTGGTAATCGTCCGTACAGCACAACGTCACCGTTCCCACGTTGATGGGAGGGCCGTTGAAATATAATAAATAATCATTGATAAATATTCAATGTTAACTGTCGCGTCAGATTCCATCCAGTTACTTTGATCAATGACGAGTAAATTTCAAACGGTCCATCGCTCTGTAACTACATTACGCCTCTGATTCTCATAGTATTACTTACGCCGAGCTATGTGTGTGCTGACGCCATGACCTCTAGTTGACAAGTCGACCGGCAAGTTCTGGTACATTATACTTTCCTCATTTTCTCTGCGTTAAACCTTCATCTTCTGATCGTTCTCCGTAATGCAGACTGTGCCCTTGTTTCTTTATCTTCCTGGATTACTAGATGGCATGTTCTCTACGTCCTTCCGTTGGTTATTTGTGTTAATATTTCGGTGTTGTTATCTTGTCCGCCCGTCTCCATGACCAACACCTAACTAAGTTTAGTGACGTAGTACACTGTGACGTCATCTAGCAACTTGGGTATTATGTCGCTTGTTGGTTAACTCTTCTTGTTCTGTTTGCCACAATTTGCGTATCTTATTCTAATCACTGTCCTTTGCCTCCGACGCTACATGGCAGACATCTTCTGCAAAGCTGCGATATTTGCATATGACACATTAGGATTTCTCCAACAGAGAAAGGTCTCCTCAAATGTGGCAGTGATCTGTGGAGCGTATTCCTAATAAAGAGTGTGGATTGAGGAGTTTGTGATGCAGGTAAGCTAAGCTTGGACATTGTATTACAAGCCATATTTGTAGCTCCTCAAACGAACCATGTGCTTTAATTTGTGACGATCATCCCACAGTTTGTAATGTGTGTCATGTGGCAAAGCTGTCATTGATAATAATTATGAGAAGAGTAAGAACATGTTTTTAACCAGAGTTAGTGATGAACCATGTGAATGTATAGGGGAAAAGGGGCACAAACAATGCCCTATATATTCTCATAATATTATTAGACAGAGACAAAGTAAACATTGACCCGTAAGCATGCTACATAAATTACACACAAGCGTTGAAAGTGTGAACTTCTTCTTCTTCTTCTTCTTCTTCTTCTTCTTCTTCTTCTTCTTCTTCTTCTTCTTCTTCTTCTTCTTCTTCTTCTTCTTCTTCTTCTTCTTCTTCTTCTTCTTCTTCTTCTTCTTCTTCTTCTTCTTCTTCTTCTTCTTCTTCTTCTTCTTCTTCTTCTTCTTCTTCTTCTTCTTCTTCAGCATTCCGAGCCATTGAGGTTCTTTGCTGCAGATACAAGCCGTCTCCATTCGTCTCTCTTGATGGACCTTCTCTTGCCAGTCGTTGATTCCAAGTGCTTGTAGGTCTGTATGTATATTATCTCTCCACCGTCTTCTTGGTCTACCTCGAGGTCTACGGTCATTTATTTCTTGAGTGTAAGCGAGTTTTGTTTCCCTATTATCTTCCATTCTTTCTATATGCCCCAGCCATTGCAGTCTATTAGCCTTCATGATACCAGTGATTAGCGGGGACTTAAACAGATCATAAATGTCTTTGTTGCTTCTTCTTTTCCACTCTCCACTTTGTGTATCCCTAATGGGCCCAAAGATGCGTCTTAAGACTTTGTTCTCAAAGGTTTGTAACAAGGCTTCGTCTCCTTTAGTTGTACTCCAGGTTTCAGAGCCATACAGCACAACTGGTCTGATCAGTGTTTTGTATATTGTGATCTTGGTGTTACGAGATAGCGCCTTTGATTTTAGCATAGTATATCTTATTTCCAGAGTTGATTCTAGCTTGTATTTCTTCCCTTATTATGTTGGAGCAGTTGAAGATTGTACCCAGGTATTTGTATGTTTCCGTTCTTTTAATGGTCATATTATCTATTTGTATGTGGTCAGAGTTTTTAGCCGTTCCTTCTCTTGAAATTACCATATATTCTGTCTTATCTTGGTTGATAACCATCCCCATTTGCTGAGCTTTGTCCCTTAAGTGAGTCAATATTTCCAATGTCTTTTGTTCATTTTCCCCTATAATATCTATATCATCTGCATAACCAAGCAGTTTGGATGTTCCTCCAATAGCACATTCCTCCTTTACCTTCCTTACAACTTTCTCTAGAGCCAGATTGAAATGAAGCGGCGATAGTGCACCACCCTGTTTCAAGCCAGATGTTATTTGGAAAGGGTCTGATTTCCTGCCTTTATGTGTTACTATATTATAAATATCTTCCATGCGTAGTCTAGTCATGTTGATTAACTTCCTTGGTATTCCAAATTCCTGCATAGCATTCCATAGACTATTCCTATGGACACTATCATAAGCCTTTTTAAAATCCACAAAAATGTTATGGAGATCTTTTATATTCCCATCTTTTCTCGGCTATTTGTCGTAAGATAAATATCTGATCTATTGTTGATCTGTTTTGTCTGAAACCCGCCTGGTAGTCACCTAATATATCTTCTGAATATGGTTTTAGTCTATTTAGTAATACCGCGGATAGTATCTTATAGCTTATAGACAGGAGTGATATTCCTCTATAATTTTCACATTGGAACTTGTCTCCTTTCTTAAAGATAGTTATCAATAATGACTCTTTCCAGTCATGGGGCAATTCTTCTGTCCTCCAAATTTTTATTATTAGTTCGCATAGCTTTAGATGTAATGCATGACCGCCTGCCTTTATAAATTCAGCAGCAACTCCTTCAGCCCCAGTTGTATATTGTTTTTAAGTCGTGTTATTACATATAGGATTTCTTCAAAATCAGGTTCTTCAATTTGTGGTTCACACGTTAGAACCTCTTACTGTGGGAAAGTGTTACTTGGAGCTTCACAATTTAGTAATTCAACAAAGTATTCTTTCCATGTGTTACACATTTCCTCATTGGTATTTATCATTTTCTCATTTTTGTCTTTTAAACCATATGTGTTGTGTTGGTGCCCTCGTTTCATTGGCTTCAGTTCTTTAAAAAACTTTCTGGATTCGTTTTTCTGGTGATTAGTTTCCATATCTTTGATTATATTACTCATATATTCTCGCTTCTGCTGTCGAACTATCTTTGTAGCCTTTTTACTTTCAGTTCTATAGTGCTCTTCATTTTGGATGTTGTTGATGTCAGTTAACTACAACTGTCTGGCATTCTTTTTCCTAATCACTGCTTCTTCACATATTTGATTGAACCATCTGTTCTTTCTATGCGTGGTTAACACACCGAGACAATCTTCTGCGGTAGTTTGAATTGTATTCTTGATGTTCAACCAAGTGTGGTCAACGCTTTCCTCCAACGGGTTTTGTAGAATTTCAAGTTTGCATTTTATTTCATCTGCAAATTTCTCTTTAACTGTACTGTCTTGTAGTTTTTCTCTGTTATATGTTGGATACAACCTAGTTTAGCATAGAAAGCTCTCTTAAGTTTTATTTTAAATTTTGCTCCAACGAGGAAGTGGTCGCTGTGGCACTCAGCTCCTCTATAACTTCTAACTTGTTGTATGTTTGATGCATTTTTGTTGTTAATTAAAATGTGATTTTATAACACATAACATTGTTAATTCAGTACACAGAATATTCTAACCCTTTTTACATGCAATGCCTTGAGGCATCTTGGGCAAATAATTCTAGTCCCATATTTTGTATAGACCAAACATCACTTGAGGGGTGATGTGGTTGATATCACGCCGCCACCTTTACTTTCCTAGAAATTTCCTGGTACCCATTTTTGGATGGGTCAACCAGGGAGCCCTAGTCAATTTCAAAAGTCCACCTGGATGTGAACAAGTGAACATAGGAAAAGGCCAAGGCAATTCCATGCCAGACATTGCTGTAAGAGTGAAGTAAAGGGCCTTTATTTATGCTAGATCCTAGCTTTATGAGATTGAGTGATCAGCTCTCTTTGCCATCTTTCTTTCCCAGCGAACCCGCAAGTACTCATTAGGCTGAGCTGATCTCAGAGGTATGGTCTGTCAGAAAATATTTGACAATAACTGGGGAATGAGCTTTTGTCAATAGACTGGCAAGTCAGAGCACTAACCACCTGACTATCGCAGCTCCTATTCTTGATTGCTTCCACAATATTCTATTAATTAATCCTACAACCTCTCTTTCTCTACTAAACTAACAATAACATGACTTAAAACACAACACTTTTATTTTGAAAGTCGAAGTTAATCTCAGAATATATACCTACATAGTCCAGTTGTGTAGATTTAACAGATGTGAAGTAGTAAAATAAGCAATGAACCCTTTTAATGAGTCAATCTGGAAGTCGAATATTTAAAATGGACCTGGGTTCTCACTATGTAACTGTGACTATTTAACATATGTGAGTAACCAAAGTCCAAGATTATGCCAATGGAAAGAAAAATAATCTATTATATTCTCTATATACTACTACTGGCACCTTGCAGTCTTAACAGACAATAGTTTGCGACACTGCTTCAAGAACGGCATAATAACTACATAGTGGTATCGAATGTGACTTATTAGACCAGTAAGTGTTCGTTCACAATGGATATATGTGAACACACGGTCATTTTCACCATCACGCACCATCTGACTTCTCACACGTTCAGTGTGTGACCTATCTGCATTTATTTTGCCCTTTGTCTTTATTCCATCTCTGATCTTTTCCATTTATGCAACGATATCAGTTGCAACTTGCTCCCAAGATGCAATATCACAGCCTGTATCAATCATGTCTCTCTTACATATATATTTCTAATGGTATACGAGTCCATTTAAAATCTTCTATATAAATTAAACATTTTCCAGGACATTTCATGTTGATGTAGAGATAAATACAAATCACAAAATTAAAAACAAATTATCAGTATAGATTTCTTCATGTTATATGGAAAGCAAGGAAAAGACATCATATTAATCTCCCAAACATGTTTAAAGATAATCGCTGCAACGTCCTGTATGTGTCGTAATTCTGTTATGTAAAGCTACACTACTTTGTGTCATTTTATATTGTGTACATTTTCACAACTTTACCGCAGTTTCACCAAACTTTATTCAAACATGTTTAAAGATAGTCACAACGATAAATTTGTGGTCCACTGCTAAGTTAAAGAGAGACTTCGTACCTATCTTCAAAACTCAATAAACTGACAAGATATGAAATATGTTAAGAGTTAAGCAATTTTTACTTTCAGAGCTTTTGTGGTTTTCCTGGTTTATTTAGTCTGTGTAAGTATAGTTTTTCCAGTCTCCATGGCATTGGCATTTTCGCGTTCGAAAAACAGCGGTGACCGATTGGGCAGCAGACCGTGTCTCGCTGGTTTTAACGTGTTGGTATGGGAGCCTGTCGTTCAGAAAGCAATGGCAAATTAATGAACGTAAAACTTGCCAAGACATCAACAACGGCAGTAAAATGCTCGTGTTGACTGCAACGTCCTGCAAAGGATATGCAACTTTAAAAAAAGGTTAGTTTGTGCATCGACACTAAATTGTTGTAATTACGGCATAACAGTTTAATTCGTTGATGGGTTGGGAGATGTCCTTTCCCAACCTCTGTCATTAGAGTCTTGGAACCTTTCTTTCTGTTTACTTTTCCTGATCTTGTTGGTTCGGTAGAATGGGTCTAGGTTTCTTTTCTTTACTTCTATTTCTTCTATACTTTTTATCGCTCCTTTTCTCTTTGGCCAGAACACAGTCAGGGTTGCACTCCCTACCTCACACCATTGTGTTTCCCTTGGCTTCGGATGGATAGACAGACATACATCATAGATGGCGTCCTGCCCGCCCGCCCACCCGCCTATCTGCCTGTCTGCCTACCTACCTACCTACCTACCTACCTACCTGCCTGCCTGCCTGCCTGCCTGTCTGTCTGTCTGTCTACCTGCCTACCTTCCTACCTACCTACCTACCTACCTACCTACCTGTCACGGAAAATAAACTTGTTAGTTGCGATCGATGACAAACAAGACCCGACATTAGTCTGCAAAAACAACCAACCCTTTGATGTTGTACAGACTGAGAAAACTACGTCGTTAAAACTGTCTACACACGATCGGCATTTCTAACTGAGAAACAAGATACGTCGCGTCAAAATGTCTACCCCTGGTCGGCGAATCTTTATGATGTGGGTTGTTCGATAAACGAATAACAACGCCAAACGTCTGCCAAGGCGGTAGTAGCCTTTGAAGTGCTAGACGGAAAGTCTGGACAGACGCGGGATGGATTCTGTGATGTGGGGAATTCTGTGGTTCACAGACAGACTGAACTATTGATGTACGGGACAAAGAATTTCCCCAAATGAAAGCAAATTTGACGGCGGATTGACTCCAGTTAGTCTAGAACAGGAGGAGGAAACCAGATTCTGGACGGATCAGCGTCTAGACTTATTGGTAACGTCATTCCAGCCCAATATAAAAAGCGTTGCGGTAAACAAGTGGAGTTAGTCGATCAAGATTTCTGAAGTGGGAAAGATCGGTGCAGTTTTCCGAGTTGTGTTCAATGAAAGAAACTAGGGTGTCAAATTGTTGATATTTATCGGTGGACATAGATCCAGTCTGTGATTGCCTAGTTTCGATTAGCAACCGGAATAGGCATATGGTAGGCTATTAATCATATCTAACTTAGAGTATGATTAGGAATAGAGTACAGTACTGTGCGGTGATATAATGTATTATAGGTGCGGTGATATAATGTATTATAGGTGTGGTGATATAATGTATTATGATTAGTGATAGAATGTTCTATAAGTGCGGTGCTAGAAAGTATCATAGGAGCGTCGGCACTAGTATCCTATTGTGTGGCTTCAACTAGCTTGAGTGATATATCATTTTACTCAGGGAGTTGAGGACAATGTAGTGGAATAATAATTAGAGAGATTAAAGATGGTTGAGAGGGGGGAGAGGAATGTGAAATGGTAGGATCTTCCAGTAGGGCATCTGCTGGGTTTCTACCCGTTCCTTTATTCTTTCCTGGTGTTGCCATGTCTCAGATCATATGATGAGTTATTTGGCCGTATGACAGAGATCGGATCTCTGTTATAGATCTGAGTGCTGCTATTGGCCTACACTCACCTAATTCCGGCCAGGATTGAGTTGCCCTCACCATAGTATTCTCTATTCTACAGGTTCCATTTACAGGTCCACGTATGTGTGCTATGATATTCAACAGTGAAGCTAGAACACAATTTAGAAGATGATGGCTCAGAATTTGAAGACAGAAGTTGCTGAGAGGCCGCTACATTGGGCGTATACCCAAGTTGGTTTGCGGGAACCTGGCTTCTGCTGAGCAGGACATGCTGATCAGATTTATGTTTAGCAAGTGATAGGTGTATCACTGATCAGTCAGAACATTGTATATATACACTACTGATACCTAGAACATTCAGATTGTGGTGTTAATATGGGGAATCTTTAAAACCAGTGACACTAGATCCATTAAGATTTCCCCAGTAACAGTGACAATAAGGTTAGAATTTTCTGATTAACAATCAGTTAAATAACAGAGGAAATTCATAGTGTGAAGCAGATTGAAGACTCTCATTAGACAGTGTTTGTCATGGGTGTCCAAGCATCCTAGTGGTTCAAGAGACAACGGAGGAAGTCTTCACGTGACCGGAGGAGCATCACCTTGGTGAGGTTGCTTGTCTGGAATACATGGTGCTAGTGTATTCTCAGCACAGTGATGAGAATGACTATACTCCTGAACACTGATCTGAGTCTATATACACTTTAGAGTACACGTCACCCATTCTACACATTACACACACACACACACACACACACACACACACACACACACACACACACACACACACACACACATCTATTACATATACTCTTTGCTTTAATAAATTTCTTGTTTTTATTTGTTGAAGCTAGAGTTGTCACGTATGTTATGTTGGGGAAGAATGAGAGGGGGCATGATCCAGGAGGTGAGTAAGAGTGAGAAGAAGGTGTCTTCAGATTGAGGGAGTGTTGTGGACGGAGTCTGCTGGATATCTCCAGGATAGAGATATTGAATTAAAACAAATGTGGGTGTTGATTCCCCTCACTCCAGGGAAGACACTAAAGTGGTAAAGAAGAACAAGTAACTACTACGACATTCATTCTTTATACACACAACACTACCTACCTACCTACTGTGGTATACTGTCTCGCAAGCGTTACTAGCATGCAAGATCTACTAAAATCAAAACCCATTGTACAAGAACATAAACTGCAATCACCACCAGTACGATTTCAACTTGGGGGAAAAAGAGTATATCGACACCGCCCAGATTGAAAACTTCACATATCGCGAATCGGAGCGAATACGGGGGTGGGGTGGGGGTGGGGTGGGGTGGGTGGGGGGTGATGGTGGGGGGGGGGAAGGGCTGGATAAAAAATATAAAAGTTGGCGCAGATGAAAACATCTTCCTGCTTTTACACCAGAGTAAAGACGCTAGGTATAAGGTATTGACGGACGGCCGGCAACATCTACAAACGAAATAATATAATCCATTCATGAAAGACAACAAAAGTAGAAGCCTACAGCGAAGTTGAACAACGCTGAGTCCGAAAGCCTGAAACCAGTGTCAGTGATTACAGCCATTCAAGAGAATGCAGGGTAATAATGCTATATTGCATATTAGATTAGTTAGTCTGTGAGCCTATTTCCCAAGAAGAATTGAAAAGTCAAATGTCGGTAAACCATGTGGTTAGTTCTTAAGAAATTAATTTATAATCCTAACTGCAATTGTTGTTGTTAATGTACTGAATGATCATAATCCATGTTTATGTTTTAATAAATTATGTAAGGGGTCATTTCCTCCTTTGAGTATTTTCTGGTCGTGTCAGTAGTTCAATAAGACACACCCTAGATATTAATCAATTAGGAGAGAAGAGAGGCAAGGAACCCCAACAAGATAGTGCTGGCCTTCAGGAAACGTTACACTGTTCCCTGGAAGAATTCTTTGGTTCTCTCTCTCTCTCTCTCTCTCTCTCTCTCTCTCTCTCTCTCTCTCTCTCTTCTCTCTCTCTCTCTCTCTCTCTCTCTATCTCTATCTATATATATATATATATATATATATATATATATATATATATATATATATATATATATATATATATATATTAACGCAAGCATTTGAGCCAGTGCTAGCTTAATTGATTATAACGGGCAGGATCACACTGAGGAAAAGGAACGTTGTATCCTTTCTCTCTTTGGGGTTGAGCCATCAATCTCATACATCCGACACCTACCAACCAACGTGGGACAAACAGGAGTCTCGACAAACCCACAGACCGCACACTTACATTGTGCATAATGCCGCCGCCAAAATGCTCACAGTGTTGCACCATGCACTCAACTCACTAGCAGAGCGATGGAACCATGTACTTCCAGTCCAACATCAGGAAAATGCGAATTCTGTAATAATAATACCTCTAACCTGTAATACCCACCTACCTATCTACCTGCCTGCCTGCCTGCCTGCCTGTCTGTCTGTCTGTCTGTTGGTCTGTCGTTCGGTCTGTCGGTCGGTCGGTCTGTCGGTCAGTCGGTATATCGGTCTATCGGTCTATCTGGCTATCCCTCTATCTGGTTATCTGTATGTCTCGGGCTATCCCTCTATCTGGTAAACTGTCTGTCTATTTGTTTATCACTCTGTTTGTCTGTCCCTCCGTACGCGTGACCTACCTTCCTGTCTGTCTATATGATTGTTTAACAACGTTAAAGCTGTAGCAAGCTAGTGAGAACACGGGCCCTGACAATTTATTAGTATTAATGACAGTAAGCAGGCAATAGAATCAATGACTGGGGTCAGGAAGTCCATAATATGTAGGGAGATGATACACTTTGGAAAACTAGATCAAGAACAGTGGACAGTTTAACTAATGCAGACCCATCTGGAATGAAGTTAAATTTACAAGTGTTGACCACATCGGGTAACTAGACATGTAATGATATTCAATAACTGTCAATTACAAAAGAAGCTTAAAACTAACCATAAACATTCATGTGGATAACGAATGCGTTACTTGTTCTGGCATTGATTACAAAATTATATAAGAACTGAAGCAATCATCTGAGATGCCTATAACACATCTAGGACATTAATACAACAGAACATTTCATTTGACATCTTACAGCAGCTTCATATTGCAAGATGGATGTTCTTCCCGACCTCACGTGCGTCCTAACAGACATCCTCATAGAATTGACCCTCATCTCCATCCTTCAATACATCGTAGTTCTGACATTTTCAAGTGCTCGGGTTACTATTTCCAGCTTTGTCTAATCGGTGGTAACATAATCGGTGGTAACATAACACAGCGTCGCAACATTTCCTATTGGGTAATTTAAGATAGCTGGTGGCCTGAAGCTATCATCATTATTATCATCATCATCATTAGCACAATGCCATACTTAAGCATCTCTCTTCTATCTTATATACTATAGTACCAATATCTAGGAAATGACAAGAACTCCGTTGCGTTACCCAATGAAACAAATTTGTGTGGATTGCCTGGAATCCGCTCTAACATTTTGTGTGTGCTCGACAGCGGGTCAATCTGATCCACGGCTTAACAGAATGCAGAAGCATTTATTGATTATTACTAATGTTATTCCTTCAATTTTTCAATTTATCTCTCTTCGCCTATTTTTTTTCTTTTTTTTTTTCGAAGCCAAGTGATGCCATTTCCCAGTTTGAAAGCTGCGGTTGCTCATGTGCGAACTATTTGTCGACAGTCTCTTTGATACATAAGAGACCATGCATTAGATTCTGACAATTATGATTCAGGTTTTCTCGGGCTGACGTCATAATCATCGTCATCATTATCATTATCAACCACTTGAAGTTACTCAATTTATGTGCTATAATTCTCAGCAGCTACCCAATGTAGCTGAGGTATGAAAGTCTATATTTTCACGATTAAACAAAAACAATAATATTCTTGAGTACCAGCGTACATGGTACATTAATTCTTTAAACTACAGTGAAATGAACTATCTAAACTATAGTGATATCCATCATTCATCATGCGCCATGCCGGTGAGCGTGGGCGGTCATGTTTTGCCATCTCACTCGATCACCAGAGTCGTGGATTAGCTCAGCGTTCCTGTCTCGACCATACAACGTGGCCAAGCCATCCATGTATTTAATTCTCTGCCCTCCCATTGTTCTCTTCCCCTCGATCTTGCCAGTTGTCACCAAGTTCTACAATTTATTTCTCCTAATAAGGTGCCCAAAAATTGTAAGTGTTTATGTCTAATTTCTCTAATCAGATTACGGTTTTCATTTGTTTCTTGTAGGACTTGGTCATTGATTTTTCTGTCTGTCCATGGTATAGTGATATTAACTACATTTTAAAAAACAACTGCAGCTTACACATAGATCGACGGATTTCATGCACCCCTTTAAAACTCATATGCTGTCTATATTTACAGTGCTGGCTTCTTGTAAAATGGATATTTTTGTGTGGAATTCTTGATTGGAACCATTTAGTTTATCAACCATAGAAGTTTGAATTCTTGAAGAATGACCCAAAAACACAGAGCTGATCCATGACTCCGTGATCGTGTGAGATGGCGAAACATGACCGCCCACGCTTATCGGCTTGACCTGGGCAAAAAATCGACTTTTGAATTTAATATTTTAAAGAGACACAAGGGGAACATACAGGTTTCTATGTTACGTAGCATGCTTTTCCCGTTTGTCACAGAGTATGTCGTTCTGTGCTATTTTTCAGCCATCGGAACGCTGCCGTTACATTCTCCCCCTCCATTCTGATACTAGAAATAGTGACAACATCCTGCAGGACTCTCATGTTTACGTCACTAAGATACAGTGAGTCACAGACGCTGATTAGATTGAGTTCAACATGGCACACCAGAGTGAGCAATGTATTCGTGTAAATGAAATCTGTATTTGTCTATGTTCATGTTGTAAAAATGTTGTACTTTAGCACACGTTATAAAACCTACCCACAGTAGAATATCTATAATGTATGTTAAATGTGAAAGGCGCAGACAGCGTAAACAATGCTGAGGGCATAACTACATGATGCCACTACGTCAACCAAATAAAGATCACATTAAATTATGTGATTATGGGATAATCAAGATTAAGTATGGTCTGGGATTACAGACAATTTCGTGCTACCAGCCGGAGAAGAAAGGACAATGAGGCCATGGGATCAATTTTGGAATCCACTATTGACAAGCCCACTGTGTGCATGTACTACGTGCTCTTTCGTCCATTTACGATAGTACACGGTGCTCGTGGCAAAGCTTATTGTCC
Source organism: Cepaea nemoralis (assembly GCA_014155875.1). Taxonomy (NCBI): domain Eukaryota; kingdom Metazoa; phylum Mollusca; class Gastropoda; order Stylommatophora; family Helicidae; genus Cepaea; species Cepaea nemoralis. The sequence goes on from JACEFZ010025850.1 coordinate 80,356, forward strand.
ATGGCCTATCTAACGTCAATACATAGTCTGTCCGACAAGTCTATAACCAATACGGAAAGTCTGTGTTTAGATAAAGAAAATAACATTTACTCAGGACCGCATCGTATGGGGCATTGAAGGACACCAGGGGACACAGCTTGAAGAGAGGCAGTTCTTGCATGGCACACGCTGAAGATACCATTAGATAGATATTTGTGTGACACTGGCAAGGCAGTGCGGGAAACATACTGGTTATGGTGCCGCCCAACACGACAGCCTTACATAGAGCGATAGTCAAAAGGGCCGAGGATATCGGGAATGGTCAGAGGCTGAGGTAGAGGCGCCCATTTAACACCTAAGTGACAACTCATGTCCAAGTGATGTGATAACACACACGGATAGGTCTGTGGTGTGATCTAAAATGGAGCAAGTGGTGCTAATTTCAAAGGTTAAGGGACGCCGTGTAAAAAAAAAGCAACAAAGTAAACATGAGAGTCCTGGGAATGTTATCACGATTTCTAGTATCAGAATGGAGGGGGATAATGAAACGGCGGCGTTCCGATGGCTGGAGAACAGTACAGAACGACATAATGTGTTTGTGACAAACTTGAAATGCATGCTACGTAACATAGAAACCTATATGTTCCGCTTGCGTCTCTTTAAAAGATGAAATGCAAACGTCGATTTTCTACCTAGGTCATGCTGTTGTGTGAGGACATTAAAAGGCTGATAGACTGGCTACTGCTGCGCTTTTGGGTGGCAAGCTAGATTATTTGGCGGCTAATGAGGTGAAGGCTCTCTGGGATCGAATAGAAAGTACAGCAGAAACAAACACAGGACCCACACATGGAGGGACTGACTCAGCGGGAGAGCAGAGTCTTGGCGACTACCCAAGCACACAAGAAAACGCAGGTGGATGTTCAGTCAGACTGTCACCATCATCATAGGGCCTCTTCGTTGGCTACTGAAGAAGAAAGGGATGATGCACGTTTTGGAATGTTCTGAGTGCAAAGTTTATTGTTGATTTCATATATGATTATTGCTGTGTAAAGCAACCGTAATCAATGGTCCGACATGTTAGCCAGTTGGAAACAATGTGATGTGTTAGAGGCAGGTGTCAATGTTTCGGTTATGTGCCCTTATACGGCTTGAGCCACATAGGATAGATGATACTAGCTCCATATTTGTATAGACCAATGAGCATCGAGGTGTGCGTGGCCAATACGACACCGGCCGTCTTTACTTCACAAGATATTTCTAGGTACCCAGTTTAGGCTGGGGAGCCGTGCTAGTGTTGTTGCAAGATGCTCGACTGCTGGCCCGTGGTCATGGGTTTGAATCCGTATCGTGGCGAATTTAACAAATTTGACTTGTCCTCCATGTCGACCCGGCCTAACATGCGTGAGAGAAAATGTATTGGAATAATAGCGGCCCACATGATGACCACATCGTGCACCGAGTGCCGACTGGTCGATCAACAGAATGATCTAGCAACATACAACCAGTGCGCCCTAAGGCATGTACAAGAGTCCTGAAGTTTACCAGCATCTGGGCTAGGCCTACCTCGGAGATCACGTACATTGTAAGAATCAGTCTCGATTGGGCTTCGAACACATGGCCACCGGGCCTGCCACTGCGATACTGAGGCACCTCGCTAATATTTCTGCTTTGATGTACACGGACCATACAAGTAACGCACTTTGTTTAGCAAGAAGAAGAAGGAGAAAAAGAATATGCCGTACCAAATAAATCCTCAATGAACCAGCAAGAGACAAATCCGCTGCAGACTTTCGGGACACCCTGTAACAACTAGTCACTAAGATACAGTGAGTCACAGATGCTGATTAGATTGAGCTCAACATGGCACACTAGAGTGAGAAATCTATTCGTGTAAATGAAATCTCTATTTGTCCATGCTCGTGTTGTAAAAAGATCATTTTTCTCGATTTTACCACTCCTGTTGCCTTTCAGGGGAAACAAATCACGATAGAAAGCGTGCAAGAGTATCTTTGATGAGGATCTTTTACACGAGTTGCGGTTCCTGATCCATTGGGAGATAATGTGACGCATGCAAGGGTGGGACAACAGTCAGGAAGTCGGAAGTGATGGTCAGCAGTGGAAGCAAACTTTTTATTAACGATCGAGTGAACGAAAGAAGATAGTGAAGTTTATACAAGAGACAACATTGCAGTTCATTATCATCGTCATATGCCATGCCGATAAGCGTGGGCGGTCATGTTTGGCCATCTCACACGATCACCGAAGTCATTGATCATCTCTGTGTTTTTCTCTTGATTATGCCATGTGGTCAAGACGTCCAGATATTTACTTCCAGGTGGTAACGTTTCTCCACATTCGAATACTATCAGCGACTAATTTACTTATTATTTCGGCCACATATATGTTTGTCCACTTCATATGATATATAACCATGCAGTTATACACCTGACGAGATGCAGCGAAATATGCCAAGCAAGAAATCGTGAAATATTATTTTAATTACACCTGTGTTTAAATTAACTAAGGGAATATATTGTTTTGAATTTACTTCTCTGCCTTTTCCTTGTTCTTTTCATCACAATATTGTCAGTTCTCTGCCTTCTCCTTGTTCTTTTCCTCACAATATTGCCAGTTGTCACCAAGCTCTTCCGTTTAGTTCTTTTCATAATGTGCCAAAAATAAATCGTTACTGTCTAAGAATAAGTTATCTAATAAGTTTATACTTATAGGACTTGCTCATTAGTTTTTTCTGTCTTTTCTATCTTATTAAGAATCATAATTGAAAATGTTAAGATATGCAATGCATGGTCAGATCGTGTAAAAGACCGTTATAACGATACAAGAGAGGAACAGTATGATATTCTACATAATAATGAAGGACCTCCAATTCTGAAGATGGAAAATCAGAATGCTCTTAGCCATATGCATAGTGGTAAAACTTCGTGTTCAGACAACATCACGATAGAAATGACCAGTGTCTAAGGCGAATATGAAATAGACCAGGTCACCAGACTGCTGAACACAATATATGATACTGGAGATATAATTCCCTAATTATGTAAATCTATATTTATTGCAATATCCAACAAATCATGAGCCTTGGAATGTGATCAACATCAAATAATTAGCATAATGAGTCACATTTCAAAGATTTTACTAAGAATCATTATGCAAAGAGTTAGGAAGAAAATACAACTCGAAAAAGGGGGAAGAACAATGTGGCGTTGTAGAAAGCAAGGGTATAGTGAATGCTCCATATTTGCTGACAACATTACTGGAGCGTTCAGTAGAAGTAAATAAAGACCTACGTCTTTATTTCATTGGCAATATGAAGGCTTTCGATAAAGTAAGACACGCTTCTACAAAGCATTTATCAAAGGCAAGCTAGAATATGGCAGCATTGTGTACAACTCAGCATCAGAAGTCAACAAGAGGAGGTTTAGACACCATACAGACCCAAGCGTTAAACATCAACCTTGGAGCTGGAAAAGGGACATCCAAAGAAGCCATGGAGGTAGCACTGGGTGTACTACCACTGAGTCTGAGGCGTAAACAACTAACGTATAACTACTGGTTAAAGGTAGCACAAGACGAAGACCACCCTGGATACCAAACATTCAGTGACAACCTCAGCAAATGGGGAGGCATCCAAATAGTAAAACTGCAAAGACCGGCAGGATGGGAAGCAGCAGAGAAGATGAAGGAAGAAACCAAGCTAGCAGAGACCCTGAAACAGACAAGACGGTTCAAGCCAACAATCCCATCATGGGAACTAACAGTCCCATTCACAGACACGAGCCTAGCAAAGACCATCACCAAGGACACGGAGGATACAGATGCAAGAGACACGGCCGAGGCATACATAGAAGAAATAAGTAAGGACAACCTCATAATATACACAGACGGGTCCAAGAACGAACAGGGAGAGGGAGGAGCAGGAGTAGTGGTCCCTGACTGGAAACTGAAGAAACAGCTCAAACTAACAGACCAGACAGCAGTATGCACGGCCGAACTGATAGCCATACTGAAAGGGCTGGAGGATGCAGCCGAAAAACTACCGCTGAGACCATGTATATTAACAGACTCCCTGTCCTCAGTACATACGCTCGGGAACTTCGCTAAAGGAAACAGACCCGACATAAAAGAGGAGATATTAGCGACAGCCACCAACCTCAGGTACATAGGATGCCAAGTCACCATCGGAAGGATACCAGCGCACAGGGGTATCCAGGGTAACGAACAGGCAGACAGAGTGGCGAAACGAGGACTAACCAGCCGTTATAAAATTAGCACAGGCCTAGGTAAAGTAGAAAAACACCACGATATGACGGGGTGGGTACCCAATTACTCCAGGCCTCAAGAAGCGCGCGACTCTGTCCAGATATGGAATACCTCATCAAGAAAGTAACGAACGCAATCAACCCATCAGAAGCCGGGAAGCTGACAACAAGCAGCCCAAAGTACGAAAGAGAAACTTCAAGTTACACCATAAACACCCTACATAGCCAAGTCGAAAATCGGAAGGCTGAAAGGGGGTATTCGTACCAGGAATCGGGTAAAGTAGAAGGAAAGAGTATCATCAAAAACTACATGCTCTAGGAATGGAGGAAACAGTGGCGAGACAGCGCCCTAGGTCGTCATGCATGCCAGGTACTGGGCGAACCCAGCTATAAACCACAAGCCAAGTCCAACATGAAAGCGCCGGCAAACAGACAGCTGTGGAGACGCAAGAGAAAACCCATTCTGCAGAGCATGCCTAGAAAACAACACCGTTGAACACTATTTACTAGCATGCAACAAGTACAACAGTGAGCGAAGGGATCTAAGAGATTACTTCGTCAAAACTGGGACTCCAATGACAATGACGAAGTGATTGCATCACAAACAGCAACCCAGAAATACAGCGGCTGGTCAGACAGTTCATATGCAGAACATGGCAGGTCTTATAAACTTTCTACATTGTATATATTTATGTGTATATTAAAAAAAAACTATACATGTATAGCATGAATATATATATATGATATAGTATAGTATATATATATATATATATATATATATAGTATATATATATATATATATATATATATATGTATGTAGTGTATGTATGTATGTATGTATGTATGTATGTATATGTATATATATATGGCATTCTCTCTCTCTCTCTCTCTCTCTCTCTCTCTCTCTCTCTCTCTCTCTCTCTCTCTCTCTCTCTCTCTCTATATATATATATATATATATATATATATATATATATATATATATATATATAAGTAGTATAGTACGAGGTTTATCCCCCTCATAATCCGGGTCCAGATCCGGAATATTTCTCTCTATGTGACGTCACACGATCCGGTGAAAAATTGATCCGGATTCTCAATCCGGACCCAAAGGGGTATAACTCATGAATCGATCGGGTTTTTTCTCTGGCACTATTACATCCCTTTAAAATCCGGCGATCGGTGCGTGTGATTGTGGTGGGCGTGGTGCGTGTGGTGTGCGGGACGACCGGAAGGGGCGCGTGTGAGCAGTGTTCGAACCCAATACAATATTTGACGTGGGTGTAAGACGGATTCTCGTTGTTGAGGAGGTGATTATATGGTCTGTAGAGACTATTAATGGCCTATACACTATCATCATACAAGGGTCACATAGCTTCAGCTCAGGCGTGCGTGTGCGTGTGAGTGGTTGTGTTAGGGTTACAGTGCTCGTTCACACGGTGGGTAAGTGGTTGTGGAGTGGGTGTAAGACGAATTGTCGTTGTTGAGGAGGTGGTTATATGGTCTGTAGAGACTATTAGTGTCATAATCATACAAGGGTCACAGATCTTCAAAGGAGACACCGTAATAAAGTAAATATGTTGATTATTAGAGATCGGGTTGTGTGACTGGGGGAGGTCGAAGGATAGAGTATCAAGAGTATGTGTAAAGGTGGTTACGTGGGTATGATAGATGCCCTGTGTCTATTTGGTCATACCTCGAAGTACACTGGTTGCTGCCGTGAGATGTCGTATGGAGGTGACAGATTCGAATCCCGGTAATTGACCAGGTTAAATACCTATTCAGCGTGCCGGATGTATGTTATATAAGCCGAATTAGGGGATAATACCACTTGTCGCTAATACTCAAAGTGTTGTCTGGGCTGTTTCCTGTTTCCTGTAGCAAGAAAGGGACATCCTTCTTCCAAAAAGCCAAAGAAACGTCAAAGAGAAGAAACGAAAACATGGATTACAACCCTGGCCAAGGAAAGAAATTTTTGCCTCCTCTTTCTCCTACATCCATTTTGTTCTGCCAGAAACCTACTTCTAGCAGTCAGACAGCAGTAGACCTGCAAGAGAGAACCTTTGATTTGCTTAATGATGTTTCTTCAGATGAAAATATTGACCTTCTACCTAGTAGTCATGGTCAAGCCTCCGAGTCTCTCAAGAAAATTAATGTTTTGTGGAATGAAACATATCCCACTGCCGGTTTCCGAAGCTGCTCCTCTGGTTCAATAGAGGAAATACAACACCCAACGATTAAGGTTTGTATAAATGGTAACCTTCATGTGCATAGTTCCGATGTCTAATTTTACCAGTAGTAGTATGGACCAACCAACACTGACACAGACTCGTGTGTCGTGGAGACATTTGTTGAGATACTCCTCTTTAGAGTCATTCGTGGTCCATCACTATCACTACCTTCCCTGCCCTTCTCCGCCTTACTTTTTATTATACAAACAATTCTGCTCCCAATAACTTGACACCTGACGTGTTCACTGGCTTGTTTTCACCGCCTACCTCACACAACTACACTTCATAACACTCCTGGCTATATAATATAAGCTGATCACCATCATCAGTCACGGCTGGTCTGGTGGTTCACATTCTGAGATCATTGGTACACTTTTCCCCAGCTCGTTCTGTCTATTGTACATTAGTATAGTCACTCTGACATTAGTATGGCATCGCTGTAATGATTGTGTTTTGTTTTATGAAGGTTTGTCACCACAACATCTTCTGTTTTCCATAATTTTTTTTACTTTGCAAAGTGGTCCTATACAGCCTGTTTTCATATCATTTCCACAACTATGTCACAGTTCAATTCATTTCATTCATATCGTAATTATTGTCACGATACACTTTTTCTCTCTCAAGTTGTGGCCAAAGAATGTCGACAGTCGGCTTT
>JACEFZ010025850.1:92500-192500 GCA_014155875.1 Cepaea nemoralis
TGGATGATTAGGCCTCAAGGGCAGCGAGCTGGACTCGGAGCTCGTAGGTAGATGTTATTTAAGTGAGCGCCGATCCTGCGTATAGGGATCAGCTCACGTTTCTACAAGAGTATATCCTTTGTCCTGCGGCGGAATAAACGTACGTCTGAAAATCGTTTGCTCGACTTGAGTCTGCCATATGTTCATGATCCTGTTCACGTAAGATAGAACATGTTTTGTTGTTCTGATCTGTTCTTGACGAGTTCGATTTGAAATGCTTTGAGTGTCCGGTCCCGTTGGATTTAGAGGACAGGCACTTCGAGACACGTGGGGGTCGTTACCGGACTGTTTGTTTGTCAACACACATTCCCCGCCAGTTTACATAGCTGAACATAAAAGAAATTACGCACCAGCGGCACATTCCACACCGTGCTACACAGAAAGAAAGAAAGAGCACATGAAAACCCGCGTCACCAAAATGCCGGAAGAACAGCCAGAATAAATGAAGTGAAAAAAACATTTTGTGATAAAGTAATAACAACAGGTGAAATTAAAACGTCATAAAAACTGTAAGTACGTACAAAATTAATACATAATAACTCCATCATGTTCAAGAAGTGCGATCTATTAATCATATCAAGTTTGCACCAGATGCGCAAAATTACACCACGTTATTGAACACACCACAGCGCTATGAAATATTAGAAACAAAGAACATTTAGTAATAGTGTAACTTATTTAGGAACATTATTTATTTAAAGAAGATACAGTTACAACTACAATTCTACGTGAGAAAAGAAGATGGTGATTACATAAGAGATATACGAAACAATCGACAACATGGTCGACATTGAAAGGAATTATGTCGATGTGAGTAGGCAGTGAGATCTGAAGAAACACTGCGCTGCCACAATTCTACACCACAGTAACCTATTATACTATAGCACAACGATTGACATTTTTTATTCAAGAATCTATGATCGATTGGAACTGCTCGAAAGTGTTGCATCATGTTGAGCAATCCGCTGAGTCTATGAAGTTCATTACAGTGCTCAGACATTCGTCACGATGTTATCAGATTTATCGGTATACTGATACACACATGATGGGGTGTACTGCCAAAGCAATGGCATAGTTACGTTGTTGGAAAGACATTCGCTAATTCTGTGAATATTACAGAAAGTTTTGACTTGTTTGTTCAGAACGCCAAAGCATGTAACCACCTACATTTGTGGGACATTTACATCATACGTTCATTATATCTGCTGCCGACACTACTTCATGTCTGAATTATCGGCGCATAAGTGAGATAGTGCATATTACGACATTTTTATATGCACACTTCGTCATATGTCAAGATGGATAGCACGTACACCACGGAACTCTCCTCCACCATAACTGACAAGGAAGATGTTGCGTTATTTGGACGTTGCATATATTTACAGCTGGACGTTACATACATCAACGCATAATGACAACCAGGTCAGTGTACACATATTTGTTACGTCATTGAGGATTGTCTACAACACCGTTATTCAACATTATTTTGGACTTGAGAACACTGATAACATTATAGAGGACGACACGCACACGTACACTAGGACATATTATTGTTGAAATTGTCGAGGATTTTTCTACCATCGAGCAAGTCAACTCGGTCAATCGGGACCGAACACGAACTCCTCACGTCTGCATTTATGAACTGAATTTACGAACGTACTCTAATACGCTGACGCCAGGACACACAGCCTGGTCACTCATTGGACTTTACTTACCAGAAGTCGAATCAGGTCATTCAACTGTACTTACTTCACTGTGGGCATCATTCACTCAAGTACCTACAGCGCACATTCAGCCTAAAATATCAATACTAAGGCTGAAATAAACTCAAGTTTCGTCGATACAGCACAGCCGACTACGTTGGTCCAGGGTGCGAGTACAAGTTAATTGTACTATCAAGGCAGGAGCAACAATCGTTACACAGCTCTTCACATATTTTCATGCAACCAGGATACCACTGATCGATTGCCGATGGCGGATCAGTATATTTGGAACTTATCAACACGTAATTGAGAATCTCAAATTATATCAGTTCTCGAGCGATTCAAGTATTACTCTACGTTCGGGAGATGCACTAAAGGCCAGTAGCAATTGTATTGTTGATGTATTATAGCATTGATCCTAGTAATAAGGCACTATTTATCAAACAAAATTTTGTGGGCGGTTGGAAGGGCCTTGATGAGCTAATTGAGATTATTACTTGATTGGTTCATGAAGTGATTTGTGTGTTGATAGTCGCCAGGTCATTACGAATTAATTTGTTGTTTGGATCTTGCGGGTGCCACCACAATACTATTGTCTTGTCATAACTGTAGTAGTATAGTAGGAGCGTTACCCGTCAAAAATTTTGGATATATTTTGTTATTGTTTGTAAACAGTAATATGTATTTGCGTCACTCGTCGATCGGTTTTTATGATTGTTAGTTGTCTTGCGTTGCATATATTTTATATTGGATATATTTCTTCATATTTATTTCTCTAGTTTATATTTGTTTCGGTCATTATAGAGATATGTACTTGATTTTTTTGTGGTGTTCGAATTTACACTACAAATTTAATTGAGTTATATTCGCTCAACTGTGATACAACATTTACCTTACTATCTGAGTGATAGTTATTTGAGACAATATCACAATTTTGATTTTGTCGATTCTTTTCTTCTCTTGTCTACTTCCATATTTATTTCAGCCAGATAGCTCATTTTACAGGTAGGACATTAGGACAAGATGTCTACACTGCAACATTTCATTGAGTTGGGTGAGAAGACTGGTTTAGCCGGTGCCGAACTTCGAAATTGGGCAAAGCTTGAGTTAAGTGAACAACAGAAGCGTGACAAAGAAGATCGACAACTTCAACTTGCAGCAGAGAAGGAAGCTAGACAACTTCAAGCTACACGTGAGAAGGAGGAAAGACAACGTGAGAAGGAGGAACGACAGGAAAGACTGGCATCAGAAAAGGAAACCAAACAACTTCAGATGGCTCTTGAGAGAGAACTGAAGGAAAAAGAAATAGTTTTGGAACGCGAACGAATGGAGGCTAGAGAAAAAGAAATAGCTTTGGAACGCGAACGAATAGTGGCTAGGGAAAAAGAGTTAATTATAGAAGCAGATTTGAAGATGAAACAAATGGCTGCAGAGGCGGAACTTAAGGAGAAACAATTGGCTTTTGATAAGGAAAGACTGGCTACAGAGACACTCTGGAAGGACAAAGAGGTTGAAGGTAACCTAAAGGTCAAGACACTTGAGATGGAACGTGAAGCTGAAATCGAGCGAGAGAAATTGCTTGCTAAACAGAATGGTCCTGTGAAAAAGTACCAAGGTTTATTCAGGAATTTTCAACAAGGTGATTCTGTTAGTTCATGGATAACCAATTTTGAAGTGCTCGTAAAGTACTACAAGGTACCGGAGAAGGACGTACCGATTTTATTTCACCGTCACCTCGCGTTAGAGCCGTTAAAAGTGATAGAGTTAATTCCTGAGGATTTGCGTACGAACTACAAATATATGCGCGATAGTGTGCTATCACATTTTTCTTTGGATTAATTTGGTTTACGAACTAAGTTTAAAACACTTACACCGAAATCGAATCAAACATTCCTTGATTTCGCTTCTGAAATGTCTTCTAGCTTTGACAAGTGGTGTAAGGCTGCTGATATTAATGCTAATTATGAAAAAGTTAGAGACTTAATTATCAGAGATAGACTGTTATCTGCGATACCAGAACCTATGTCAGTATTTCTTATGGAAAATAAATGTAAGAGTTTAAGTGAGATGGAAACTAAAGGTGAATCTTATTTCAATGCACATAGGGATATTTTTGCTAACTGTGCACAACCTGAATTAGTGATAGGAGCAAGTGCAAAATTTCAAAGAGGAAACGGGAAGTTTAGAAAGTTTAGTAGTGGTAGCAATCGAAATAGTCCTTACAATAGAGAAGGTGATAGACCAAGGAAAGGCCAATTCACCAGATGCCAGTATTGTAGATTATCGCATGGAAACTTAGAGATGTGTGATAAACATCCAGGTTATACCGCATATCTGAAAGACATTACGGCAAAGAAGAGAAATAAGTATGACTCTTTTAAAAGAAGCATAAAGTGTTTCTCATGTAGGGCGTACGGACACACTAGTAGGTCTTGTCCGATGAGAAATTCCTGGAAGGAAGCGAGTACAGCATACATATACTCCAGTAGTGACTCAGACGATTTAGAAGAGACACACGCAGCTATCATACAACAGTATGATGATCAGACTGACAAGTCAGATAAAGGTATAACTGACAATATTAGTAATGAATGTATAGAAACAATTCATGAAGCTAATGCCGTTAGCATACAAAATGGCAAATTAAAAATCCATCAAGCATGGGTAAATGGTGAACCCACTACTTGCATTCGTGATTCTGGAGCTTCGATTGTCGGAGTAGATCGAAAGCTGATAAAAGAAGAAGATTATACAGGCGAAACTGTAGAGTGCAGAACATTCGGTGGCACAATAGAGAGATATAAGATTGCCACGATTACAATTATGTCACCATATTACGAAGGCACAATAAATGCAGCGGTATTACCAAATCCATGTGCCGGATTACTGATTGGTAACATACCAGATGCGAAACAATTAATGCACGATCAAGCAAAGCAATGGGAGATTGATCATGCAAGAGCTAATGCAATTACAAGAGCTCAAGGAAAAAGGGATAAAGACAGTGACAAATTAGAAAATAATATCAGACTAGTGACTGATTTACCAGAAGATCAGAAACAAGATCCGACTCTACAATCTTGTTTTAAGAAACTGAGTGAACCAATAAAACAAGGTAAAAGAGGTAATTGGAAATTTTTCCTAGACAATAATATTTTATCGAGACGATATGATAGAGGTACATCACGTTATTTTCAGACAGTACTTCCATCGAAATATCGTACTGAAGCATTAAAATTAGCACATGATTCTCCATTCGCTGGTCATATGGGAATTGCTAAAACCACTAATAGATTGCTAACGCAGTTCTATTGGCCTGGATATAACAAAGACATTACCACACATGTACGTTCATGTACATTATGTCAGATGACCACACAAAAAGGCAAACATCCCAAAGCACATGTTCAGAAAACTGATTTGGCATCACGACCATTTCAGAAAATAGCTATAGATATTGTGGGTCCGCTAAATACAACTACTGATCGAGGCAATAGATTCATATTAACTATGATTGATCTTTGTACTCGTTGGCCAGAGGCTATTCCTTTAAAATATATCACGAGTAGATCCATTCTAGATTCATTGTTGATAATTTTTAGCAGAATAGGATTTCCTAGCTGCATATTATCAGATAGAGGTAGTCAGTTTATATCAACGGCTACTCAAGAGGCAATGAAGATACTTGGGATTCCACAGGTGTTTAGTTCACCTTGGCACCCGATGACAAATGGTGTGAATGAGAACTACAACGGAGTTCTTAAACGAACTCTGGCGAAAGTAGCTGCGGAAAGACCCAAAGGTTGGGATATTTTATTACCAGGTGTACTATTTGCATACCGAGAGGTACCACAATTTAGTACATGGTTTTCTCCATTCGAATTGGTATATGGAGCAAATCCAAGAGGTCCATTATTAATATATAATGACTTACTCACAAAGAAAACATATGATCATCCGAAAAGAGATGCATATGAAATGGTGACACAATTAAGAGACAAAATTATCACAGCTTGTCAGATTGCAAAATCTGCACTGGATAAAGCTGGAGAAAGATACAGACAATATGGTAATAGGAACGCCAAGACAATAGTCTTGAAAGAAGAAGAAGAGGTTTGGTTATTGTTACCTGATCCTCGAGATTGTCTTGTTACTTCATGGCAAGGTCCATTTAAGGTGATTAAGAAAATTAGCGATGTAGATTATCGTATTGATGTGAATGGCAAACATAAAATTTTTCACAGAAATATGTTGAAGCCATATATTCCACGTGAGGATAACTCAGGTCAAGTGACACAACAAATTCCTCAGAGGATAGCAACAGCTTGTTGGGTAATTAATGAGCAACAAGAAGATGCTATAAAACAACAGATTCCAACACCTATAGTTAATAGCGACAGTAATTGGCAAGCGATACAGATAAGTAAAGATTTATCAGTACAAGATAGAGAAAAGCTTATTGCTGCAATAAAGGAATATAGTTCAATTTTTTCAGATAAACCGGGGCAGACATCACTGATTAAACATAAAATAACTTTATTATCAAATGTCCCAGTTAAAGTGAAACCATATCCTATTCCAATACATTATCTAGAAAAAGTTACTGCAGAAATTTCAGATCTAGATAAAACTGGAATTATAAAAAAATCAATTTCAAATTACTGTTCACCGGTTGTAATTGTTAAGAAAAAAGATGGTTCATTACGTTTATGTGTTGATTATAGGAAAAATAATGAATTAACTTTACTAGATGCAGAACCTATGCCAAATATTGATGAGTTAATTGAAACCATGGCAAACTCGAAATTATTTTCGAAAATTGACCTTACAAAAGGATATTGGCAAATTCCGATGGAGGAAGATTCAAAGCATATTACAGCTTTTAGCACGCCGTTGGGTTTATATGAATGGGAATATCTTCCATTTGGGTTACAAAATGCACCGAGTACATTCATGAGAATGATGAGAAGATTACTTCATGGAATTACCAACGTAGCAACTTATATGGATGATATTTGTATTCATACTTGTGATATTGACACACATGCTAAAATTCTAACACAAGTTTTTCAGAGAATACAAGAACATGGGTTGAAAGCTAAACCAAGTAAAATTGAGATAGGGTTTACTGAGATACAATTTCTAGGTCATAGAATTTCTAACGGAATTAGGAAAACAGATCCATTAGTTGTGACAAAGATTCTTAATATCAAACCTCCAACATCCAAAAAGGAGCTTAGGAGTGTATTAGGGTTGATTAATTATTATCAAAAATTTATCCCTAATTTTGCACATATGACAGCAACATTCTCGGAACTTTTAAAAACAGGTCAACCAACAAAGATAGTTTGGACAGAGGATCATGAGAAGTTATTACAACAAATAAAAACTCTGATTAGTACATATCCTATTTTGAAATTACCTGACATTTCAAAAGACTTTGTTTTACAAACGGATGCTAGTTTACATGCTATTTCAGCTGTATTACTTCAATTACATGAAGGGAAACTACATCCTATTCTTTACTTCAGTAAGAAGCTATCTGAAACTCAGAGAAACTATGCTGTTACTGAACTAGAGGCTCTAGCTTTAATTGAAAGTATTGAGAAAGTTCTCTAGATACTTACTAGGTAGGAAATTTCTGGTTCTTTCGGATAACAAACCTTTACAAATTTTCAAATCGGGTCATCCGAAGAATTCTAGAATACATAGATGGTCATTACTATTACAGGACTATGAATTTGACATCTGTCACATTCCTAGGAAAAGGATAATAATCTCGCTGACATTCTCGAGTCGATTATAGTTGAATAGAAAGGCAGATCTTTGTTATAAGTTAATTAGTTATATGTTAATGTTTTGTTCTTTCATAAGTTAGTAAGAAATTTGATAAAGATATATTCAGATAGCGCCGAGTTGAGGGAGCAATGCTATAAGAATCAACTAAATATTAATTATTATTATTATTAGGATTGCAAATAGAATTGAGTCAATTAGGTACATATGTTACCGATTTTCCATTGACAGCGTGAGTGAAGGGAATACTCGGAATAAGAACTTCACAAGAGACGCGTGATTGGAACATTCATTGTGCATTCAATGGCCAAGCCAAGTATTTTGTTTTGTATTATGACACGAACTTGGAACAGTTATTCATTATTTGATTGTTGAATTCAAATAATTAGAATTATTAAGAAGTAATTGTAAATTGGTATAGTATTAATATAGTATTGGTATTAGTATAAATATTTAATTCTATGATATTAATTATTTACTTGCATTAACAATGTTGTTAGATTAATTAATATTATATTAGATGGATTAAGCTGCACAGAAGGAGCAAAAGAATAGATACAATCAAGCGACATTCTTAAAATATCCACAGGAAAAGGATCAATGGATAAATTTCAGGAAAAGAAATAGATGTATGGTACCAAACAAGGACAACAAGGATCAACTACAACAAAAATGGTTACATGGAAAACCTCATTATTACCCTCGTCCTAAACTCATGGTAATACCTAGAGTTAGGACACACTTGTCTATTATGACAAGGTAGGGACTAATATGTTTATTAGTTGGTCTGATTGCCCATGATCAGCTACACGACGTCCAACGGAGGGTTTGGACAGGTGGGCGTGCCCGTTATGTAGCTTTATTTTTTTTAAGGGTAGATAAGGGGGTAAAACCAAGTGCTATTCAGTTGTAGTTAAAATTGTTGTGATAGTCGTACAGATATACAGATATAAAGGAAAAAAATTATAAATAATTTATTATCTGGGAGGGGGCATTATGCCACATAACGGCACACGCGCCACCAAATATAAAGAAGATACCTTACTGGATTTTCCCAGACAATCACAAAACTGGACTACAAATATGAGAAACCAAGGAAAGGAAAACAACGTCATTGGACGGCAACGGGAGACGCTGTGAATTCGTGGATTCGAAAGGATGTGTTTATAAAAGGCTCCGTGTGAAGGTGACACCTAGAGGCGGTAATTTCGTGATGAAGCAGCTGGGAGTCCGGAGAGGAATTTGTTGAAGACAACACAACGGTAGAAGGCCGGGTGTGGATACCTAGACTTTTATTCAAGCGTTTGAACTGAGGATTTGGATGATTAGGCCTCAAGGGCAGCGAGCTGGACTCGGAGCTCGTAGGTAGATGTTATTTAAGTGAGCGCCGATCCTGCGTATAGGGATCAGCTCACGTTTCTACAAGAGTATATCCTTTGTCCTGCGGCGGAATAAACGTACGTCTGAAAATCGTTTGCTCGACTTGAGTCTGCCATATGTTCATGATCCTGTTCACGTAAGATAGAACATGTTTTGTTGTTCTGATCTGTTCTTGACGAGTTCGATTTGAAATGCTTTGAGTGTCCGGTCCCGTTGGATTTAGAGGACAGGCACTTCGAGACACCCACCCCTTACCATCGAGTTTCACTAAGATATACCCACTAAAATCAATAATAGCGGTCATCTTTACTTTTTAAGGTTTTTATTTGTAACCAGTATGATGATAGGGACCAAGCCCCTGTGACCCTCTACAGATCACTAATAACCGCTACCCACTCCTAACCAATGACTTTCACTAGGTTATACCCTCTGCTATCAATATTATCGGCCATTTGTACTTTTAAAGGTTTTCATTTGTATAGGCCACTACGACACTCTACAGATCACTAATAGCCGCTACCCACCCTTTACCAACGAATTCCACTAAGTTATACCAGCTACAATTAATAACACCGACCATCTTCACTTTTTAAGGTTTTCATTTGTAACCCGTATGATGATAGTGTATTGGCCGGTACGACCCTCTACAGATCACTAATAACCGCCATATTTACATTCTTACTTATTAAGGTTTTCATATGACACCTGTCACGACCAGAGGTTCGAACCACCTAGCCCTACCCCACACGCCGACACCCCACACTCCACCCCTGAGCCCCATCCCATCGCTGGCCCGCCCCTAGACCACCACAAGGATTTGCACTGTAATCCGGAGCCTTACACACCACCAAATGGAATGATGATAGTTTTTATGCCCGTCCCAGTACAGATAAAGAAAGAAGACGAAAAAAAAGAAAGAAAGAAACCGAGGAGGAAGAGCACTGTACCTTAACAGCATCACTAGTATGATGATAGTTTTTTTAAATCCCACCCCGCTACAATCAATAATACCGCAATTATGTAATTTTTACACATATAAAATTTATCACACAAAAAGGGAAGTAACAGTGCAAAAATATGTTCGATTATTTATTCATGGGTTGCATCCCTTGAAAATGAGGTCGCCGATGGATCCGCTTTTTTGACGTCATCACGATGGATCAAGACTTTTTATATAGTAAAATACTACGTCACCAGGCGGATCCGGATCCATATTTTCTAATTAGTTGCACATTATATACTACTCAGCATAATCTCTGACGGACTCCTTGCTTGATGTCAGACCAATCGGATGTCTCGCCATCTATTCTAACCGCTGCTTGTTGGTCTAGATAGAGCATTCTTATGAGTTGTATTACATGTGATGAAAAGCCCATATTCCTCATGATTTCTCAAAGTTTCTGATGTTGTACACAGTCAAATGCCTTTGAATAATCCACAAAACACGAGACGCTGTCGCTTTGAGAAATTATCAATATCTCACAATGAGCCTTCTTCGCGGTTAAGAAGAAACTATCAATAAGATGAGGCCAATGCTAGAGTAGGTGATTATGACGTCATCACCATATACAACTACATTTTCATTAACACATTACACATTATGCTGGTATATTACCGAATTACTACTACACATGCATGAATGTTGTACACGGAGCTGAACACTTGTTACATGCTGACAACTACTACTTCCATGATTATTACAACTATTATGACTACTACTACTACTACTACTACTACTACTACTACTACTACTACTACTACTACTACTACTACTACTACTACTACTACTACTACTACTACTACTACTACTACTACTACTGTCTACTACTACTACCACCACCACCACGCGATAGCATATTATGCTAGTATATTACTGAATTTGTACAACACATGCAAGAACCAACAAACAAGATATACAAATACTTAGTGAAACAACAAGCACACTCGCTATTCTACTACTCCTACTCATACTACTACAACTACTACTACTACTACTACAACAACTACTACTACTACTACTACTACTACTACTACTACTACTACTACTACTACTACTACTACTACTACTACTACTGCTGCTGCTGCTGCTGCTGCTACTACTACTACTACTACTACTACTACTAATGCCACTATCACCACTTCCACTAATAATACTGTTATTACTAATGCTACTGTTACTGTCGGAGAACGCGAGATAGGTAGGGGCATGATCGCCTATGCCAGCCGGAAAGTCTCTCGATGCTGATGACGATGATGGGAGCTACTACTACTACTACTACTACTACTACTACTACTACTACTACTACTACTACTACTACTACTACTGCTGCTGCTGCTGCTGCTGCTGTTACTACTACACCCACTACTACTAGTAATACCATCACTACTGCTAATTTTACTACTATTGTTACTACAATCACCTCTTTCTCACTACTACTACTACTACTACTACTACTACTACTACTACTACTACTACTACTACTACTACTACTACTACTACTACTACTACTACTACTACTACTACTACTACTACTACTACTACTACTACTACTACTACTACAAATTTTTTTTTTGCATATCCTTTACAGGACATCGCTGTCAACACCAGCATCTTTCAGCTGTATGATGATTTCTTGGCAAGATTACTCTCAGTAGTTTGCTATTGCTTTCTGAGCGGCCGGCTCACATACCCTGTAAGTGCCCGATGCGATTCGAACCACTGCTGATTCTCACCGTCATCACGTTAACCACGAGAGTATACGAGATTGCGGAGAAAAGTCGTAACCTCTAAGCCAGGAAGCCGGCACTACTACTACTACTACTACTACCAATATTATTACTACTTGTATTACTGAACCATACCTTCGGAGATCACAATATGCATAAAAGCTTGATCACTGACGCGAGCCGGTAAGACACGTGATGATGATGACTACAATTACTATCTGCTGTTACATCCACTTTTTCTCCGCTAATGTCACTAGACCGCCTGTTACTGCCAGTATTAATTCTACTTCTATTACTTAGATAGCCTAAAGACAATTATGTAAACCTACGACCAAAAGAATAATACTCATACAATTACATATATGCGTTATAATCGTCCTGCTTACCTACAGACTGAACCGTCTACTTGTCCATCTCCAAATGAAGATGTGAGGAAAAGGCACTGTAAACAATATAAAATAACACAAAGTAATGCAGCTTTACAGAACAGAAATACGAAACAATACAAGAACGTTGTGGCGACTAGCCTTCATCAGCAAACAAATACATACACAAAACACAGCATATAGTCACGGAGAAGACCATCCAGTGACTACATTAAGGCATATGGACGGGATGAGAAGAATAAAAAGACGAAAGAATGAGAGCAATGAAGGGAAAATGAAAATTAAAAGAAAAATGTTGTAACTTATCTCAGAATCGCAGACTGTAATACTAACACGAATGTCATCTTTATCCTCGTTTATACACAGGCGTGGGAATCTGTGGGTCACGTGGACCACCGTAGAGGATGGTACCGGGGTATTGCGTGGTGTGACATCTCAACAGACAACAAAACTGTAAATTTCTAACCCGCACTGGGGAATGGAGGGGGTGAGGGTGGGGGTGGCGGGTGGGGGGTTACACGGTTAATTAAGGATAGCATGGAGTCCCAACTCTGGCGAGGAAAGTTTATAACAAGGAAACATCATGACATGCTATTATAAGTCACGATCACTGTTTACTTATGAAAAGCCAGGAGAATGTTCGAAAATGTTAATGGAGAAAATAAACTATATAGGGGGAGAATACTGCTTATCTGTGATAATTGAATCTCCCTCGCTTACCTAGCTTATATACTGGTTGCAAATTCGACTCTGAGCAATTTGATGGATTTGCTCTGTGTGCCAGCAGTGCACTGTGTGATGTCGTTTTCGGATAACTTATAGTGCAAATGTGGAACAGGATAAGTGACGGCTTATAAAGTAACACTAACAGTTTTTTTTGTTTTTTAAATTCGCATATCCTTTTACAGGACATCGCTGTCAACATCAGCATCTTTCAGCTGTCTGTTGATTTCTTGGCAAGATTGCGCTCAGTAGTTTGGCATTGCTTTCTGAGCGGCCGGCTCAGTTATCCCGCAAGTCACCAGCGGGGGTCGAACCGCCTCCAGTTCTCGCCTGCTACGAGACTCTGCGTGATAAACGGGATTACGGAGAAAATGTTGTAACCCCTCGGCCAGAGAGACCGGCACACTAACAGTGCTTATTATAATTATCTTGGAGGAGTTTGAACCATTTATTACTTCTCTATATGTTATACTATGTTGTCTAATTGATGACTTTATCTTAAATAGTGCATGTGTTACGGATATATATATATATATATTACCACTATTATATTGGCACCTTTCCGTCTTGACAGACAATAGTTTGGTACATTGTGCTTCAAAAAGGCTTAATAACTACGACCCATGGCGGTGGCGAGTGTGGCTGGTAAGGCCAATTCTTGCTGCAAATGTTTGCCCACAGTAGATGCATGTGAAAACATGGTCATTTCCACCATTGTGCACCATCTTACGTCTCTCAAGCTCTATGTGTGCTTTATCTGCAATAATGTTCTCCTTTGTCTTTATTCCATTTCTGATGTTTGCCCTCCATGCAACACGTTCAGCGGCGACTTGCTCCCAATGTGCATTATCAATGCCTGTATCAATCATGTCCCTCTTACATACATCTTTGTATCGTAGTAGAGGTCGACCCTGAGATCTTCTACCCGTCTGTAATTCACCAAAAAAGATGTCCTTTGGTATTCTACCATCATCCATCCTCCTAACATGTCCTATCCATCTAAGTCTCCGAAGACTGAGCATGGAATACACCGTCACACAACCTGATCTTTCCAATACTTCAGTATTTGTGATTTTGATCACGAAAGGCATATTTCAGTAGAAGTGAAAAGTATATCCCAAAGAGGGTGGGGGATAGTACACAACCTTGCTTAACTCCACTCTTGATTTCAAACTCTTCTGAAGTTGAGCCATCAAACTTGATTATACCCTTCATGCCTGTGTGGAATGATTACACAATGGAGTTGGTGGGCAGCCAATCTTCTTTAGTGCTTTGAACAGACTCTCACGACTGACCAAATCGAATGCCTTTGTGAGGTCGATGAAGGCAATAAACAGTGGCTGATTTTGTTCCCGGCATTTTTCTTGCATTTGTCGCAATGAGAATATCATATCAATGGTAGACCAGTTCTGACGGAAGCCGCACTGTGATTCGAGGTAGACTTGATCTCCCAGGACTTGAAGTCTGCGCAGAACAATTCTGGCAAATACTTTCCCAACAATACACAGAAGTGAGATACCCCTATAGTTGTTACAGTCGTTCCGATCGCCCTTGTTCTTGTACAGCGTTATGATGTTTGAATCTTTGAAATCCTGTGGGACTTGTTCTTCTCGCCAGCATAGCTTTATTAGCTGGTGGATCTCTATTGGAATGCCATCCTTACCTGGAGCCTTGCCAGACGCAAGTTCATTTATAGCACACTTAACTTATGTTATGCTGGGAAGTGTGTCCAGGTGGTCAAGAGTTGGCAGGGCCTCTATCCGCTAGCTTGGTCTCACTTGTGTAAAGCTCTAAATAGTGCTCGACCAAGCTATCCATGTGCTGTTTCTTATCAGTGATGATTTCTCCAGTCAAGGTTTTCAGCGGTGTACTTCTTTTGATCATTGGACCACAGGGTTTCTTTACCCCTTCATACATGCTTCTGATGTTTCCCTTATCACTTGCGACTTGAATGGACTCACATAACTTGATCCAATAGTCATTCGCACACTGCCTGGCAGCCTTTTGTAATCCTTCCTAGCTTGCTTCAGCTCGCTCAGAGTGTTACGCGTTGGTCTTTCCTTGTTTCTTAAGAGAGCTATCTTATTTTTATCAATCATGGGCTGCAGTATCTGGCTGTTTGCCGCAAACCATTCCTACCTCTTAAGATCCACAGTGCCGTAAGCCCCTACCGCTGTGTTATAAATAGTTTCCTTAAGTTTAGTCCATTTATCATTTACTATACAATTTTCTGATGTATCAGTGAAAGCGCCTTCAAGTTGCTGTTGAAATTCAAAGCACTTTCCAGGATCGTGAGTGTTAATAATATTAATCCTGGGGCTAGATTTGCATTTAGCTGTGTAGATTCTCTTTGGTCTCAGTCTAACCCTTGCAACAACCAAAGAATTATCTGTATCACAGTCAGCACTGTGGTAACTTCGAGTTAATGATGTATGGTTCAGATGTTGTCTCCGTGTGATAATGAAGTCCAGCTAATGCCAATGGCCGGATCTTGGATGTTTCCATGTGACCTTATGCAGCTCTTTTGTTGTAAAGAAGGAGTTTGTAATACATAGGTCATTTCTAGTGCAATGCTCCAGCAGCCTTTGCCCATTATCATTCATGCGACCGATGTTGTATTTTCCAAGGCACACTGGCCATGAACTCGAGTCCTTGCCCACACGAGCATTGAAATCACCGAGCATATAAATGTAGTCGGATTTTGGAACTGCTTTGATCACAGAGTCTAGCTGCTCATAGAACGTATCCTTCACATCATCAGAGGAAGCGAGTGTCGGTGCATATGCAGTGATAATGGTGGCAAATCCACAAGAGGTTGCCAAGCGCAGGGATAATAATCTTTCATTACCTCCAGCTGGGATATCTCTCATTCCTAGTAGCGAATTCTTCACTGTTAAGCCCACACCATGTTGCCTTTTTTCTGCCTGCCCTCTACCCTTCCATATATATATATATATATATATATATATATATATATATATATATATATATATATATATATATATATATATATATATACTAGCGATATGCACTATATCGGGTTACTGACAGTTCTGTTTTCTATCTGGTGTTTCATTCATTACTTTATTATCTCGTTTGCTTATCCTGCACTTAATGCGATAATCGTCTAATAAGAACTCAATGAGCATGCTTAAGAAGATAGAGATGGGGTGGATCCAAAGAGAGTGGCTGATGTCTCTGGGGCGGTCTCGGCTGGCAAAGATTAGTTTCATTTTCGTGCCAGGGCATGCGGGTGTACGAGAAAATGAGCGGTCTGACAAGCTTGCAAGTACGGCTACTGTGGAAGGCGGACCAGCCATGGACCAGGCTGGCATTCTGAATGTTCTACGAGTAGTAAGACGTTTGCAAGAACCAAGTGATGACTGTGAATCTACAACCATGGTCAGACTGCGAGAACAGCAAATTAAAAGAGGTGTGGCCAAACAAGAACACTACGCCGGAAGCCAAAGAGGATTAATAAACCAACGCAGAACTGGTGTCGTCAGTTGCCACACGCTGTGGGATTTACTGAGGAGGGGATTCGAGCACTTAAGGACTGAATTGTTCGATGTGCAATGAAGATGATCTGTCGACTAACTAACTAACTAACTAACTAACTAACTAACTAACTAACTAACCAACTAACTAACCAACTAACTAACTAACCAACTAACTACCAACTAACTAACTAACTAACTAACTAACTAACTAACTAACTAACTAACTAACTAACCAACTAACTAACCAGCCAATCAACTAACCAACTAACTACCAACTAACTAACTAACTAACTAACTAACTAACTAACTAACTAACTAACTAACCAACTAACTAACCAGCCAATCAACTAACCAACTAACTACTAACTAACTAATTAACTAACTAACTAACTAACTAACCAACTAACTAACCAGCCAATTAACTAACCAACTAACTACCAACTAACTAACTAACTAACTAACTAACTAATTAACTAACTAACTAACTAACTAACCAACTAACTAACCAGCCAATCAACTAACCAACTAACTACCAACTAACTAACTAACTAACTAACTAACTAACTAACTAACTAACTAACTAACCAACTAACTAACCAACTAACCAGCCAATCAACTAAACGGCCAGCCAACCTACTAACTAAGTAACTAACTAACTAACTAACTAACTAACTAACCAACTAACTAACCAACTAACTAACTAACCAACTAACTAACCAACTAACTAACCAACTAACTAACTAACTAACCAACTAACTAACTAACCAACTAACTAACTAACCAACTAACTAACTAACTAACTAACCAACTAACTAACTAACTACCTAACTAACTAACTAACTAACTAACCAACTAACTAACTAACTAACTAACTAGCCAACTAACTAACCAACTAACTAACCAACTAACTAAGTAACTAACTAACTAACTAACTAACTAACTAACTAACTAACTAACTAGCTAGCTAACTAACTAACTAACTAACTAACTAACTAACTAACTAACTAACCAATCAACTAACTAACTAACTAACTAACTAACCAACTAACTAACTAACTAACTAACTAACTAACCAACTAACTAACCAACTAACTAACTAACTAACCAACTAACTAACTAACCAACTAACTAACTAACTAACCAACTAACTAACTAACTAACCAACTAACTAACTAACCAACTAACTAACTAACCAACTAACTAACTAACCAACTAATTAACTAACCAACTAACTAACCAACTAACTAACTAACTAACTAACTACTAACTAACTAACTAACCAACTAACCAGCCAATCAACTAACTAACTAACTAACTAACTAACCAACTTACTAACTAACCAACTAACCAACTACCAACCAACCAACTAACCAACTAACGAACTAACGAATTAACTAACTAACTAACTAACTAACTAACTAACTAACTAACTAACTAACTAACTAACTAACTAACTAACTAACTAACCAACCTAACCAACTAACTAACTAACTAACTAACTAACTAACTAACTAACTAACTTCTACTAAGAAGTATCATTCGTTACTTTATTATCTCCTTTATTTATTACACGTGCTGAATGAGGTAATATTCTACTATTATAATTATTTTCTACCATCTACACTGTAAAGAGGTGTCACCAGGACTTTGTATAAATACCATCATTATCTGAATGCCGCCCAGTGACTTAGGGTGATTGGATATGTGCGTATTACGGATGGCTGAGAAACTCATTGCATGAATATGATGGTCATGTCTTGTTAGACATGAGATGTTGGCTACATCTTTGATTGTGGTTGTATAAGATCAGACCACCGGTAATTCATGTGATATGGGTAGAAACAGCGAAGCAAGATTATTATACTGTGTGGAAACGACACTGGCACTGGATAGGCTATACATAGAGAATACCTGAGAACTGTATGACAATAAAGTTATTTGTATTTTAACCAACAAGACGAACTAAATAGATCTAGATCTAGAAACAAAATGAGAAGGTAATTCGTGACAGAGATGATAATATGGGGAGGGTATAGTCGGAGCTGCATGAGATAATAAAAGATAGGACAACTTGAAGTGATTTAGGACCCACTGCCTCAAAGAGAGACACATGGGGCAGAAGAAGCCATTGAACTAACCTGTCAAGGAGTGTGATGGTGTGTGATGCAAGTCAAATATTGTAGACCATCGGAATTCAATAACTGGTGTGATCAATATCATATCGGCTGTCTTTACTCCCTACCTAAGATGGTTTATATGTTGGCTTTCTTTGCAGCACTACATTCTTCTTGCTGAGGTTCTTTTTCACTCTCATCGCCCGAAGATCTTCCTTAACTCTGTCTTTGAATCTGTATGACTGTATATATTACTGTTTACTAATATAATAATCTGGCTATTGTCTACTTTTCTATATACTCCTGACTGTCTGTTGTATGTATGTTTTCGATCTGTTTGTTTTCTAAACTTACTAGTCTGCCTACCTGCCTGCTTGTATTCAAGTTGTGTCTGCTGTCTGTCGATTTGTATACCTTTTAAGATTACTTGCCTACCTATGTATCTGCTATATAATATGCGTCCTACAAGAAACATATAAAAATCTTAAAATGATTAGAGAAATTAGAAGTAGACAGTCAACATTTTTTAGCATGTTATGAGTGAAATAAATTGGAGAACTTTGTGACAACTGCTTAAATTGAGAGGAAGAGAACAAGGGGAAGACAGATAAGGAAACACCTGGATGGCTTAGGGCACTTGGCGTGGTCGAGAAAAGAACACTGAGCTGATTCAAGACTCTGGTGATGGAGTGAAATGGCGAATCATGACCACCCACGCTTATCGACATGGTACATGATGGATGGATGGATCTTCTTGCCTACCTACAGACTGTACCGTCTACTTGTCTGTCTCATAATTATCTGTATGTCGTCGATATGTTTATTTGTCAATCTCCTACCTGTTTTTAAGTTGTTCATCTGTCAACGTTTCATTCTACTGTCTGTTTCGCATTTATTTAACTTTTCTTTGTACCTGCATGTTCGCTTTCTGATAGTTTTTCTCTGTGTGTATGTCTATGATTTGACTGTTTGTTAGCTCTTGGCTAAAAATAAGTGTCAGACTGTCTATATATCTGTCAAGCATACAAGTTACTCAAACAAGTTTTCTGTTTACTGATTATCTATGCCCCGGTTTGTCAATATGCCTGTCTGCTTTGCGAAAATGCATTGCCCTGCATGCATAAATTTACAGTTTTCTGCGTGCACCTTGTAATTTGCCTGGCATTCTGTCTGTCACAGTTCTCATATATTTCGTTTGTTCTCGGCTGGAAGAAGAATTGGAGATGTTGAAATCAAGCATTTTAAATACTGCAAAGATAACATGTGGAACCACGAAAAAACGCAAAACACGAATAAAGAAAATAACAAGTTGGTAGAACGCAGACGTAAAGAAAGCTGTAAAAGACAAGAAAAGATATAAAAAAGTGGTCGAAGAGCAAACAGGAATGCGATTACATAGAATATAGAATAGCGAGAAGACATGTGAATAGAATAGTAAAGAGAGAAAAACAAAAAGACTGGGAGGAGTATGGAGAAACTCTAAATAAAAACTGCAAGCCGGCAACTAGAAACTTCTATAAACAGATAAGTGCAATGAGAACCAGAGGAGAACCCTTTGACGCAACTGAAATAATTAACAGCGAAAATGGAGAACCAATAACTGAACAAAAACAAATCGTAATAAGATGGAAACAGTACTTCTAACAACTTCTCAACATCCCATAGATGTCACAGGAATTCAAGAAACCGACACAGAAGAACTAGAACCAGACATATGAAAGAAGGAATTATAGAAGCCATCAGATTAGCCCCATTGAACAAATCACCAGGACAAGATGAAATACCAAATGAACTAATTAAAGCAGCAAGAGAAGTAGGAGCAGCATGGCTGCATAGACTATTCAACCATGATTGGGTAGAACAACAAACACCACGAGACTGGGGAAACGCCATAATTATCCCAATTTGGAAAAACAAAGGCAGCAAAAAAGACTGCACACAATACAGAGGCATTTCACTGTTGAGTCACACTGGGAAAATATTTTGCAAAATTCTCGAAAAAAGACTAAGAACTATTATGGAACCCCAGCTAAGCGAAACACAACTTGGATTTAGGAAAAACAAAGGATGCACAGAAACCATGTTTGCTCTTAGACAACTTATAGAAAAAAAAATCGAATTCAATTAAACACTCTACTTAGCCTTTGTCGACCAAAAAAAAAAAAAAAAGGCATTTGATAGAGCAGATAGAAACAAGCCAGGGAAATCCTTAAACAATAGAGTGAGTACACATCTAACATACCTATGTAGAAGTTTATATAACAACAGTGAGAGTGAGAGCAACTGGAGGACACTCAGAACCCTTCACCATAAGATCCAGAGTACGACAAGGTTGTGTCCTGTCCTCTCTCTTGTTTATAATATATATAGACAACATATGTAAAGAAACCAGCAAAACGGAGACAACGAGAACACCGCACGACGAGAACACTGAAGTAGAACCATCTGCAAATCTAACCATTAGAGAACTCCAGTTTGCGGACGACCAAGCACTAATAACAAAATCAGAAGCTGAATTACAAAACCACATGAATAGTCTAAACCAAATGTGTAAGGAACATAACATGAAAATTAGCACAAGTAAAACAGAGTTAAAGAAGATAAAACAACAACGATGCACCTAAACGAACATCCCTTAAAACAAGTAAAGAGTTTCAAGTACCTAGGAAGTATAATATCATCAAATCGCATATCAGAAGACGAGATCGAAAATAGATGCAATAAGGCAAACCAACTCATTGGACAAATGGCACCAAGACTAAAGAACAAACATGTATCAATAACTACTAAGAAAGCACTTTACACCACAATCTTCCTAACAACTCTATGTTACCAATGCCAAACC
The DNA here is from genome assembly GCA_014155875.1 of Cepaea nemoralis. Taxonomy (NCBI): domain Eukaryota; kingdom Metazoa; phylum Mollusca; class Gastropoda; order Stylommatophora; family Helicidae; genus Cepaea; species Cepaea nemoralis. The sequence continues at coordinate 113,714 of JACEFZ010025850.1, forward strand.
TGGACAATGACAGAAAAAGAAAAAAGAAAAATCACAACAGAAATGAGATTCCTGAGAAGAATACTCAATGTATCAAGAAGAGATAAGATCAGAAATGAAGAAATCAGGACTAAATCAGGTTATAGCTGCACTAGATTTTATTAGGAAGCAGCAAGTCAAATGGTTTGGCCATGCAATTAGGTTACCAACTAACAGTATACCACAACAAGCAATGATGTACAGACCAGAGGAAAGCAGAGAAAGAGCCCGACCACGTAAACGATGGACGCAGGGAATAGCAGAGTCTATGGGTATTTCGATACATGAAGCCCATAAACGGGCACTCTCCCGCTGTTTATACTTCACCTCGACACCGCAAGGTACAAGAGGAACATGATGAGATGGGATGAGATGAGATGAGTTCTCGGCTGCATACATACCGCGAATAGCAGGTTAAAACAATGTTTCTTCTTCACTGATGTAAGGGGGAAAAAATCAAGACCAGTGTTGTTTGGCAAATCCAGCTTACCTTTCTGTAGTCTGGAAAACAAACTACGCAGCTACACCGCCTAAAATGATGAAGGAAACAAAAAAATGGGACTTGACAGTAGAACCACTAATGGCCTGGCTTTCTATCTTAGGTTTTGAATTTAACCTGTCCACATTTGCATTTCACGTGCGAGGCAGATAATATTTTAATATTTGAATAAGTCATACAGCCAAACAGACGAGTGGCCATGGGGAGTACTCTTGGTCCTATTCTAGCAAACATCTTCATGGCAAATTTAGAAGAAAAGAAATCCTCAGACATTAACAACCTGGTCTTTTACCGTCGTTATGTGGGCGATATATTAATTATCATCACAGACGTGCTACAATCAACATCTTTCCAGGCCATAATGACCATGTCACATAAAAACATCTCTCTATCTATGGAACACGAACACAATGAAGCTTTGCCGTTCCTGGATATCCTAATGAGACTAGGGCAGACGGCACAATTTAAAGATCAGTGTACCGCAAAGACACATGGACTGGCCAATACTTAAATTTTCATAGCTTCGCACATGTCCAGTACAAACGGGGCTTAGTACGGACCCTGTTTGACCGTACTAGGAATATATGCACCCAGGACACACTGACAGAGGAAATTGAAACCCTGAAGAATGTCTTACACCTGAATGGATACTCCACAGGATTTATAAAGAGAACACAATGAAGCTTTGCCGTTCCTGGATATCCTAATGAGACTAGGGCAGACGGCACAATTTAAAGATCAGTGTACCGCAAAGACACATGGACTGGCCAATACTTAAATTTTCATAGCTTCGCACATGTCCAGTACAAACGGGGCTTAGTACGGACCCTGTTTGACCGTACTAGGAATATATGCACCCAGGACACACTGACAGAGGAAATTGAAACCCTGAAGAATGTCTTACACCTGAATGGATACTCCACAGGATTTATAAAGCGCCACTGCCAACAACCGACACCAAAATCAGACATAACTACAATCCCTAAGCTCAAGGTATTTATCTAGCTAACTTTTCGAGTGGATGATGTAATGCAACGTCTACAGGACCGGCTCATTACAGCACTCGGCCGAACATTCTGTGCTGCAACTCCAGTTATTACGTACAAAACCACACCTATTTCCACCCCAGCAGTAAAAGAATCTACCCCTCTGTACGCCACATCAAATTGCATTTACCAATGCACATGTAGGTGCGAATCTACCTACATCGGCAGAACAGAGCGGCAGCTACACAGCAGAACCACAACACGTACCAAACTGGGTTGACAAGATATTACACACAGGCGATGGGATCATGGGAAGGCTGCCACACCACAAATATAAACTTTAGGCGTCGTCCATTGCACGTCATGTCTTGGAAACCGGCCATGTAATTGATAGAGACAGTGCTTTTTACGTGTTGTTTCATACACAAAATAGTCTAAACGGTAATATTTTTCTTTAATACAATATTCAGTTTTTTTTTTTTTAATGTAAAAAAAAAAAAAAAAAAAACCTCTTTTCTGAAGTCTTAACATGTCACTTTTTATGTTCACTTCATGTAATTTCTTTTATTCACTCTGATCGCGATGATTGTGTTGTTTTCCAAAAATCAAACTTTTTTTTAGATATAAGTTGACATCAAGTGCTTCGAAACCTCAGACGTATAGATTAACACAAAATTCGAGAATGTTTATAAGTAATGATTAGCACCCACACCAGGCAAGCAAATCAAGTAGGTATCAGGTCAAAACAGACAACACCAAAACGAGAAGCTATGAGTGTCTTGTCGATAGACCTCAAAGTAGACTAATTTCTCTAGCGGGTTGATGGCCTTCATTTCCAGCGTGACCTCTGATGTCCACTGCAGTCCCTTTGTCTTCAGTGTAACAAACGAAGGACCCTTTCACGTCATGAGTAGTGGGTTTATGATGCTAATCCCATTTATAGAACAATCGGCAATCGATGGATTGATCTGGTCAATACCATACCTTTACCTCCCAGAAAATTTCCGCTACTCATTTTAGGCTTGTTCGGCCCGGAGCTCAGAAGCCCGCCTGCCCCCCCAATGGCCATGGGTTCGAATTCTTATAAAATCAAGCTATTTAAATATGAGTCTAACAACATATGCCCAATGCGCCTAAAGCATGCAGAGGTGTCCTTACAATATGACCAATACACCGTACTGGTAATATTTCTACAGGCGTCTAGAAAGGTCATTTACTTTACTTTAAGGAACAGGTGGCCAGTAATCACGTCTCGTAGGCTTGAATGCCGGAGGAATAGATGGCCAGTCATCACATCTTGTTGACTTGAATGCACGGAGGAAAGGTGGCCAGTCATCACATCTTGTAGGCTTGAATGCACGGAGGAAAGGTGGCCAGTCATCACATCTTGTAGGCTTGAATGCACGGAGGAAAGGTGGCCAGTCATCACATCTTGTAGGCTCGAGGCAGGGAGGAACAGGTGGCCAGTCATTACATCTTGTAGGCTTGAATGCACGGAGGAAAGGTGGCCAGTCATCACATCTTGTAGGCTCGAGGCAGGGAGGAACAGGTGGCCAGTCATTACATCTTGTAGGCTCGAGGCAGGGAGGGACGGTGGCCAGTCATCACATCTTGTAGGCTTGAGGCAGGGAGGAACAGGTGGCCAGTCATTACATCTTGTAGACTCGAGGCAGGGAGGGACGGTGGCCAGTCATCACATCTTGTAGGCTCGAGGCAGGGAGGAACAGGTGGCCAGTCATCACATCTTGTAGGCTTGAATGCACGGGAGGAAAGGTGGCCAGTCATCACATCTTGTGGGCTTGAATGCAGGGAGGAACAGGTGGCCAGTTATGACATCTTGTGGGCTTGATTGTAGGAAGGAATAGATGGCCAGTTATCACATCTTGTAGACTTGAATGCAGGGAGGAAAGGTGGCCAGTCATCACATCTTGTGGGCTTGAATGCAGGGAGGAACAGGTGGCCAGTCATCACATCTTGTGGGCTTGAATGCAGGGAGGAACAGGTGGCCAGTCATCACATCTTGTGGGCTTGAATGCAGGGAGGAACAGGAGGCCAGTCATCATATCTTGTAGACTTGAATGCAGGGAGGAACAGGTGGCCAGTCATCACATCTTGTGGGCTTGAATGCAGGGAGGAACAGGTGGCCAGTCATCACATCTTGTGGGCTTGAATGCAGGGAGGAACAGGAGGCCAGTCATCATATCTTGTGGGCTTGAATGCACGGAGGAACAGGTGGCCAGTCATCACATCTTGTAGGCTTGAGGCAAGGAAGAATAGGTGGCCAGTCATCACATCTTCTAGGCTTGAAGCAAGGAGGAATAGGTGGCCAGTCATCACATCTTGTTGACTTGAATGCACGGAGGACAGGTGGCCAGTCATCACATCTTGTTGACTTGAATGCACGGAGGACAGGTGGCCAGTCATCACATCTTGTAGGCTTGAGTCAAGGAGGAATAGGTGGCCAGTCATCACATCTTATAGGCTTGAAGCAAGGAGGAATAGGTGGCCAGTCATCAAATCTTGTTGACTTGAATGCACGGAGGAAAGGTGGCCAGGTATCACATCTTGTAGGCTTGAGGCAGGGAGGAATAGTTGGTCAGTCATCACATCTTGTAGGCTTGAATGCACGGAGGAACAGGTGGCCAGTCATCACATCTTGTAGGCTTGACTGCACGGAGGAAAGGTGGCCAGTCATCACATCTTGTATGCTTGAATGCAGGGAGGAATAGATGGCCAGTCATCACATCTTGTAGGCTTGAATGCACGTAGGAAAGGTGGCCAGGTATCACATCTTGTAGGCTTGAGGCAGGGAGGAACAGGTGGCCAGTCATCACATCATGTAGGCTTGAATGCACGGAGGAACAGGTGGCCAATCATCACATCTTGTAGGCTTGAATGCACGGAGGAAAGGTGGCCAGGTATCACATCTTGTAGGCTTGAGGCAGGGAGGAACAGGTGGCCAGTCATCACATCTTGTAGGCTTGAATGCACGGAGGAAAGGTGGCCAGTCATCACATCTTGTAGGCTTGAATGCACGGAGGAAAGGTGGCCAGGTATCACATCTTGTAGGCTTGAATGCACGGAGGAAAGGTGGCCAGTCATCACATCTTGTAGGCTCGAGGCAGGGAGGAACAGGTGGCCAGTCATCACATCTTGTAGGCTTGAATGCACGGAGGAAAGGTGGCCAGTCATCACATCTTGTAGGCTTGAATGCACGTGAGGAAAGGTGGCCAGTCATCATATCTTGTAGGCTCGAGGCAGGGAGGAACAGGTGGCCAGTCATTACATCTTGTAGGCTTGAATGCACGGAGAAAAGGTGGCCAGTCATCACATCTGTAGGCTTGAGGCAGGGAGGAACAGGTGGCCAGTCATCACATCTTATAGGCTTGAGGCAGGGAGGAACAGGTGACCAGTTATCACATCTTGCTGGACTTGAATGCAGGGAGGAACAGGTGGCCAGTCATCACATCTTGTAGACTTGAATGCAGGGAGGAACAGGTGGCCAGTTATCACATCTTGCGGGCTTGAATGCAGGGAGGAACAGGTGGCCAGTCATCACATCTTGTAGACTTGAATGCAGGGAGGAACAGGTGGCCAGTTATCACATCTTGCGGGCTTGAATGCAGGGAGGAATAGGTGGCCAGTCATCACATCGTGTAGACTTGAATGCACTGAGGAACAGGTGGCCAGTTATCATATCTTGTAGACTTGAATGCACTGAGGAACAGGTGGCCAGTTATCACATCTTGCGGGCTTGAATACAGGGAGGAATAGGTGGCCAGTCATCACATCTTGTAGACTTCATTGCGTTGAGATATAGGTGGCCAGTTATCACATCTTGTATGCTTGAATGCACAGAGAAACAGGTGGCCAGTTATCACATCTTGTGTGCTTGAATGCAGAGAGGAACAGGTGGCCAGTTATCACATATTGTGGGCTTGAATGCACAGAGGAACAGGTGGCCAATTATCACATCTTGTAGGCCTGAATGCATGGAGGAACAGGTTTACAGTCATCACATCTTGTATGCTTGACTGCACGGAAGAACAGGTGGCCAGTTATCACATCATGTTGACTTGAATGCAGAGAGGAACAGGTGGCCAGTCAACACATCTTGTAGGCCTTAATGCAGGGAGGAACAGGTAGCCGCTCATCACATCTTGTAGACTTGATTGCGTTGAGATATAGGTGGCCTGTCTTCACATCGTGTAGACATGAATGCAGGGAGAAACAGGTGGAAAGTCATCACATCTTGTAGTCTCGACTACACGGAGGTACAGGTGGCCTGTTGTCACATCTTGAAAGCTTGAATGCAGAGAGGAACATATTTTAATGACTCACGTGTTGGGCGATATAACCCACATGTAGTATTATTTGAGGCATCATTCATCTCATTCCTTCGGCGGGTCATTCCTCAAATGCTACTCAAATATCACCTGATATACCACTGCCCTTGTCCATAGGCTGGATTAGTGGAGCTGTATTCACTGGGAGAGAAAGTCATGTTATTTTGCCATCATCACTTTTGAATTCACAAGAGGAGTGTGTCGGGGTATTGTCCATTATCAGCAGTGCTTCCTGTTGCAACTTTATTTTATTTTAGACGATGACAGATAACAAAAACTGACGGTTAAACGTGTGACGGTTAATTCAAGGTTTACTCTGTGTGTGTGTGTGTGTGTGTGTGTGTGTGTGTGTTTATATATATATATATATATATATATATATATATATATATATATATATATATATATATATATATATATATATATATATATATATATATATATCTTTTTATGTTTTTATTATGTGATATGGCTGTTCTTGAGTGGCTCCCTAAAAATAGACAAATGAAGTCTTTTTATGAAAATACAATTTTATTCTACAAACATTAAACAGAAAAAGGGGGGGGGGGTATGTCGCGGAACTACTGTAAGTTAACGATAAGATGATAAACTAATAGAGACAGCCTGTTTTCACAGCTGCAATTGTTTGTTACTAGTACAGAAACATTCACGTCGGATCAAGGGAACCGCCAGTCCTTGAAAATTCTCTAGGAAAAGGAACATGTCGACTTGTTGTTTTGTTGAATCGCGAGATGAAGGGACAGAAGGTTGCTTTAGTTGAAGAAAGGGGAGACGAAAATTCCTGCGAAATTAGGGACGAATTGTCTGCCCCTGAGAACACCTGTTGTTGACAGGAGAATGACGTCACTCGGACAATCTCCGACTGCAGAAAACAAATTCTTTTGCCGCCAGTGTGAAGAATGGAATTGAACTATTCAGAAGTGTTAGCTGGCTCGGTTCTAGTGTTGAATAGAATCGCATGTGTTCTGTATCAATTAACATGTGTCTTTTATGGGAAATTGTGGATTCGATTCCGGATTGAGCTAGGATTGCATAAGGTATTTGCGGGATAGCATCTAGCTGTAAATAATGTGGAATAGCTTAGTGATAGATAGAGCTTAGAACTCTATCATAGTGTTGTTGCGTTGTGGTTAGGTAGTCAAGGAGTATCGGCGACAGTAGGCAATCGCATTGTTAAAATTAACTAGTGTGAGAAGTCAAGTAGCTCAGCTGGTTGGGAATAGTGAAATGGGATGATGTTTAGAGAGACTGAGGATGGTTGGGGGGATAGGGAGAATGTCCAATGGTGGGATCTTCCAGTGGGGTCTACTGGGGTTCTACACTTTACATTTTGCTCTGTCCTTGTCTTGCCCTACCTAAGTCCTAGGTGATGAGCTCCTCTGCCCATGACAGAGTTGGTTCACTGTCATGTATCTGAGTGAGGCCATCGGCCTACACTCATCTAATAGGGGTCAGTGACAAGTTGCTCTCACCGGGTGTGTTGTTCTCTCTTTTACAGGTTCCCTCAGGTTAGGATGAAAACCACTGAAACATGGCAAATTAAAATCCTGGAGAAAGTAGTGCAGGAAGGTTTATACATCAGCCTTTGCACTGGGCCTATGATAGAAAAAGTCTGAAGGACATGGCTCTGGTGAGCCGATACCTATAAGCATCCAACAGGATGACTTCTCAGAACAATAATGTTTGTGTTACACGCCACACGAGACCTGAACATTAGTGAGTGTGTTTTGTTTTTGTTTTCCACATCATATGGAAAAATAACAATAGGAAGTGTCAAGGAAATTAGTAGATTCCTGTGAGACTATGTACAATACTTGAGAGAGGGTGAGAACTTTAGGACATCTCTTAGAAAGGAATAATGTTAATTTCAAGGGACAGTGTTCTGCGTTTTCACTATTCAGGAATTGTGAAGTCTCAAACTCTAAGAACATTTAGGGACAGTGTTTATGATCAAGTTAGGATCAGTATCGGACTATATCTGTGATTGATGTCCTAGTATCGTGATTATCACAAGCTACCGGAGATAGTCTACATCTGGCAGGAGGGACACATCGTTTGGTGAGGTCTTTTGTGCTGACTCAGATGATGTTGTGTAGTCCTTACCATGATGATCGGATGGTGCTCCTGAGCTGCTCGGTCTGATTCTACAGATACACTAGAGTATGCGACACACATTCTACACATACACTTCTCACATACATACACCTTGCTTCATTAAATTATTTGTTATTAATTTTTAGAAGCTAGAGTTGTTGAATATGTTGTTTTGGGGAAGTGTGAGAGGGGGCATGATCCAATGGTGAGTGAGAGAGAAAGAGGTATCCATTGACTGAGGGAGTGTGGTGGACGGAATCTGGTGGATTCTCCAGAATAATGATATGGGGTTAAAAATAATGTGGGTGTTGATTCCCCTCACTCCAGGGACGACACTATAATTGGAACACACGACAGGGTATTCACTATGATGCAAAGTCAAGTATTAAAATTAATTTTCATCACGGTAAAATATTTTGCTGTGCAAGTGTGACCGGTGGTGAACGATCCAGAGTAGTTGGCTATTATAAAAGGGTTCATCGGTTACTTAGCTGTTAAAACAGGTAGCCTCGAGTTAATTGGTTTTTATAAACTCGAATCGCGGATTACTTGGTTATTATAAAACGGGATTGCTACTTGTGAAAGGTTGGGAAACGTTGTTCTAAAGAAATCTTGTCAAACTGAAAAGTGCTTCACAATTCTAGTGTGAGTGACAAGAAACTTACAAAGATAGAACAGAACGACAAATAGCAAATCATGTAACTGGACAAATACTAATGTGGATGGAAAAGAGGGTTAATCAGTTTTCAGGAATTCCTATGCAGTTGACAGATCATATAACGCCCATTTCGGCATTTCGACACATTGTTTAATTTTTTTTTTTTTTTTGGTGTGTGTATATTCTTTACAGGATATCGCTGTCAACACCAGTATCTTTCAGCTGGATGTTTATTTCTTGGCGAGATTACGCTCAGTAGTTTGCCATTGCTTTCTGAGCGGCCGGCTCACATACCCCGTAAGTTATCGATGCGATTCGAACCAACACTGCTTAATAGCTAACATAAAGTTAAGAAAACAAAGGCGTTAAAAAAAAAAAAAAAAAGGCGTTTCGTATATTGTATTCTTGGAACAATAAACTATTGCTCAAATAAATCGATGCGTTAGCAATTAGGCGGTTCCGGCCAGTTTTTTGCAAACCGAAAGATTTCATTTTGAATTTACAATTATCGTGAGAATAACTGATGCATTTGAACAATTCTAGTAACTCTGTTTTAAGAATTAGAGTATGCACATGACGAGCTGCTGTGAAAATTACCATGCAATATATCGTGCAACCCATTGTTTGTTTGTGGCTTCTATGATTACATTCACTAAGGGAATACATTGTGAAATTCTTGAGTTTTGATACTGGCACCAGCCCTTCATATTTTGCACATGATGTGTGATTCGTTTCGCAATGTCTTTTGATATTTTATTCCTGTAGAAGTAGTGTAATTATGGCATCAAATTGTGTATTTTGGACTTAACTGATATGAAAACAAATAAGAACCCCCACTTTTCTTGAAAGACACGACCTTCTTTTGTAAGTTTTCTTGTCTTTTTGCTTCGAGAAGTAGTTGCCGTTGTATTTTCATAGTTTTTGGCCCTTTGAGTGCATACGCCAATAAATACGAAAGTGAAAGATCTGCGTTGCGTTATAAGCTTTGCAAAGGTACCGGCGAACAGAAACAACAGAAGTATCATACAACTATAAACTGTTAAAAGAAGGACAGGCGGCAGCAGAATATAACATTAAGAAATAAATACAGTTAAGAGGAACAACAGGAACAATTAATAACTTAATTAGGCTTAAAATAGAAAGCCAGTTAATCAGCTCCTTGGGATGCATCCACCCAGCTGGAATCAATACTGTTGTAGATGCAACTGTATAACTTTGCTACCTCCCTCTACGTATCATTGTCTAATCAACTGTTTGCACACACTCAATTTCTTATTTGGCAGCTTTCACAACTGAACTTCTAAGCCTCCTTTGAAGCAACAAATGATTTGTTTATATATATATATATATATATATATATATATATATATATATATATATATATATATATATATATATATATATATATATATATATATATATATATATATATATATTTAAAAAAATTCTAATTTCATGTTATTCTTTAGATCTGTTTGTGTTATTACAGATGAAGATTTGTGTAATCGAAACGTCGTTCTTTGTGTCGCAGTATACTTATATTTATTTTATTATTATAATTTTTTGGCACTTTTTAAATCTCCCGAAATTATTCCTAATTGATATATTAAAAAGACATCTCTATTTCGATTTATGCTATTCTCACATCTTTTTTTTTTTTACATTTTTGTTTTTGTTTGCTTTTTAAAGGCAAACATACAGTTTATAATCTCAATCAATAGAGGAAATCCTAGTTCAGATATAAGGGCAAATAATCAAAGAGTTGCATGCATGAAGTAAATATAACTCATATCCTATTTAATCTAATACAAACAAGTGATGACATATTCAGCTTGATGATATGAGGTAAATGGCCACTCAACACAAGATGAAACCGTCATGATTAGCCTCTGACATGAGAGCAATTGCTGAATGTACACAGGAGCAGTAAATGGTAAATGAGCCGAGGCTAATGGAAGGGTGACTCGGGGCAACCTGGGAGGATATCTCACGGATCAGGGTGTAGCCCTGACAGATTGCCACATAACGGAACACGCGCCACTAAATATAAAGAAGAGACCTTACTGGATTTTCCCAGACAGTCACAAAACTGGACGACAAATATGAGAAACCAAGGAAAGGAAAAACAACGTCATTGGACGGCAACGGGAGACGCTGTGAATTCGTGGATTCGAAAGGATGTGTTTATAAAAGGCTCCGTGTGAAGGCGACACCTGGAGGCAGTGATTTCAGGATGAAACAGCTGGGACTCCGGAGAGGAATTTATTGAGGCGACAACGGTGAATGGATCGGGAATGGAAATCCACCTAGACTGAATTTTAATATCCAAGAAATTGAGCTGAAGAATGGATAGGAAGGCTTCAAGGGCGAAGAGCTGGTTTGGGAGCTCAGGGGTGGATGTATTTGAGTAGGTGCCGATCCTGTGGTTAGGGATCAGCCTGCTTTTCTGCCAGAGTTTTAATCCTGTTACCGGTGGCGGAAATAAACGTCTGGAAAATCGTTCGCTTCACTTGAGTATGCTGTTCTGAATCATTCTGTTATCAAGTTCCGATTTTTCGATGATGCTTTTTGTGTTTGCTCCAGTTGCGTTTAGCGGACAGGCACTTTGAGACATGTGGGGGTCGTTTCTGGACACCGTTTGTTGATCAACATAAATTCCCGCCAGTTTCTAAGAGCTGAACATAAGGAATTACGCACCAGCGGCGCAGTTCACACCGTGCTACACAGAAAGAAACAACACAAGAATTGTCACGTCATAAGGAGACAAAGATGGTGAAGACCCATAAAGGTAAAGTCTAATTTACTTCACAATTTATAATTGCGCAGTGTGTCGATACGAAGAGACATTGTCACCAATATCGACAAGTATGCAGACATAGAATAGTGCGCACAACCCAAAACATAAAGTGAAACACGATTTCAAGAACGTTTTTTAGAAGCACGTAAGAAACGCACGTTTTTACAAGTAACCACTATTGTATGAACATTATTGACAATTTGATATAAAACTGAAGATGTTTTACTATTGTCCAAATTGAAAAGTCATGCACATGTCTTACGTCACTAAATTATGAGCAAATAAAAACGGATTCTCTATTGAATTACGCGACATTTGAATACTTACTCGACATATATTCTGTCGCGCTTACAAAGAAGGAGTCTTTGTCCTCCAATTGGACTCTTCCACTCTTTCACATATCTAACGTCAAGAACATTGAAGTACACTGATCATCGCTGAGGAAGTAACTATAAGATTTTGAAGAAAGCGATGGATAAGCGTTGAATACCACAGAGTATACGGGACGAAGAACATTTACATAGTACAGTTATGCTACGATGCACATGGAAACATACTTATAGACACATATACGTTAATGGCACACTTTACCCAATTTAAACGATAACATTCCACACTGGGACATTACATTTATTATATCTTGGACATTGAAAGACATTCGCTAATTCTGTGAACATTACAGAAAGTTTTGACTTGTTTGTTCAGAACGCCAAAGCATTTAACCACCTACATGTGTGGGACATTTAAATCATACGTTCATTATATCTGCTGCCGACACTACTTCATGTCTGAATTATCGGCGCATAAGTGAGTTAGTGCATATTACGACATTTTTATATGCACACTTCGTCATATATCAAGATGGATAGCACGTACACCACGGACACTCGCCTCCACCATAATTGACAAGGAAGATGTTGCGTTATTTGGACGTTGCACATATCTGAACATATTTACAGCTGGACGTTACATACTTCAACGCATAATGACAACCAGGTCAGTGTACACATATTTATTTCGTCATTGAGGATTTTTCTACCATCAAGTCAACTTGGTCAATCGGGACCGAACACGAACTCCTCACGTCGGCATTTATGAACTGAATTTACGAACGTACTCTAATACGCTGACGCCAGGACATACGAACACGGTCACTCGGATTGAGAACAGTACTACACTATCGTTTTCCCATCGTGACACACAACCTGGTTGTCAGCAACTTGCTTGCGACAGGTCTTTCAGGACTCCCCTACTTTTGCACCGCACGAAATAATAACTCGTGTCATTTGCAAAAGGAATGCAATTTATTTAGAGCTGGTAATTCACAAGCTCTGCGAGCGGCATACTTCATTGACATTAAACAACATGGTACGTTACATAGATGTAATGAAGTGGTGAGAATGATACTATTAATCACTAACTGAATCTAAAGCCTAATATTAACTATTGTCTAGAAACTTATAGCATTCGTAAGGAACACGTCTACTCTCTAGTCGTCTCAGTCCCGTCTCTCCTCACGCTACACATTCCGTGTTCAAACACGGACGCTGTATCCTCCGTGCATTAGCGAGTCTTGCGTGCATAGTGTCCCAGCACGCTGGCCCGTTAACTCGAGTAACCGGGTACTCCAAGGTTACTCGTAGAGGCAAGCTTCCCAATGTCTTGGGGAAGCCCTCGCTCAACTGTACTCAACGCTCCCTTGGTTGACACAAGTGTGTCCCCTTGTGAAGCTATTTATAGCGCTGGTGTCTCTCCTGTCTGGTGTCTCCCTACTAGACTTTGTCTTAACTCTATTTCTTATATTCTTAACTCTCTAAACACTTATTGGAGATTTTGACACTGGTCACTCATTGGACTTTACTTACCAGAAGTCGAATCACGTCATTCAACTGTACTTACTTGACTGTGGGCATCATTCACTCAAGTACCTACAGCGCACATTCAGCCTAAAGTATCAATACTAAGGCTGAAATAAACTCAAGTTTCGTCGATACACCACAGCCGACTACGTGTTCTTATGAGTCGGTGACGGACCGCGTTGGTGCAGGGTGCGAGTACAAGTTAATTGTACTATCATCTCAAGGCAGGAGCAACAATCGTTACACAGCTCTCCTCACATATTTTCATGCAACCAGGATACCACTGATCGATTGCCTATTACGGATCAGTATAGTTTGGAACTTATCAACACGTAATTGAGAGTCTCAAATTATATCAATTCTCGAGCGATTCAAGTATTACTGTACGTTCGGGAGATGCACTAAAGGCCAGTAGCAATTGCATTGTTGATGTATTATAGCATTGATCCTAGTAATAAGGCATTATTTATCAAAAAAGAATTTTTGTGGGCGGTTGGAAGGGCCTTGATGAGCTAATTGAGATTATTACTTGATTGGTTCATGAAGTGATTTGTGTGTTGATAGTCGCCAGGTCATTACGAGTTAATTTTTTGTTTTGATCTTGCGGGCGTCACCACAATACTATTGTCTTGTCATAACTGTAGTAGTATAGTATGTGCGTTACCCGTCAAAAATGTGGATAAAAAATTTGTTATTGTTTGTAAACAGTAATACATATTCGCGTCACTCGTCATTCGTCTTTGATGATTGTTAGTTGTCTTGCGTTGCATATACTTTATATTGGATATATTTCTTCATATTTATTTCTCTAGTTTATATTTATTTCGTTCATTATAGAGATATTTGATTGATTTTTTTTGTGGTGTTCGAATTGACACTACAAATTTAATTGAGTTATATTTGCTCAATTGTGATACAACATTTACCTTACTATCTGAGTGATAGTGATTGGAGACAATATCACAATTTTATCGATTCTTTTCTCCTCTTGCCTACTTCCATATTTATTTCAGCCAGATAGCTCATTTTACAGGTAGGACATTAGGACAAGATGTCTACACTGCAACATTTCATTGAGTTGGGTGAGAAGACTGGTTTAACCGGTGCCGAACTTCGAAATTGGGCGAAGCTTGAGCTCAGTGAACAACAGAAACGAGACAAAGAGGTTCGACAACTACAAATTGCAAATGAGAAGGAGGAACGACAGGAAAGACTGGCATCAGAAAAGCAAGATAAACAACTTGAGAGAGAACTAAAGGAAAAAGAGATGGTGTTGGAACGCGAACGAATGGAGGCTAGAGAAAGAGAATTAAATGTGGAACGCGAAAAGATTGCAGCGGAAAAAGAGAAGTTAATTATGGAAATACAATTAAAAGAAAAACAAATGGCTGCAGAAGCGGAACTTAAGGAGAAACAATTGGCAATTGAGAAGGAGATATTTTGGAAAGACATGGGTAAGAAGTTTGGTTTGACTGAGACAAACCTTAGGAATTTGGCAAGGGAAAGAGTTGAACGATTAGAAATGTTGATAGAAGAGAAAAGAAGGAAACAACTACAAAAAATTTATGAAACGAATACCAAAGAGTTAATTCAAAAAGTAACCGTCATTCGCAAACCTGATGAGACACTCACAAGTATAAGTACCCAAAGTGAAGTGACACAAGAAGAAAAAGATAAAGAAGAAGATAACACACAAATAGAACAGGTTACACCAACTGTTAACGAAAACGATATAACACAAATGTGTGATAACGCAACAGAAAAGAGTGGTGTTCACATCGATAATCAAGAATTAACAAACATTTTTCATCAAATGATTCTACATCCGAGAACATAAATGATGATCAGAAACAAAACAAACGAGATTATTTGTTTTTAAATGACATAATTTTGAAACATTCAAAAAAGGAGACCAAAAGTTACACGCACTGATGGTTACTTGTCTTACTTCTGGTACACATTTACCAAACATACGGCATTGCAGCGTATGCATTACAGAAGATATACAAGACTGAAAACAATAACATTGTTCCAATCAACAAATTTACAATGTACAAATATAGGCATGAGTGCAGATGAGAGATTTTACAAGTTTGAAACAAAGAAATAGAGAACGACATAGAATGAAAGGAAGAATAAAAGAAAAGAATAAAAGAAAAATAAAATGGGATGAAAGTGTTAGGTTCATATTAACACAGAATACATTACAGACACATTAGGCTCTTAGGTCTTATTACTTAATTATGGCATGTGGCACTGATATAAATATATACTTTTTAGAGATGTTCATACTATCTAATATCTCTACACTCAGTTGGATAATATTTCGGTTCGCTATTCTTCGGATAATTGTTCGTAACTATATATTTATTAGAGAACTTAATAAATTATTTGGTCAATCACATTCTGTGAGACATTCTCAGTCGATTATAATTAATAAAAAGGCAGATCTTTGTTATGAGTTAATTAGTTATATATATTAATGTTCTGTTCTTTCATAAGTTATTAAGAAATTCGATAAAGATATATTCAGATAGCGCCGAATTGAGGGAGCAATGCTATAAGAATCAACTAAATATTAATAGATTATTATTACAAATAGAATTTAGTCAAGTGGGTACATATGCTACCGATTTTCCATTGACAGCGTGAGTGAAGGGAATAGTCGGAATAAGAACTTCACAAGAGATGCGTGATTGGAACATTCATTGTGCATTCAATGGCCAAACAAAGTATTTTGTTTTGTATTGTCACACTAACTTTGAACAGTATATGATTGTGTTAATAATAGTTATTCATTAGTTGATTGTTAAATTTAAAGAATTAGAATTATTAATAAGTAATTGAAAATTAGTATAGTATTGGTATAGTATTAATATGTTATTGGTATTAATATAAATATTTAATTCTATGATATTAATTATTTACTTGCATTAACAATGTTGTTAGATTAATTAATATTATATTAGATGGATTAAGCTGCACAGAAGGAGCAAAAGAATAGATACAATCAAGCGACATTCTTAAAATATCCACAAGAAAAGGATCAATGGATTCTCAAGGAGGAAAGCATATAAGTCACCCTACCCATGGAGATAAATTTCAGGAACAGAAATAGATATATGGTACCAAACAAGGACAACAAGGATCAACTACAACAAAAATGGTTACATGGAAAACCTCATTATTACCCTCGTCCTAAACTCATGGTAATACCTAGAGTTAGGACACACTTGTCTATTATGACAAGGTAGGGACTAATATGTTTATTAGTTGGTCTGATTGCCCATGATCAGCCACACGTCGTCCAACGGAGGGTTTGGACAGGTGGGCGTGCCCGTTATGTAGCTTTTTTAAAGGGTAGATAAGGGGGTAAAACCAAGTGCTATTCAGTTGTAGTTAAAATTGTTGTGATAGTCGTACAGATATACAGATATAAAGGAAAAAAATTATAAATAATTTTTTTTTATCTGGGAGGGGGCATTATGCCACATAACGGAACACGCGCCACTAAATATAAAGAAGAGACCTTACTGGATTTTCCCAGACAATCACAAAACTAGACGACAAATATGAGAAACCAAGGAAAGGAAAAACAACGTCATTGGACGGCAACGGGAGACGCTGTGAATTCGTGGATTCGAAAGGATGTGTTTATAAAAGGCTCCGTGTGAAGGTGACACCTGGAGGCAGTGATTTCAGGATGAAACAGCTGGGACTCCGGAGAGGAATTTATTGAGGCGACAACGGTGAATGGATCGGGAATGGAAATCCACCTAGACTGAATTTTAATATCCAAGAAATTGAGCTGAAGAATGGATAGGAAGGCTTAAGGGCGACGAGCTGGTTTGGGAGCTCAGGGGTGGATGTATTTGAGTAGGTGCCGATCCTGTGGTTAGGGATCAGCCTGCTTTTCTGCCAGAGTTTTAATCCTGTTACCGGTGGCGGAAATAAACTTCTGGAAAATCGTTCGCTTCACTTGAGTATGCTGTTCTGAATCATTCTGTTATCAAGTTCCGATCTTTCGATGATGCTTTTTGTGTTTGCTCCAGTTGCGTTTAGCTGACAGGCACTTTGAGACACAGATAGCCTCCTTCTGTGGCACGTGCTTCGCTTTCTCCAAGCTTATTCAAATGTGTTTGCTGTGTGTGTGTGTGAGTGTGTAGACGTCTGTGGGAGGCAGGGAATATGGGAAAAGAAGACAGCCAGTGATCCCAGCGGTCGCCATATGTGTTATTGGCTTTCCGTTATTGTTAGTCTGTTAGATGTGAGGGAATTCTACGTAAGCCAGTGTGGAGGCTGTTACAAACCCAAAGGCACACTTAACTGATTCTCTGCCAAGTTCCAGGACATCGGAACAGTAGACAGATTCTGACACCCCTGTGCCAGAAAAACGGCGCATGTTTGATACATTTTTGCTACCTTGCGCAATTTTAAGTGACGGTAAATTGAAAATCACACACCCGGAACATTTATTTTTCGGCATTGTAAGGCTAAACGTTCGCATCCATTGGTGTTTGTGAGACAACGCGTTTTAAACGTGTGTTAAGTTGTTTGTTTTGGTTTTTTACAAATACCAACGCCTTCGAGTATGCGGCCTCGTAGACTTACATCAGATCAAGCTAGATTGTTGTGTGAAACAGTTTTAGACGATAGTGATTCCGATTTGAACGAAGACTCAGATAGTAGTTTTAGTAGTGAGTCTAAATTTTTAGCACTTGGTGATAGAGAAACCTACAATGTACAGTGAAAGTTTGTCATCAGCAGAGGTGTCTGACAATGAATGGCAGGATGTCACAATTACTACTCAGCGCAAATGAAAGCAAACAGTACAAAATAAGAATAAAACTGGACATAAAACGTCGATTTTACAAGCTTCTGTAGAGCGTGATGCACCTCTCCTATCATCATAAACAGCATCGACATGGCAAGATGTGTCAGAAGGGGAAACAAAACCGAAGTTTGAGTTTTGCCCTCGAGGTTTTCAGGTCAACTTCAAACACCTATGAATTTTATGAAAGTGTTTTTTGATGATGACATAGTGGATTATTTAATTAAAAACATAAATGAATATGCAGAAAAGATGTTGATGCAGAACATCCTAAATGAAAACATTCTCGTCTGCTATCTTGGACCCCACTCACGAAACACGAATGGCTGAAGTTTACGTTGTCATTATTTCTATAGGGCTCGATCCAAGACCATGGATCAAGGACTATTGGAGTACTGCTGCACATTTATATACTCCTTGGTATGCCACTATGTTTTCCAGGAATCGATTTGATTCTATTTATCACACCATGCTTTATGTATGTGAACCAGACGCAGCGGGTGCAACTAAAATTGATCCTCTTGTTGACATGATTCTGAAGAAATTACAGGAAGCATTTTACCCATTTGAATATGTGTCCATTGATAAAATGGTTATTGGGTGGTAGGGCAGATTTCAGCACAGACAATACAATGCAACAAAGCCTCACAAGTACAACATAAAAACATTTGGCCTTTGTGATTCTGCGACTGGCTACGTAGTGAATTTAAAAATTTACTATGGAAGAAACAATGAATACAATCCGGATGTAGATCTCACAACTGCTCATGCAGTGAAAGTGTTTGCAACACTACTAATTGTTCTCAGTCCTGGTCATCACATCTTTGCTGACAGATTCTACACTTCAAAAGCTCTGATTGATTATCTGCATTGCAACAATTTCAATTATACAGGTACACTGAATGTCAACCGAGTGGGCTTTCCTCCAGAGCTGAAGTGTTTGCGACTTCAGCATCAAGAGATGAATTGGAGTCTTAAAGGAGATAGAATATTGTGTGTGGCATGGAGAGATAAAAATAAAAAGCTAAAACGCGATGCATTGTTGTCTCCAGCAAGTCTGTAGTTGGAACTTTTGAGACCGGAATGAGGTAATCGGTCAGCAAGCCGAAGATGATCCATGAATATAACATGTCGATGAATGGCTGTGACTGAATGGACCAGATGGTTAGATATTACAACATGCAAGATAGTAAATATCATGTACATATTGTCAATCTATTCTGAACACATCTGACAAGTGTTTTCCTGATTTTCAAAATTTTATGTGAAAAAGACACGCTTCAGAATCTGCAGCAAAACTTCTTTTTGGGTGGTTTTAAGGAATAATTCTGTATTATATAGTTGGACAAGTGGTGTTTGTTTCATAATTCAGTAAATTAAACAGGATTAACTGCAGAATATTATACAAAACCCCTTGGTAAGTGCAATTTTTAAATAATTTTTACATCTTTTTTCAAATGATTTTAAAAATAATGTTACTATTTTATTATATTTCTAACCTATACCAATAGTAGCAATACTAACATGTTCCTTGTACATTCCCCTTTATTTTGATATATATAATTCAACATATCTGCTACAATTTTAACCATTTTCATAACATTATTGTGAAACAACCCTACTTCCAATTTTCTGCAATGAATTTTCTAAATTTTGTGTGAAAAAGATATGCTTCAGAATATGCAGCAAAACTTCTTTTTTGGTAGTTTTAATGAGCAATTATGTTTATGTTGTTAAAGACAAGTGGTGTTTGTTTCATAATTCAGTAAATTAAACGGGATTAGCAGTAGAGGAGTAAAGAAAAAAAACCTTGATAAGTGCAATTTTTAAATAATTTCTGCCTCTTTAATTTCAGTTGTTATTATTAAACCTCTCATTATTGTCATACTATTTGTAACCTATCAATTAATTATTAACACTATCATGTTCCTTGTGCAGTCCTCTTTACTTTGATATATATATTACAATATATCTGCCACCATTTTAACCATTTTAAAAAAGAATTATTTTGACACACCCCTCCTAATTTTCTGAAATGAATTTCTGTTTGGTCAGGACTCAGTTTTTTGGGGGCACCGAATCAGCCAAGTATGTTACAGCAGTTGCTGTCATTAGTAAACATACTGTACTCGATCTCACACACAAACACACACAACACACACACACAACACACACACACACACTCACACACACACACATATATATATATATATATATATATATATATATATATATATATATATATATATATATATATATATATATATATATGCGATGATTGGTGGTATCAATCGCAGTAAGATGGCATATACAATCACAGCCTTAAGTTCAAGAGCCAATGTCACTGCTATATTAGTCAAAATATCGCTCTACCGTATGTGTCATCCCCTACAGTGTCATGACATTTTAACAATATCAACAACCTATGGTAAATAGAAAAAAAACAGCTATTGAGGAAACATTCTTACATAGTCCAAGAATTCGTCTCTATATCTGACAGTATTTACTCAAAATGATTAACAGTTACTTTACCTAGACAATTGTTGTGTTTCAGATGTACAGTAACCGGCCGTCTGCACACCACCATTGCTACTTCAAGTACTTGATGCTCACCAGGACATCTATGTCCTCAGTCTGTCAACTAATGCAATGTCATCTGTAATGGATTTTTCCTTCTGTGTCTTGCGTCTTCATAGTGTATTCATATAAGCATCTTCAAGTTCATTTGTTAGTAGTGTATACCGATTTGTAACACTGTATTCGCTTTGAACGCTAGTAGTATTACGTTGGTATTTGACCTCCCATTTTAGGTCCGCAGCATAGGTTCGGACCTTGTAAATCCTTATATGAAGAGTTTAGAACCTAAGGCGGACCCTCTCATAAACGGATCTACGGTGACCTACTTTTTAAAATCTCGCGGTTTTTGTTACGTCCGGTATCTCCGGGGGCTGGGCGAATCCGCGCAGGCCGGGCACGGACGGGTGGGCGCGGGGCGACCCGAATCGAGGCGGCCGGGATCAAAGCCCTTGGCATGGAGATCGATGATCCAAAATGGTGGTCCAAAGTGTAGACCAAATCGGAATTTCCGATCCATTCAACTTCAACACGTTATAGGTCATTACCGACTCAGAATGATAGTCCTGTATACAGGCTTATTAATCCGACGGTGATTGTGGTCTATGTAGTATAAAGGCAAATTGGACTTAATACAACGTCATTAAATAAGTGAGATCACATCATGGTTTAAAATATTATGGAATGAATATAATAGCATAAAGAAATAAGCTTATGAACATAGAAAACTGTCTTATTCCTAGTACCTAGTGACTTTTAAAAATAATTGTTAAAATGAAAGAGAATAATAATAATACGAATTATTTACCTTGTGCAGACCAGAATAAATTGTGTCCCTTGATATTTTCTCCAGTAAAATTCTCACGCACGCAACAGAGCAGGGTTAATGGAAGGTCAATCCGCGGGTCAATACATGTGAAATACTGATCAGAACTGTCTCGGTATACAGTAGAAGATAATACCAAAGTAGGCATGCTGAACGCAGAAGGTTCTAAAGATTTGCACCACGCATCTCTGTGTAAGCGTGATTGTGTCTATCTTTTATTGTGGGTTTTATATCTATCTATCTATCTATCTATCTATCTATCTATCTATCTATCTATCTATCTATCTATCTATCTATCTATCTATCTATCTATCTATCTATCTATCTATCTATCTATCTATATATCTATATATCTGTCTATCTGTCTATCTGTCTGTCTATCTGTCTATCTATCTGTCTGTCTGTCTGTCTGTTTATATAAAGTTCTATCTATCTATCTATCTATCTATCTATCTATCTATCTATCTATCTATCTATCTATCTATCTATCTATCTATCTATCTATCTATCTATCTATCTATCTATCTATCTATCTATCTATCTATCTATCTATCTATCTATCTATCTAACATTACAGTATTTAGTTCGCAACAAGCTTATTGTTGACAACCAATCAGGATTTCGACCAAAATATTCTTGCCATACGGCCCTAACAAACATGATAGAAAATTGGCACCAGAATATAAACAACAACAGCCTATGTGGAACTGTGTTTATTGATTTCAAGAAAGCATTTGATATGATAGACCATGTTATTTTAATTAAAAAACTTGAGACAATGAAAATTGGCCCTAATGTAGTCACTCTAATATCATCTTTTCTATCAAACAGAAAGCAAGTAGTATCACATAATAAATGTCTGTCTCATACCACTACCTTCAATATTGGAGTACCGCAAGGCTCTATTCTTGGCCCTCTATTGTTTGCCATATATATTAACGATCTACCTTTGCATCTTTCGTCGTCCTGCGATCTATTTGCAGACGACTGTACAGTGTACACAAATGCTGAAAACTGTATTTTATTGGAGTCGTCTTTACAACAAGAATTAAATAATGTAGTTAGGTGGAGCTATTCAAACCGTATGCAAATTAACATCACTAAAACAAAATCAATGTTACTAACAACCAGACAAAGACTTCAAACTCTAAGCTCACACACATCACTTCAACTTCACATCGATAACATGCCAGTAGAAAGTGTAATTGAGCACAAAACATTAGGCATAATCATTGATAGAAACCTAACCTTTAATTCCCACGTTCAAGCGCTTATTAAACAAACAGCGAAAAAAGTCTACCAACTCGCCAAAATTAAAAACTTCCTTGATGAGGACACAAGGAAACTATTCTATACTTCTCATATACAGACACACTTTGACTACTGCTCTACAATCTGGGACGGTTGTTCTAATTCAAACACCAAGCGACTTTACTCACTCCAGAAACGGGCCATGAGTCTAATTTATAACAAACATTTATCTGACAATCCTAGCCTGTATAAACGCCTTCAGTTACTACCACTCCGCAAACGCCTGCTTTTCAATAAAGCTAAACTAATTCACAAAATCCTGCATCGGAATGCCCCAAATTACCTTTGGCCATTGTTTAAATATAATGCTAGACACAGTAAACGTTTAAATATATTACACATTCCGAAGCCTAGGATTGACTTATACAAAACAAGCTTAACGTACTCTGCAGCTCAGCTGTGGAACAATCTTCCACAAGAAATCAAAGACATCACCAATCCCTATTCATATAATCGCAAATTACTCGAACACTATCTCAGTACGGACTATCTTCCCCCTTAATAATAGAGATAATAATAATAATAACAAAACCCTAGTATAACAGCCAGTCCCCTTTTGGTAGGCCATTATATTCCACATGGCTAATAACAAGTGTCAGACCATTATCTAATTTTACTGTGTCGTGTAGTTTTGATGTTCGCATTTTGCCCATGCCTTTATAATGCATATCTTTTATATTGTTGCTGTTCTCTGTTAGCCTTGAATGATGTGTGAATGAAATAATGTATGAAAGAGAGTGATAGAAGGGCAGAATGTTAGACGGGCCTGCGTGCCCAATTCTTAACCCTTTGAAAATAAAGTTTGTTCGTTCGTTCGTTCGTTCGTTCTGTCTGTCTGTCTGTCTGTCTGTCTGTCTGTCTGTCTGTCTGTCTGTCCGTCCGACTGTCTGCAAACTCTGCAATCCCGTCTAATATTTACACAACTACTCGTATTTATTCATTGGTTTCAAGTGGAGGACACGCTGTAGCGCTGTGGTAGAAGCCAGCAATTGCTGTGAAGTGATAACAGAACAATGACGTCATGTGTCACAAATATCCACGATCCCCGCAATTCTGCCTCATGCATGGCTAATATCTTCCTTGTGTATGTTCTAGGGCAGTTAGTCACTCTGTCTGGTGCTTGTAATAATAATTATTATTTTTGCTTCTGTTTGTCTGGCTGCTTATTTTCTTCCCGTCTCAAAACAAATTGCTTTATTTTGCTACTGCGCGTCTGCGTTATTATCTGTAAATACACATTTCTGACGTATATTAAATAGTTACACCATGGAGACAGACATAAGAAAAC
Source organism: Cepaea nemoralis (assembly GCA_014155875.1). Lineage (NCBI taxonomy): Eukaryota > Metazoa > Mollusca > Gastropoda > Stylommatophora > Helicidae > Cepaea > Cepaea nemoralis. The sequence continues at coordinate 137,822 of JACEFZ010025850.1, forward strand.
ACTATTTATGTTGCTGCCAATGAGCCATGGAGCGACAAGAATGCATGCGCTGTGCGCGGATGGCATTGTTATGCGTCACTGACTATTTCTGGTCTTGGCAGATGCTTTTGTCAGGTAATCGTTGCCAGGGGTCACAGTGATAACAATATGAGAGCCGAGCTGAAAGCAATACCTGAGAGAAGAAATGAAAGACGTAATAATCTGGGACAGAACAAATGACAGAGAGGGTAAAAGGCTGTGACGAGAAGACCCAATTAGTGACGTTAAGTCTTAACATACTGACATTGGGGCTACTCTAATATTTAGTCCTGTAGCGTTGACCCGACATCCGTCTTGGTTAATTTTGTCGGAGATCCTTCTCAACAGGTGTACGTTAAAGGCACAGTTCATAGATCTGAATTTGATTCAGTATCACCCGAATGTCTCGCCGCCTATCCTTTGACTACACAAGAATATTTTGCAATATTCTCAGCATCACTTCTCATCCGCTTTTACGCTAGCCTACTCCTGATTATTATTATTGTTGTTGTTGTTTTTATTATACATTTTATTACAATCAATCATATATGAATATTTCAAGGCTAATAATTAAAATCATTCATTGTAAGATTAACAAAATAAATGCACACAAATCAATGTTGTCACGTAAAGGTTATAATTAGCTGAACTTGTTATCATAAGAAGAAAAATATAGGTAGTTTGCTTCTAGTGAGAGTTGAGAGAGTATCTAGACCAGTTGTTCTCAATCGGTGGGGAATTTTCCCCCCCCCCCACAAGGGGGAATTTTAGGTTTTCTAAGGGGGGGGGGGGGGGTGTGTCGCGGAAAAACTTGATAGTTTCGATCGATGACAAACAAGACCTGACATTTGTCTACAATAACAGGCAATCCTTTGATGAGTAGGGGACTGAGGAACAAAATACGTCGCGAAAACTGTCTGCACACGGTCGGCATTTCTGTATGATGTGGGTTGTTCTAGAAACGAACAAGGGCGTCATCCGTCTGCAAGGCGGTAGTCGGCCTTTGATGTTGTAGACGGAATGTCTGGAAAGACGTCGGAGAGGTCTTGTGATGTAAGGGACATGATTCCCCAGATCCCAGACTAGCGGGACACTCGGAAGTGCCGGGACAAGTCCCAGATGAAAGCAAACTAGACGGCGGATTGATTCCAGTCAGTCTAAATACAGGGAGAAAGCCAGACTCTGGACTGATCTCCGTCTAGACTTTTTGGTGACGTCACTCAAGCCCCGATTTAAAACCAGTTGCGGTAAACAAGTTGAGTTAGTTGACCAAAATTTTTGAAGTGTTACAGATCGGCGCAGTATTCCGAGATGTGTTAATTGAAAGAGACTATAGTGTCAAAGTGTTGATATTTATCGGCGGACATAGATCCAGTCTGTGATTGCATAGTCTCAATCATCAACCGGAATAGGCATATGGTAGTCTATTAATCATATCTAACTTCGAGTATGATTAGGAATAGAGTACATGTACTGTGCGGTGATAGAATGTATTATAGGTGCGGTGATAGAAAGTATTATAGGAGCGTCGGCACTAGTAACCTATTGTGTAGCTTTAACTAGCTTGTGTAATATATCATTTAACTCAGGGAGTTAAGGACAATGTAGTGGGATAATAATTAGAGAGATTGAGGATGGTTGGGAGGAATGAAGGGAATGTGAAATGGTAGGATCTTCCAGTAATGCATCTGCTGGGTTTCTACCCGTTTCCTTTAATCTTTCCTTGTGTTTCCATATCTCAGACCAATGTGATGAGCTATTTGGCCGTATAACAGAGTTCGGTTCTACACTCACCTAATTAAGGTCAGAATTGAGTTGCTCTCACCAGGGGATTCTCTATTCTACAGGTTCCACTTACAGGTCCACTTGTTGATGGTGATACGATATACTACCAAGAAGTTAGTATCAAAGTTGAAGAAAAATGATGGCTCACGGATGGAAGACAGAGGTTACTGGGAGGCTTGTACACTGGGCTCATGGCCTAGTTGGTCTGCAGAATCCTGACTTCTGCTGAGCAGGACTTGATGAACATATGTGTGATTGTTCCTTGAGTGATATGCTACATCACTGTAGAATCAGAACACTATACGTAACACATATACCAATATATATAACTACCTGGAACATTAATAGGTTTTTTTTTTTTAATATGGGAAAAATCGTATAACCAGTGACTTATGAACAGTTATATTTTCCCATGTGACATCTAAGTTATTGGACAGATTCTCTGATCAATACACATTATTGAACAGTGTAAATTCACGGTGTTTGCTAGAGTGAAGACCAATATCGAACAGTGTCTATCATTGATGACCAGCTTCCTGATTGTTCGAGAGTGATCGGAGAAAGTTGTCACGTGGCCGGAGAAACATCTTCTTGGTGAGGTTTTCTGTCCGGAATACTTGGTGCTGTTGTGTGCTCAGCACAGTGATGTAACTATCTTTGCTCCTGTTTCACTGGTCTGATTCTACATTGCATTGGCACCTTTCCGTCTTGACAGACGATAGTTTGGTACATTGTGCTTCAAAAAGGCTTTTTCTTCTTTCTTTTCGTTCATCCGAAGTGTTTTTTTCAGATGTGATTGCGGTGTGTCTGTTATGCGCCCTTGGGCCGAAACCCGTAGGCCAACACATCCGACAATAGCGTGCTTTTTTGACCAGGTAGCATTCCTGGGAGACTCTCACCTTTGTGGTGCCATCTACAACCATGCTTGCCAAGTTGGAACGGTCGAAGACAACGGTCATCCCTCAAAGGAAGGCAGGGACAGTCCATAGCATTTTCCGCCATCCAAGGTTGCTTCCATAGTTGCAGGGCCGACACATAACGCCCTGGATCTGGGCTCACCGAGGGAAATCGTCACGTCCTGCTCATGGCTGCTTTAAATCCTCACTTCAATATATTGGTCATTTCGTTTGCCCCGGGCCATTACCGCACAAACCAGACAGGTTTGCAGACGGCATCCACTCAGCGAGTTTTCGGACATGTGCTTGTCGTTGCGCCCGTCAGAGCTGTTCCAGGCACGACAGACATTCGGAAAACTACCTAGTCAGAGCTGTTCCGAACAAGAGCGGCATTCGGAAACTAGGTAGTCAGAGCTGTTCCTAGCACGAGAGACATTCGGACGAGACATTTCACACGGACGTAATTGCGTAGTGTCAATTTTTAGTTTGCCACCCGTAGGACGACACTTCCGGCTTCCGGCGGGCATTTTTTAATGAGGTTAGCCTTCCTCGGGTTTCGAGACTTTTGTTTCGGCTTCCACACAGCAAGCTTTCGCTTCGGGCTGCCACGTAATGGATTCGCAAGACAGGCGTTCCATTTCGTGTCAACGAGACAATTTTCCACCTTTGACTACACTCACTCCATGAGTATGGTTACAGACTATCGGACGTCTGCGGGACGTGCGACCGAGGTGTTTTTCCACCTTTTGTACTCGCTCACGAGGTAGGCTACATGTGCTGCCGGCTCAGCACCTTACCTCCGTGCGTCTGTGGGCGAGTAACGGTCAGGCCCTTTCATCCGGGGATACCTCATATCCCCCAGCTAAGAGCCATCGAACGAATCTGCGCCGAGCATGTAGCGTTCTCAGCACATCATCACAATTTTGATGTAGGTTTGTGTCGGCCAGGCTCTCACTTCCGAGAGTTTATGGCTTAGAGACGTTCAGCCATACACCTCGGATGGGAGCCTTAGAGGTTATGTCCGGACTGACATTTTAGGGATCGTTTGCCTGGTTTTGACTGCTATCCTCAGTCTTACCTGCAGAGCAGTAGGTTGTGTCTCTCTTAGTCTGGTCCCTATCCCACGAGCCGTCCGATATGTAGTTTTCATCCATCGGCAAGCACATGGGGTCGATGGGACACGCAAGCTCCCCCACCACGGCAAGGTGGAGACACATCGGGGGTGTCAAAAAGGCTTAATAACTACGATCCATGGCGGTGGCGAGTGTGGCTGGTAAGGCAAATTCTTGCTGCAAATGTTTGCCCACAGTAGGTGCATGTGAAAACATGGTCATTTCCACCATTTTGCACCATCTTACGTCTCTCACGCTCTGTGTTTGCTTTATCTGCAATCATTTTCTCCTTTGTCTTTATTCCATTTCTGACAGTTGCCCTCCATGCAGCACGTTCAGTGGCGACATGCTCCCAATGTGCATTATCAATGCCTGTATCAATCATGTCCCGCTTACACACATCTTTGTATCGTAGTAGAGGCCGACCCTGAGATCTCCTACCCGTCTGTAATTCACCAAAAAAGATGTCCTTTGGTATTCTACCATCATCCATCCTCCTAACGTGTCCTATCCATCTAAGTCTCCGAAGACTGAGCATGGAATACACCGTCACACAACCTGATCTTTCCAATACTTCAGTATTTGTGATTTTGTCTTGCCACTTAATACCAAGTATTCTTCGCAGACACTGCATATGAAAGCTGTTTAAACGTTTCTCTTGGCGTGAGTAAGTTGTCCAGGTTTCACTGCCATAAAGAAGAGTACTAAGGACACAGGCTTGGTAGACGAGGACTTTTGTTTTGGCAGTAAGCTTCCTGTTCTCCCAGACTCTTTTTGCTAACATGTTCATTGTTGTTGCTGCCTTGCCAATCCTGATGTTGATTTCCTGATCGAGGGATAATTTGCTATTTACCTCTGATCCTAGTTATGTAGAATGGTCTACTATCTCCAGTTCAGCGTCGTCAATAAAGATTGATGGTACACCATGTGCACATTGTGACATAATCTGTGTCTTCTTTTTGTTAATTGTTAAACCAAATTCAGAACAAGCATTGGAGAATGCAGATAGTAGATGTTGTAATTCTTCCTTAGAGTGGGTCGTAATCGCAGCATCATCCGCAAAAAGCAACTCTCTGATTAGTACCCTCCTAATTTTGGTCTTGGCCTTCAATCTCTGAGCATTATAGAGGCCACCATCTGAGCGTGAGTGAATGTATATACCGTCATCCTGATCACGAAAGGCATATTTCAGTAGAAGTGAAAAGTATATCCCAAAGAGGGTGGGGGATAGTACACAACCTTGCTTAACTCCACTCTTGATTTCAAACTCTTCTGAAGTTGAGCCATCAAACTTGATTATACCCTTCATGCCTGTGTGGAACGATTCCACAATGGACAGAAGAGTTGGTGGGCAGCCAATCTTCTTTAGTGCTTTGAACAGACCCTCGACTGACCAAATCGAATGCCTTTGTGAGGTCGATGAAGGCAATAAACAGTGGCTGATTTTGTTCCCGGCATTTTTCTTGCATCTGTCGCAATGAGAATATCATATCAAAGGAAGAGCGGTTCTGACGGAAGCCGCACTGTGATTCGGGGTAGACTTGATCTCCCAGGACTTGAAGTCTGTGCAGGACAATTCTGGCAAATACTTTCCCAACAATACACAGAAGTTAGATACCCCTATAGTTGTTACAGTCGCTCCGATCTCCCTTGTTCTTGTACATCGTTATGATGTTTGAATCTTTGAAATCCTGTGGGACTTGTCCTTCTCGCCAGCATAGCTCTATTAGCTGGTGGATCTGTAGAGCGAGTGTGTCTTGCCCACTCCTGATTACCTCTATTGGAATCCCATCCTTACCTGGAGCCTTGCCAGATGCAAGCTCATTTATAGCACACTTAACTTCTGTTATAGTGGGAAGTGTGTCCAGGTGGTCAAGAGTTGGCAGGGCCTCTATGGCGTTGAGATAATCATCCGCTAGCTTGGTCTCACTTGAGTAAAGCTCTAAATAGTGCTCGACCCATCTATCCATCTGCTGTTTCTTATCAGTGATGATTTCTTCCAGTCAAGGTTTTCAGCGGTGCACTTCTTTTGATCATTGAACCACAGGCTTTCCTTATCCCTTCATACATGCTTCTAATGTTTCCCTTATCACTTGCGATTTGAATGGACTCACATAACTTGATCCAATAGTCATTCGCACACTGTCTGGCAGCTTTTTGTACATCCTTCCTCGCTTGCTTCAGCTCACTCAGAGTGTTACGCGTTGGTCTTTCCTTGTTTCTTAAGAGAGCTATCTTCTTTTTATCAATCAAGGGCTGCAGTATCTGGCTGTTTGCCGCAAACCAGTCCTCCCTCTTATGATCCACAGTGCCGTAAACCCCTACAGTTGTTTTATAAATAGTTTCCTTAAGTTTACTCCATTTATCATTTACTATACAATTTTCTGATGTATCATTGAAAGCGTCTTCAAGTTGCTGTTGAAATTCAAAGCACTTTCCAGGATCGTGAGTGTTAGTAATATTAATCCTGGGGCTAGACTTGTGTTTAGCTGTGTAGATTCTCTTTGGTCTCAGTCTAACCCTTGCAACAACCAAAGAGTGATCTGTATCACAGTCAGCACTGTGGTAACTTCGAGTTGATGATGTATGGTTCAGATGTTGTCTCCGTGTGATAATGAAGTCCAGCTGATGCCAATGGCCGGATCTTGGATGTTTTCATGTGACCTTATGCATCTCTTTTGTTTTAAAAAAGGAGTTTGTAATACATAGGTCATTTCTAGTGCAATGATCCAGCAGCCTTTGCCTATTATCATTCATGCGACCGATGTTGTATTTTCCAAGACACACTGGCCATGAACTCGAGTCCTTGTCCACACGAGCATTGAAATCACCGAGCATATAAATGTAGTCGGACTTTGGAACTGCCTTGATCGCAGAGTCTAGCTGCTCATAGAACGTATCCTTCACATCATCAGAGGAAGGGAGTGTCGGTGCATATGCAGTGAGAATGGTAGCAAATCCACAAGAGGTTGCCAAGCGCAGTGATAATAATCTGTCATTACTTCCAGCTGGGATATCAATCATTCCCAGCAGCGAATTCTTCACTGCAAAGCCCACACCATGTTGCCTTTTTTCTGTGTGCCCTCTTCCCTTCCAAAAAAAGGTGTAATTGTTTTCCCTGAGTGACCCTTCCTCAGCGAGGCGAGTCTCCTGCAGGACAGCAATTTCAATGTTAAGACGATTGAGTTCAGCATCAATCACAGCCGTTTTTCTCACATCGTCAATATTTGTCAAGTCAGTAGAAAATCCTGGACACATGGTTCTCACGTTCCAGGTTGCAAGCCGTAGCTTGAGGTTTCTATTCTTTTTATTAGTACCTGGTGCATTGGTTTTACAGCCTGCGATTCAGATTTTGTCCTAGCCCCAAGCACCCATTGAAGCAGGCAGACTGTGGCGGATCAGCACCCAATTGGCTGGGGGCTGCCCAGCTTGAGGCGGGCGGTAGCTGATCAGTGACACCTTCCACCGTCAGAGGCAACGCGTGGCGCCCCATGTCTACGCCAACTGACTGCCACATATCAGTCACTGACACATAACAGACTGAGAAAGGCTGAAGGGAGCTTCCCTAAAAGACGCACCGAATGGTACATAGATAGAATGCGCAGGGAAACTAAGGGGATGCGTGAGACGTCAACAAAGAAGATTAGGCTGTGACACCGGCTTGGGATTGGGATGTGTGTGATATTCTGAGGAGTCAATGTCGTGGACCAGATTGGATATTCTTATGCAGGTATAGCTCATATTCAAGTGGACGACGGGAGGAGTCACTTGCTGGGATCGAAAGACCATGGACCCAGGAGCGAGATGAATATAACTAGAGGATACTGACACGGAACAAACGAACACAGGAATGAAAACCAGAATGAGCGCTGAGGTAGAGGTTAAGGACATATGAGCATGGCAATTCGAGCTGCTCGTAATAGGTGCTGATCCTGTCTTAAGGACACCCTATAGAGACGAAGAATTGTGTATTGCAACATTGTTTATACACCCAAATAAACAGGTGTATTTTAATGCTTTATCGTCAGAGCCGCATCTGTGAGTTTTCGTTGCCAACTTCAGTTTGATGTTGAGTGTTTTTGTTTACTCTGGAGGCGAGCCAAATTTCAACAATACCTCGGGTGGATTCTTATAATTGAGAGGGATCGCACTTCGAGACATATGGGGACTCTTACCGGCCAAGTAAATTACAGCAGTGACCTTACGAGATCCACAAATGAATAATGAAGCCTGGACGGCAAGAATATGTCAAGAAACTGTGCACGGAAAGAAAGCTTGCACACCAAACTTCAATGTGACGCACCACGCGACATTCGGCGGAAATGATAACGCCCAATAAAACGCTGGAATATCCACAGTTGAAAACACAGAGCAAACGTTACAAATTACAATAACATAAGTATTGCTGAAAGAGCTACAACAGAAGGTAAGAGGAACTTTAATATACCTCTTAGATCTCGCACATACATCGAGAGTTTACGAGAACTTACGTGCCAGACATTAGTCAATAAACACGTACAACAGCAATATTTACACATCGAGCAAGTAGCGGTATACCTAAGTCTGAAATGCTGATATATAATTATACAGCTACTGAATTGTCAACACTACAACTACAAATGCATCTATGAAATAGTCGCCAACGCACATATATTTATCATCTACAAGATCAAATAGAAAATACATGCAATTAACAGTTTGCACAGTTACGTGCGAATCAGATAGGAATAAGTTTTCGCGCACTATTGCACGGATGTAAATATAACAGAATTGACAGCACGTATTTAAAGAATATTTATGTGAATTATTATAGTTTAAGATCTTAAGAACATATCAACAAAACGATGTCTGAGGAAAGTATTTAATTATATTGGACATAGTGTGATCAAAAGATGAAGCATACTTGGCATACTTATGCATCACATCAGGAGAGTAGGCCATAACCGGACACTGTACTGTTAGTGATAACAACATTTATTGAACGCATATCTGATAGCCTGGATACATCGTTTCCGAGGACAACATAGAAACTAGAACACCAACACCACCGGACATATATGAATTCACAGTAACGAACACACTATATACACCCGTACCATTGTTCTGGACAGACATGACACATTCGTTCATGGAAACTCTGGGACATTGTCACTAGGTGGTGAAGACATTGAAGCAATATCACGACATTGAACCGACACCTTACTTTACCGGCATCGACGCACGTTCGTCAGGAACTTATGATGAGCTGGAACCAGGAGTTTGGCAAATAGCGTCGATACGTATCAACTTCACTGCAAGAGATTACTATCATCAAACGACACTCAAGTACGTGACGTGCGCTACTAGTGGACAAGGCACATATTACACACGAGCAGCCAACCATTACAGGGATCATACGCGCAGATACTACCAGAACCAGTCGGCCAAGATCATCGATAATACCACAGCCGACTAAGCACTTCTCTGAAGTCGGCCACGGACCACGTAGGTTCAGGGTATTAGTGTAAGTTCATTACACTATCGTTAAACTCAAACAGGAACAACAGCCTATCACTGCGTCACTCGCCACGGCACTTTACTTCTAAACTCATTATAGTATTGAATAAACGGACATACATTACCCAACGCCAACAACTGTCAAGAAGGCCAGTATATTTTTCCTATTTGTTGACTGTTGTATACATTCGGTTAACGGGGTGCAACTTTAACGTTAAATAAGTAAAAATAGCTAAGTTAACACAAAAAATTAGTTAATATTATTGTGCGAATTTAAAGAAGACGTGTATACTTGCAATTGTCAGATCGGTACGAAGCTATTTGTATCAATCTCACGTATTGTAGGTATCTATATCTATAGCTAGAGTAATCGTTAGTCTACGTTATTGTCTTTTATAAGGTAGAATAGGGTTTTACGTCAATTGTCACTCGTTCTCTCATAACTGTTACTTGTCTAGTGTTATTATATTCTTTATACGGAATATATTTTTAATACTAATTTCTGTTATTTACATATAGTAACACTTAAGATATATATATAGCAAGAAGTTGCTGAATTTCTTTATTGTTCAATTTTACATTGCTGTTGAGTTGCAGTTCAAATTTTGTTCAGCAGTTGTTATATTGATTGTCTACTCTGAATCGAACATATTGACATTTTTGCATGGTTCTATCATATTTCAGCTAGATAAATTATTACACAGGTAGGACAAGATGTCGACACTACAATATTTCACAGAGTTGGGTGAGAAGAATGGATTGGCTGGAGCAGAACTTAGGAATTGGGTCATACAGGAATTTAGAGCTCAAGCTGCACGTGAGAGGATGGAACGACAGGAAAAACTGGCAGCAGAGCAACTTCAAGCTGCACGTGAACGAGAAGAATGGCTAGAGAAGTTAGCCCGTGAAAAGGAACGGAGGGAAAATGAAATGGCTATCAAAAGAAGTGAACTAGCTCTGAAGGAACAGGAGATAGCTCGGCAACGTGAAAAGATAGCTGAAATGAGAAAAGAGTTAACGGCAAGACAGATAACCGCAGAGGCAGAGTTAAAAGAAAAACAGATAACAGCACAGGCAGAATTAAAGGCAAGACAATTAGCCGTAGAGACAGAAATCAAGCAGAAACGACTCGCACTTGAAAAGGAGAATCTTACAAAGGAAACAATGTGGAAGGAGCGTATGAGACAAATGTATGAAATAAAGGAAAATAATCACACAGGTAAAGTATCTGCTACAATAGTGAAAGAACCGAACGCCAGAGATTTCGTTCAGAAAGTAACTATCGAACACAAGTCTAACGAAACACTTACAAGTGCAAATGCCCAAATTGAAATAACACAAAAGAAGAAGAAGAAAAGACGCAAATAGAACAGGGTACATCAACGGTAGACATGCATGATACAACGCTACTGAGTGATGGCATAACGGTAAATAATTGCGAATACCAAGATTTACACAAAGTAAATGAACCCAAACATGAAGAAATAACTGATACTCAAAAACAAATCAAACGTGATTACATGTCTCTCAATGACATTTTTCTAAAACATCCTAAAAAGAGAGTAAAGGTTACACGCACTCAGTACAAACAACAGAGACAACATACTAAAGTGTTACATAAACAACGGCAATGGGATTTAATAACAATAATCATTGCTCAGATCATATCTTTAGCAAAGTCAACCATATCACAGGTTGAATGGGTTGTCATAAAGATCTATTTTAGAACAAAGATATATGCTATTTGCAACAGTACATACATATTCGCACAGCTTAAGAAACATGGTACAAACAGGTTCATACAAACAAAAACGCATTTCATAAACATGCACACAGAAGTGAAGAAGCATAGCACAAATATACACACAAAAGGCAAGAAATGTATTACATACATACGCACAGAAGTCAAGAAGTGTGTCACAAACGTACATACAGAAGTAATTAGGTGTATTACACACATGCACGCTGAAGTTACACAGTATGTCACTAACAGATACACACAAACCAGAAAGAAACTCATAGATTGGTTAACAGACACAAAGAAATATACCACAAACACTTGTACGCAAGTCAAAACAAAGGTAATAAACTGTAGCATACAAACAAAACTATACGTTACGAAATTAAGAGTTGAATGCAAAGAATATTACAGAAAACGAACTACACTTATCTTTGCTGACTTTGGTTACTTGTCTTACTTCTGGTATAGATTTACCAAACATACGTCATTACAGCGTATGCATTACAGAAGATACACAAGACTGAAAACAATTACATTGTTCCAATCAACAAAGTTACAATGTACAAATATTGGCATGCGTGCAGAAGAAAGATTCTATAGGTTTGAAACGAAGAAAGAAAAAAAAGAAAATGAAAGAAAGAATAAAAGAAAAGAAGAAAAATAAAATGGGATGAAAGTGTTAGGTTCATAGCAACACTACAGACACATTAGGGTCTTAGTACTTAATTATCCCAGATGTCACTGTGTAAAGTTATACTTGTTAGAATTTTCTCACTATCTCTCTACACTTAAGTGTGTGAAAATATGTTGGTTCTCTATTCTACAGATAATTGTTCTTAACTATATCCTTATTAGAGAACTTGATAAGTTTAGGAAGAATATTTGATTTAAATATTTGTTCTTATGAAATCAAGTATCATATTATATTTCTGATTTATTTTCTTAGAGGTCTCGAGTCTTTAAGATATATAATTCTTCACAAGATTATATATTGTTCTTAGATTGTTAGAAACGTTTTAAGATATATATTACACATGGCACCTAGTTAATTAGTAATGTACATAGCAAGCAACTGGAAAAATAATACATTAATTATTATTATATAGTGTAGTCGGATAGATACATGTACGTATTTTCATTGTTGGCAGAGGCATCATAAAGTTGTTGGGACATAGTGCAACTGTCAAGTCTCGCATACTACATATGGAAGAACTGTTACCCTCGTCGGACATGGAGTCAACTGAATTGAGTCCAAGCGTGATGTTACGCCGATGACGTAACACTACTATTCGGGTTACATTAGATGGAACATAGAACCTGGTGTTACTTCACGGAATTCCTAAGTATCTTGTGGAAAAAAAAAAACAGTTTACGTGATTGACATTAATATGTGAATATTATAATATTATAGAATGTATAATTAATTAATTAATTAGTTAATATTTAAGTCAGTTACATTAGAATTATTACATTAGATTGTGTTGTTCGATAAGTAATGATTGAATAGTTGATAATAATTGATATTAATTGATATGTATCAGTCATTTGTTAGAATATCCACATCCAATACGGCACTTGATAATATTAGAAATATCCCTTAAATTAGAAGGTGATCAGCGACAGCCTCTACCTCACCTACAGTCATTAAATGATAACGCAAGATATATACATAACCAGCGACAACGAGGATCAGCAACTGATACAGACGGCATGATACCGATTGATACTCTCGTCCACAACTCCGGGTTTTGACCTAGAGTGAGGACATTAGGGACTAATGGTATCATTAGTTGGTCCGGCCCTCCCATAGGCCGGCCACATGACGCTCACCGTGGGTGTGAGCAGGAGGGCATGCCCGTCAATAATTTTTTTTTTTTTTTAGGGTTATTAACGGGAACCATAATGTCATGTTCAGCAATTGATTCAACTTAGATTGTCAGTGATGCTATTTGTCATGGGTAATAAATGTATATGTATATATGAATTAAATGATAATATCATTTAATTTGTAGGGCGGGGGGCATAATGCCACATATCAGTCACTGACACATAACAGACTGAGAAAGGCTGAAGGGAGCTTCCCTAAAAGACGCACCGAATGGTACAATGATAGAATGCGCAGGGAAACTAAGGAGATGCGTCAGACGTCAACAAACAAGATTACGCTGTGACACCGGCTTGGGATTGGGATGTGTGTGATATTCTGAGGAGTCAATGTCGTGGACCAGATTGGATATTCTTATGCAGGTATAGCTCATATTCAAGTGGACGACGGGAGGAGTCACTTGCTGGGATCGAAAGACCATGGACCCAGGAGCGAGATGAATATAACTAGAGGATACTGACACGGAACAAACGAACACAGGAATGAAAACCAGAATGAGCGCTGAGGTAGAGGTTAAGGACACACGAGCATGGCAATTCGAGCTGCTCGTAATAGGTGCTGATCCTGTCTTAAGGACACCCTATAGAGACGAAGAATTGTGTATTGCAACATTGTTTATACACCCAAATAAACAGGTGTATTTTAATGCTTTATCGTCAGAGCCGCATCTGTGAGTTTTCGTTGCCAACTTCAGTTTGATGTTGAGTGTTTTTGTTTACTCTGGAGGCGAGCCAAATTTCAACAATACCTCGGGTGGATTCTTATAATTGAGAGGGATCGCACTTCGAGACACTGACAAGGACTTATAACCCGTAACAGTTGCCTCTCGCTTTGATTCCGAGACCGGTTAAGGCCAGGGATGGAGTTATTGCCTCTCCATAGCACAAAGCCTGGGCTAAAATAAAGAAACCATGTGTTGCCCATGCAGCATGATCCCTCTCTCGGCCTGCCTAGTTCACTCCAGAGGAAAGTTGACACCTATAATCTGGAACAAGACAAGCTGCTGAAGCTGCCGGATCAGCAAAGCAATGCTCTAACTGTCCGCCTGTCGGAGCTTCGATCCTAGACCAGATGCCAACCAAGGCTTAGGGCTGGTCTGCCCTGCCATGACGTATTTTGTCTTTGGGTTGCATTTCCTCGCATCAGGATAAGGCTAGTACCCTCCCAATTGCGCTCTTCCGCCCGAAGCCGTTGGCACAATGTGGGGTGTCGGGTTTGGTAAGCGCCGCCCAACATTCTGCGCTGACAGAAAGCAGGTAGTACCGTCTACTGTCATACGGTAGCTCAGTCATATCTGACTAAGACCTGACAAAATGATTCTACATGCACATTAGCATATTCGACACACATTCTACACATCACACACACACACACACTTCTCACAAACATACTTTTTGCATTAATAAATTATTTGTTGTATTTATTTGTTAAAGCTAGAGTTGTTGAGTATGTTGTGTTGGGGAAGAGTGAGAGAGGGTATGATCCAGGGGTGAGTGAGAGTAAGAAAGAGGTGTCTACAGACTGAAGGAGTTTTGTGGACGGATTCTGGTGGTTTCTCTAGGACAATAATATTGGGTTAATAAAAAATGTGGGTGTTGTTTCCCCTCACTCCAGGGACGACACTAAAGTAATAAAGGATTACTACGACATTTATTGGGGGTCCGTCCGGGATCTTTTGACAGCGGGATCTCTTGTAGATGGGATCTTTTGACAGCGGGATCTCCTGACAACGAGGTACTTGACACGGGATCTTTAGTTAGAGGACGGAGATATCATAAGAGAGAGAATCCAGCTAGAGTGAATGTGGATAGGGGTTAAGACACATATCTTACCTGTTCACACTTCACACGTCTGCATAAGTCTGTGGTCCTGATTCTGCTCTTGTCACTGAGTGATTGTGTTGTGCTGTGTGTTTTTTAATATATAGATTAATTGTAATTGTTCATTATCTATATATTTATCTTGGAGTTAATCTACACTCTATCTGCTATCTTACCTCTCGGGAAAATGGCCACTCCTAAGCTAGATCTGGCAGAACTAAAGGCAACGGGGGAAGCAATGGGATTGTCGGGGTCTGCACTAACAGATTACATACAGGAGGTGGAGAGGGATTTTCGCCAGGCAGAAAGGGAAAATCGGAAGGCCGAGATGGAATTGAGAAAGATGGAGTTAGAAACCAAGAGGAAGGAAGCAGAGCAAGCTGCTAAGAAATTGGAAGCAGAGCAAGCTGCTAAGAAACTGGAAGCAGAGCAAGCTGCGAAGAAACTTGAGGCTGAGCAAGCCACTAGAAGGCTGGAACTTGAAGCTGAACAAGCAGCTAAGAAATTTGAAGCTGAGCAGGCAGCTAAGAAACTCGAAGCTGAACAGGCTGCTAAGAGATTGGAAGCTAAACAAGAAGCTCAGAAAAGGGAGCACGAGTACCGGATGTGGGAACTCGAGCTTAAGAGGCAATTTAGTAGGGAAACTGAGGGAGCAGTGGGAGGTTCCTCTCTCCCTGGCTCAACACCAGTAGGTGGACATAGCTACCATGCTATGAAGTTCCCTCTAGCGGTCTAAGAAGAGGACAAAGAGAAGATTGACCAGTACCTTCAACGCTTCGAGGCTATGTCTGTTGCTATGGGTCTGGAGCGTGATAAATGGAATCTTAAGCTATCCCAGGGATTACGCGGGACTGGTTATGAGTTCTATTCTCGACTGCCACCAGGAAATGAGAACAATTATGACGAGTTGAAGACGGCTCTGCTGAAACGATTCGAGGTTACGTGACATACCTACCGGAAAAAATTTCGAGGAGCGTTACGAAAACCAAGTGGAGAACACCAGTTGTGTATAGACTACCGACTTCTGAACAGTCATAAACAATTTAAGGTGGAACCTTTGCCGAATCCAACTCAGTTATTCGCGAGGCTCCATAAGGTACGGTATTTCTCAAAGGTGGATCTGAGTCGCGGGTATTATCAGATTCCGGTCAAATCAGAGGTTCGACCACTGCTGGCTTTCAGTACTCCCAGTGGACATTACGAATTCAAGGTCATGCCCTTTGTACTCAGCAATGCACCTAGTGTGTTTACTCGCATGATGAGGACTTTACTAAATCCCTTAAAGGATCCGTCCATCATCTCATTCATGGATGATATTCTGATTTCCAGTGACAGATTGGATGACCATTTACAATCCTTGGAAAGTTTTCAATAGGCTCAAGGAAGCAGGGCTCACCGCTCGCCCAACCAAGTGCATGATTGGTTACCAGACTCTGGAATTTCTAGGTCACACCATCACTCCAGGACACATTGTCCCAGAGGAAAAGACTCTAGAGAAAATTAGAGGGGCTCCAAGGCCAAAAACGAAGAAGGATGTGCGATCTTTTCTCTCGTTGTGTGGGTTCTACCACAAATGTATTCCACATTTCACTGAACTAGGAGCTCAATTAACGGAAACCTTGAAAAAGGGATTCCCGGACCAAATCATTTAGACACCAGAATGTGAGAGTGCCTACAGTCAGTTGAAGGAGGCCTTGGTCAGCAAACCTGTGTTACAGCTCCCTGATCTTTCCAAACCATTTGTGTTGAGAACGGATGCGAGTGGGATTGGGATTGGGGCAGCTTTGTTACAGGAAGGAAAAGACGATGCTTCGGTTTTAAAACCAGTGGCATACGCAACCAAAGAAACTTCTCCCGGCTGAAAGGAATTATTCGACCGTAGAGAGAGAGAGAGAGAGAGAGAGAGAGAGAGAGAGAGAGAGAGAGAGAGAGAGAGAGAGAGAGAGAGAGAGAGAGAGAAAGAGAGAGAGAGAGAGAGAGAGAGAGAGTGTTTATCTCTCGTATGGGCCGTACACAAATTCCAGCCCTATTTGTATGGAGTTCAGTTTCGGGTTTAGTCGGATCATCAACCCTTGATGTTCCTGGCCACTTCTCAGAAGCTCAACGCCCGTTTGATGCGGTGGCCGTTGCTACTTCAGCCATACCACTTTACAGTGGAGTATATACCTGGGAAGGAAAATGTTGGAGCAGATTTCCTGTCTAGACATCCAGCTCCTGAAGAAGAGGATTAGATCATGTGGATCGAACCTCCAAGAAGAAAGAGTTGGTGCGGACTACTCTCTTAGGAGGGGGCCTATGTCGCGGAAAAACTTGATAGTTTCGATCGATGACAAGCAAGACCTGACATTTGTCTACAATAACAGGCAATCCTTTGATGAGTAGGGGACTGAGGAACAAAATACGTCGCGAAAACTGTCTGCACAAGGTCGGCATTTCTGTATGATGTGGGTTGTTCGAGAAACGAACAAGGGCGCCATCCGTCTGCAAGGCGGTAGTCGGCCTTTGATGTTGTAGACGGAATGTTTGGACAGTCGTCGGAGGGGTCTTGTGATGTAAGGGACATGATTCCCCAGATCCCAGACTAGCGGGACTCTCGGAAGTGCTGGGACAAGTCCCAGATGAAATAAAACTAGACGGCGGACTGATTCCAGTCAGTCTAAAAACAGGGAGAAAGCCAGACTCTGGACTGATCTCCGTCTAGACTTTTTGGTGACGTCACTCAAGCCCCGATTTAAAACCAGTTGCGGTAAACAAGTTGAGTTAGTTGACCAAAATTTCTGAAGTGTTAAAGATCGGCGCAGTATTCCGAAGAATAGAGTACAGTACTGTGCGGTGATAGAATGTATTATAGGTGCGGTGATAGAAAGTATTATAGGAGCGTCGGCACTAGTAACCTATTGTGTAGCTTTAACTAGCTTGTGTAATATATCATTTAACTCAGGGAGTTAAGGACAATGTAGTGGGATAATAATTAGAGAGATTGAGGAAATGGTAGGACCTTCCAGTAGGGCATCTGCTGGGTTTCTACCCCTTTCCTTTAATCTTTCCTTGTGTTTCCATGTCTCAGACCATTGTGATGAGCTATTTGGCCGTATAACAGAGTTCGGTTCTCTGTTATAGATCTAAGTGCTGCTATCGGCCTACACTCACCTAATTAAGGTCAGAATTGAGTTGCTCTCACCAGGGGATTCTCTATTCTACAGGTTCCACTTACAGGTCCACTTGTTGATGGTGATACGATATACTACCAAGAAGTTAGTATCAAAGTTGAAGAAAAATGATGGCTCACGGATGGAAGACAGAGGTTACTGAGAGGCTTGTACACTGGGCTCATGGCCTAGTTGGTCTGCAGAAACCTGACTTCTGCTGAGGACTTGATGAACATATGTGTGATTTTTCCATGAGTGATATGCTACATCACTGTAGAATCAGAACACTATACGTAACACATATACCAATATATATATATATATATATATATATATATATATATATATTTTTTTTTAATATGGGAAAAATCGTATAACCAGTGACTTATGAACAGTTATATTTTCCCATGTGACATCTAAGTTATTGGAAAGATTCTCTGATCAATACACATTATTGAACAGTGTAAATTCACGGTGTTTGCTAGAGTGAAGACCAATATCGAACAGTGTCTATCATTGATGACCAGCGTCCTGATTGTTCGAGAGTGATCGGAGAAAGTTGTCACGTGGCCGGAGAAACATCTTCTTGGTGAGGTTTTCTGTCCGGAATACTTGGTGTTGTTGTGTGCTCAGCACAGTGATGTAACTAACTTTGCCCCTGATTCACTGGTCTGATTCTACATACACATTAGCATATTCGACACACATTCTACACATTAAACACACACACACTTTTCACAAACATACTTTTTGCTTTAATAAATTATTTGTTGTATTTATTTGTTAAAGCTAGAGTTGTTGAGTATGTTGTGTCGGGGAAGAGTGAGAGGGGGTAAGATACAGGGGTGAGTGAGAGTAAGAAAGAGGTGTCTACAGACTGAAGGAGTTTTGTGGACGGATTCTGGTGGTTTCTCTAGGACAATAATATTGTGTTAATAAAAAATGTGGGTGTTGTTTCCCCTCACTCCAGGGACGACACTAAAGTAATAAAGGATTACTACGACAGGGGGGGGGGGGGGGGGAATTAAGATTATTTCAAGATCGCGTTAATACAAGAACAAGTTACCTGATATTGTTTTTCCCTCTAAATTTTACGGTTCTTTACTTCTCGCCCTAATGAAATTCGTTTTATAACGTAAGTAGACCCGCAAATCACGTTTTATGTAGATGTCTAGACTTGTTCTAGTATGTGTTAATAAATTTAGCTTCCATTTTCATGTACACTGTGTAAGGGTGGGGGTGGGGGAGGGAATTTATAGGGAGGAAATTCGAAAGGGAGGATGACGTTCTGAACATATGGTAAAAAGGGGGGGGGGGATGGCGCATGGGCCAAAAAAAGGTTGAGATCCACTGATCTAGACTGACTAGTAATTTGCTGTCTAGTGAAAGTTCAGATAGAGCGTGTAGATCAGTGTTTCCCAACGTGGGGCCCACGCCCCACAGGGAGGCAATTCGATTGTTAAAGGGGGCAATTCGAAAAAGAACTCATCCAGAGTTCAAGTTAACAGTATGTCGACTCTAGGCTGCTACTCGAGCTGGGTAAACGTCAAAGATAATTAACTTCTGTCCGTCATGTTAGGAGCCGTGATTTCATTGTTAGACGTTAGAGTTGAACTACTGGTTATACTGGGCCGGCACTAAGCATTTCACGCTATTTGTTCTGAATGCTTAGTGTCGGGATCTCAGTTTCTGCAGTGTTTCGAAGTAACGTTCAGCATTCGCCGTTAGTGTTAATTTGAAATAAGCTTCCGATAAATTGTTGTAAAAGTGTCGTTGTTTAAAAATACATACATTGTATAAATATAAGTGATATATAAATGATATGTAAACTCAATTGTTAATTTTTATTGATTTAAGTTTTAGAAGCATCATTTTCCAGAAAAAAAAATTGTCAAATGAAAAAGTATGTTTTTTTCGGTGGGGTAAATGTGCCATACATATTTAAATATGCATTTTTAGTCTATGTTTATCCAGTTCATATTAGTTTTTAAAAGTTTTAAATTGATCTTATATTTTTATCTTTCAGCCCATAGTGCAAGGAAGGAAAAAAAATATTCGTCAGTATTCGGAAGAATATTTGAAATTTGGTCCCTCTGTCCACTATGAACGGTCACCTTTTTGTCTTTTATGCCAACAATGCTTGACCAACGAATCAATGAAACGAGGTCGTCTTTAGGCACATTTGAAGGCGAAACATAATGCTCATATTAATTCAGATTTGAATTACTTTCAAACTTTAAAGACAAATTTTGAAAAAAAGAGTAACATTAAATTCTCTATTTACCGCTCATAATGCAACTATCAATCGTATTATTGAGGCTAGTTATCAAATTTCATTACTCATCGCTAAATCTGGGAAAAGTCATACTATATGGGAGAATTTATTCAAACCAGCAATATCAGCATTTCTCAAAACGATTCTTTAAAACGATGACAAAGACGTTAAAACTATGCCACTAAGTAACAATACTATTTATTAGCAGAAGAACAGACGAAATGAGTAAGGATTTTGAAATACAATTTGTTGAAAAGCTGAAAACAAGAAAATTCTCGGTGCAAATGGATGAATCAACTTTGAGAGACAGTGAGGCCGTACTTATATATATATATTATTTATATTGATAAAGGTGATTTTGCTGAAGAAATGTTGTTCTGTAAATCATTAGAAAGCACCACTACCTTCAAAGATATACATAGTAAGCTAAAAAATTACATAGAAGTCAATAATAAACCAATGAAAAATATAACATCTTGGGCTGCAGATAGTGCTCCTAATATGATGGGAAAGAAAAATGGTTGCTTAAAATTGATGAAAGATGAGAATCCAGAAATGCTTCTTGTGCATTGTGTTATTCACAGTGAAAACCTGGTAGCTAAAAACAGCTAAATGGCTAAATGAAGTAAAAAATTTAGTTATAAACTGTATCAATGCTATGAAAGCTAGTGCTAAATGTGAACGTCTCTTCAATTTATTTTGGGAAGAACAAAATGAAGACCATGTTAGAGTTATACTTCACACTGAAGCAAGATGGCTCTCGAAAGGGAACTGCTTCAAAAGATTTATGGAACTATTTGATACTCCAAGTGATGTTTTACGCGACAAACCTGAAATGAAAAATCTGTTAATGGTCGATGGTAAGGCATTTGTGAATTACTCAGCCGATATCTTTGAAAAAATAAACAACTTCAAGGAACAAATAAAACTCTTGTCGATGCAAAAGTGACGATGTTTGGTTTCATTACCTTTATTGAATTATGTTAGACTTATATTTACAACAAAAATTTGAAAAGTTTCATTGGCTCCAAATATGTGAAGTGACCGATACCACTATATATGTTATTGTCGATCATCCGAAAATTTTATCGGCTGATTTAAAGGAAAGATTTTCTGATTTGAAACAAATTGATTTCCCAACCTGGATGATGCAGCCAGTGTTAGTGGATTTGTCTGATATTATAAATATGCAGTATAAAAAAGAACTCATAGAAATGCAAACTGATGAGTCAATTAAAACTGTATTTAATATAAAAGGAACGATGGCATGTCTTTGTGAGTAAACCGAAATCAAATAGCCAAATGCAACCAAATGTGCAAGAGAACTATTGTTACCATTTCCATCTTCATAAGTAGCTGAATACGGATTTAGTGCTGTAAATGATTTGCTGCTAAAAAAAAAAAAAACCGAATCAGCTGGATATAATAAAACGGGGAGACTTGAGACTGAAGTTAACTAAACTGGAACCTGACATAAAATCTCTTTGCGGCAAGCACCAAGCACAAGGATCTCACTAAATTTAAATAATAAATAATAACTAATAAGTAAAATAATATTGAAAAATCTTTCATTAAAATTATTTTGTACTTGTATTTCAGTTCTCCCTTATATGTTTTGAAAATTTACTTACTGTGTTTGCTAAATAATTTCCCAGTGATTTCTTCCTAAAACCTATAATTCAAGTTTCTTTAGTGAACATTTCAATTTTTGAATATAAAAAATTATGTATATATAAATGCATATATGTATCTACAACAGTTGCTGGACATTGTAGTAACAGAGAGTGCAAGAAAAGGACGCGCCTTGAATATCAAGAAAACAGTAGTAACATTGGTGATATAAAAGAAAATGGTGACACCAAAATGTGAAATAGAAATAGAAGGGAAAATTCTTAACCAAGTGGACGATTTTAAATACCTAGGAGTATGTATAACATCACATGGAAGATGTACAACACAGATTAAGGGCAGAATAGGGCAAGCAAAAGCCGCACTTCAGAAAATTAAGAGTATCTTATGCAATAAGTCACTATCACTGAATGTAAGAAAGAGAGTGCTGAATTGCTATGTAGAACCAGTTTTGCTGTATGGCAGTGAATCGTGGAATGTAAATGAACAAATTAGGAAGAAATTAGAAGCAGCAGAGATGTGGTTCCTGAGACGAATGTTGCAAATTCCTTGGACTGCCAGAGTAACTAACAACGACTGTCTGAGACAGGCTAATGAAACTAGAACATTATACATAACAATAAGAGAGAGACAAACAGCTTTCTTCGGTCATGTGATGAGAAGAGAGGCATTGGAGAACATCGTGACAACTGGAAAGATCGAGGAGAAGAGAGGCAGAGGCAGACCAAGAGAAATGATGCTGGGTGGATTGAGACAGTGGCATGGAGGAATACCATCAGCAGAGTTGATCCAGAACACCAAAGACCGAGATCTGTGGAGAGCCATGAACGCCTACGCCAGCTGGCAGGGCACTTGATGATGATGATGGTGTATATATTTAAGGGGGGGGGGGTAGAGCATAAGAATGTTAGAGAGGTTTAGGTGGGGCATAGCACAAAAATTGTTGGGAAACACTGGTCTAGACTATGACTAGCAGTTTGCTGTCTAGTGAGAGTTGAGATTGAGCATCCAAGCTGACTAAGGGGAGTTGAAGCAGTGTGTTTAGATAAAACATATGGCTCTGCGATATTTCTACCTCCCACGTTTATGAATTATCCGACCCGTACCAGGTGGTGCTGTGTTTATATATTGTGTAGATGCTTGTTTGCTTGTGTTCGTTAGCTTGAACTCCAACGCGAAGTCCTGTGTGTCGGATGAAGGCATCCTGTTGTCCAACATCAGTGTGATGTCATACAGGACCTGAGGTTTGCGTGAGTATCCGTTGTCCCATGTCTGGCTTATTGGTGTGCAGACTGGTGGTTCCTCGCCGTACAGGCAGACACTCTCCGACTTCGGAGGAATCGGCGATCCTACTGACTATAGCCAGGACCCCGAAGGGACCTGTTGCCCAGGACGCTCGACGAGGACGCGTCAATAGGTCTTGGCCAGTATATAACCCGGCACTGGTGCCTTGGAAACACCTCTGTGTCCCATTGTGTAGATGATATGGTGACAGTCATTCCTCAGTGTGGAGTAGTCCTTTAGGGAGTAATTGTTATGATGATATATTATTGCAATCATATTGACTGCATTTTATACATTTCACAATTTGGTTTCTACAATATTGGACACAAAATATTTCTGATATTATACGAGGAACATGAGTCGTATACCATAACACATAGAACCTGCTTCGCAGTTAGTGAATCTTCTGTTTAATCTTTAGCTTTGAAGTGTTACACTGTCCCGTATCTTTCCACATGTACTATTAGTTCCTTCACAGTGGAAGTTTCTATCTGCCCTATGTTCCTTTAAGAACGAAATACTCGTCATTGTTGTCAACACATATAATAATATACATATATCATAATAGATATTTCAAATGAGCGTCAAATGTTCTTGTCGTATGTTTCAATGCTTTTTGTGATTCCAGCTGATTATTTTATTGATTTTTTTTTTTGCGTTCGCACGCTATGAGCTCAAGCGGAGTCCATACACTTCTTTCTACTTCTGGTACACGGGACTGATTTTTGCTTATGGGTTATCTGTCCCTATTACCTGTGTTCCTCGCCATCAGGCGAACCCACTCCGAGTTCATGTAATTTATGCCCCCAATCAAGGACGAGATTTCAACATTTTTTAACTGGCCGGTATAGGGGTTAGTTAGTCGAGGTTCCAACTTCACGGCAAGGGGTCGTCCCCATTATGCTCCGTTCCTGTGCCAGTGAATATCACACAAAATGCTCCTCACTGCCCAATGTGAAAAGTGGAACAGACAGGAGTCTCGGCAATCCAACAGCCCGCACAGGTACACTGTGCATGACGCCGCCGCCAGAATGCCAACACAAAAGTCCTCCACGAAAACCACAGTTCATCGTCGATGGAATCGGCAGTCACCAGAAAGACCTCATTGACCCGGGTTTTCTCACATGGCTCTGTCTCTATCCGCAGGGCGACCCGCCGAAAGCGTCGCATTAAGCACGAACTCCGTAGCTCCAGCGCCGACTCCCAGGAGTCTCCTGAAAAATGCACTCGTGAACCGAAAAGGCAAATCAGTCAATTCAGCAACAGCCGGTAGCCATTGTTCCGAACATGCAGGTCACTGTACAAACAAAAGCGGACATGTAGAAGCATTCCACGTGAATATCACAGCTCACAGAGTCGCGCCACGCACTCACTCAGTAGCAGGGCGACGGAACCATATACTACCAGTCCAACATGAGGAAAATGCGAAATGCAAACCGAAGCCATAAAGATAAATACTCCAGAGGCCGTAGCGGATCAATGCCTAACCGCCATGCTGGGGACCGGAAGTATAGGGGCTGAATCCGCTACCTCGGCATCAGCACATCGAAAGTTTAAATGGGGCTTTCTTATCCATTCGGCCATGTTGACCGACTGATTATTCAGAAAGGACTTTCTTGATTAGTGTTGGAACTCTTCGCTGGCTGCTGAGGATGGGGACGGAGCGCTTATGGGAATGCCCCGAATGCTGTGATATCGATTCCCAAATCAATCAATCAATCAATTAAAGGACTTTCTTGGTCGATCACGCCTTCTCATTTATCATCTTTCTCGTCTGATTTCTCAGCAGAAGCAGGATTATTGTGTCCGGTAAGTACTACTCTGATCGTTGATCACGTCTGTTGGCAGATACAAACATATCCGAAGACAAAACTATATATCAAGAACAAATAATAATCAAGAACGAAAGAAAATGAATATTTAACAAACTTGGTATATCTTGGCTACATAATCAAGAACAATAGGGCTTTCAAAGAAATCAGACGTAGATTGACCAAAGCAATGCAGAGGTTACACATTATTGACTCAACAATTGCCACCGTAAAATAACTATAGATGTTCCTTCTCCCGCAGCAAGTGTCGCAAGTTGTAGATACTGATCGTTCCACTGACACGCTGGTGTTAAACACGTCGTCTTTTCGTACTCCTTACTCTTCATTCGAGCATGCCTCAGTGTGTTGTGTGACTCTTTACTTTTTGTTTAACAATTATTCGTTCGTAGATGGTCTTCAGCATATCTGTCGTGTCCATAATGAATGTCCCTAAACTCAGAAACTCTCCATCAGAATCAGGCATATCTTTTATGAGTTCCCACTTGCACCCATCAGGGAGGTGTTTCCATGCGTTAATTCTCCATTCATGAAGTTCTGTAGATACAACTGTGTTGTGTATCTCAATCTTATCACTGTTGTATGCACTTGTATTCGTCCATCTATGAAGGAGCTCATGCTTAACATATATTGTCAGACCCCGTTAATTTCGCCCACAAGGATTGGAGTATTAATCATAACAAGGGCATGTAATGGTTTTCTTATCATACATGTAGGTCTCCTGAATTATTGCATGAGTTGCCGAAGTCATATTCCAATTTCTGCAGTATGTATCTTTATTTCTTTGCTCTTCAGCAATTCAAATGGACGTCACGGATTAACTTTAGTGATAGTATATCAATCTTCCTACTTCTTCTTCGCTTGCCATCTCTGTTCTTCCCTTTATCCTCTTCTTCCCACGCCCCCTCCTTCTTATACTTGACATTTGCAGCGGATTTCGACGCCAGAGAATGATCATGGTAGCTCCCGCGTAGTTTTCTGGCGAACTTTGATGTCATGATTGGATTGCATGATGAAGTATTTAGCGTTACTTTAATGGTCGACTCAGCAGTGCTCTCTGCTGGCGAAGTGCTGCGTTGAGACCAGCTTAACTGCCTTCGTTATTGGCCTCCATAGCCACGCAGTTCTTTAGAGGGATTTTTAACATACACAACATGGATACGGATTATATGAGTCTTTCACCCTTGTTGGAGAAGACTGATTCACTAATCTAGAATCAAGGGTTAAGTATATCACTCTTTTCTGATATTGAAAAATTCCATATATTCCACACGGGGCACAGAACTTTTTTTTTTTTTTTAAAGCATATCCTTTACAGGACTTAGCTGTCAACACCAGCATCTTTCAGCTGTATGTTGATCTCTTGGCAAGATTACGCTCAGTAGTTTGCCATTGCTTTCTGAGCGGCCGGCTCAGTATCCCGCAAGTCACGAGCGGGGGTCGAACCGCCTCAGCTCTCGCTCCGCTACGAGACTCTGCGTGATAAACGGGATTACAGAGAGAAAGTGTTGTAACCCCACAGCCAGAGAGACCGGCGGCACAGAACTAGGTCTGCATTATTACGTCATTATATCTAAGCTACCTGCCCTAACACCTTATGAAAATAGATCCAATCAGTGCTTGAGGATGAAAGATAAACTACATCTTTTTTTCTCTCCCATAAAAGGTGTATCGTGTGTACCTTCCTGTGTGGTCTATTTTGTTTAGGCCTGGCACTCATACGTCTGACCTTACACTTAACATTATTTCCTGTCCTACCTAGGAATTCCCGATGAGCTAATAATAGCTAATAATTTTTAAATATGGCAAACCTGTTGAATAAAAGCGTCTCTAATACCACGAAGAATTATTACACCCGTTGCCAAAATTTCCTTAGCTGGCTAATGTATTCTGTATCAACCTCCCACCTCCTAGTGTAGCATTGGCCGCAAGCTTGACTGCCGACTCAGTGGTCATGTATTCGAATCCCATAGTGACAGGGATTTCATGTTTTAAGAACCTGGACGACCGAGACTTAACTGGGCACGAGGAACTTTTCTGTGAACAATAGGCGGCCGGCATAATATAAATCACATCACCACCAGAGTGTCGACTGGTCAATAACAATGTAGGGCTTGCATCATATACCCGATATATCTCAAGGGGTCGGAAAGGATTCCATACTTACATTTTATTTACCAATCAATACCTACTTTATTTCCGGTTTCAGGTGGCAGTGACACACAGCCATGTTTCTCCAGCTGCGGGCTGAATGCACTGAATGCACTAGACACACATATTCACATACAGGGAAGCAACGGTAGAGCAGTGGGTTTTTACTTCTCTGATATGTCCTGGTACATGTTTGTGCTAGGTCAACCTGAGATCCCATTTGATAAAAAAAATAAATAAATCACCGCTTCTTGGGGGGGGGGGGGGGGGGGGGGGGGGTTTGAACAGATATTCATCGCCGGCAAGCAGGGTGGTGTTACAATGGGTGCAATGAAACATTTACCGGCTAGTTTACTTTCTAGTGGTGCTTGGCATAATGGGGGAAATAGCGATCTGACGATAACATATCCTGACACTATTCCAGTTACCTGCCCGTCGTTGAGCGCATTGAACCTTTTTCAACTCAGATCATTGGCACCTTGCCGTCTTGACAGACGATAGTTTGTGCTTTAAAAAGGCATAATAAGCTGAAAAACATCTGATGGCTGCAGAAATGTGGTTTCTGAGGAAAATGCAAAGAATACCATGGACAGATAGAAAAACCAATGACCAAGTACTACAAGAGACAAATGAAAATCGTAGATTGATTAGAGAAATTAGACGTAGACAGTCAAAATTTTTTGGACATGTTATGAGAAGAAATGGACTGGAGAACTTGGTGACAGCTGGCAAGATCGAGGGGAACAGACCAAGAGGAAGACCGAGAGGAAAATACCTGGATGGCTTGGCCACATGGCATGGACGAGACAGGAACACTGAGCTGATCCACGACTCTGGTGATCGAGTGAAATGGCGAATCATGACCGCCCACGCTTTCCGGCATGGCACATGATTGATTGATTGAATAACTTTTACCTATGGCGGTAGCGAATGTGACTGGTAAGGCCAATTTGTGCTGTAAATGTCCGTTCACAGTGGATGCATGTGAACACGTGGTCATTTCCACCATCATGCACCATCTTACGTCTCACACGCTCGGTGTGTGACTTATCTGCAATAATTTTCTCCTTTGTCTTTATTCCATTTCTGATGTTTGCCCTCCATGCAACACGTTCAGCGGCGACTTGCTCCCAATGTGCATTATCAATGCCTGTATCAATCATGTCCCGCTTACACACATCTTTATATCGTAGTAGAGGCCGACCCTGAGATCTCTTACCCATCTGTAATTCACCAAAAAAGATGTCCATCATCCATCCTCCTAAGGTGTTCTATCCATCTAAGTCTACGAAGACTGAGCATGGAATAAACAGTCACACAACTTGATCTTTCCAATACTTCATGTATTTGTGATTTTGTCTTGCCACTTAATACCAAGAATTCTTCGCAGACACCGCATATGAAAGCTGTTTAAATGTTTCTCTTGGTGTGAGTAAGTTGTCCAGGTTTCAATGCCATAAAAAAGAGTACTAAGGACACAGGCTTGATAGACAAGGACCTTTGTTTTGGCAGTAAGCTTCCTGTTCTCCCAGACTTTTTTTCCTTAACCTGTTCATTGTTGTTGCTGCCTTACCAATCCGGATGTTGATTTCCTGATCTAGGGATAATTTGCTATTTACCACTGATCCTAAATATGTAAAATGGTCTACCATCTCTAGTTCGGCGTCGTCAATAAAGATTGATGGTACCCCATGTGCACCTTGTGACATAATCTGTGTCTTCTTTTTGCTAATTGTTAAACCAAATTCAGAACAAGCATTGGAGAATGCAGATAGTAGACATTGCAATTCTTCATCAGAGTGGGTCGTAACTGCAGCATCATCTGCAAAAGGCAACTCTCTGATCAGTACCCTCCTAATTTTGGTCTTGGCCTTCAATCTCTGAGCATTGTAGAGGCCGCCATCTGAGCGTGAGTGAATGTATATACCACCATCCTGATCACGAAAAGCATATTTCAATAGAAGTGAAAAGTATATTCCAAAGAGGGTAGGGGCTAGTACACAACCTTGCTTAACTCCACTCTTCATTTCAAACTCTTCAGAAGTTGCACCATCAAACTTGATTATACCCTTCATGCCTGTGTGGAGCGATTCCACAATGGACAGAAGAGTTGGTGGGCAGCCAATCTTCTTTAGTGCCTTGAACAGACCCTCACGACTGACCAAATCAAATGCCTTTGTGAGGTCGATGAAGGCAATAAAAACAGTGGTTGATAAAACAAATATTCTGTTCACGGACATTTTTCTTGCATTTGTCGCAATGAGAATATCATATCAATGGTAGACCGGTTCTGTCGAAAGCCACACTGCGATTCGGGGTAGACTTGATCTCCTAGGACTTGAAGTCTGCGCAGAACAATTCTGGCAAATACTTTTTCAACAATACACAGAAGTGAGATACCCTATAAGTTGATGCAGTCGCTACGATCGCCCTTGTTCTTGTACAGTGTTATGATGCTTGAATCTTTGAAATCCTGTGGGACTTATCCTTCTCGCCAGCATAGCTCTATTAGCTGGCGGATCTGTAGAGTGAGTGAGTCTTGCCCACTCCTGATAACCTCTATTGGAATCCCATCCTTACCTGGAGCCTTGCCAGATGCAAGTTCATTTATAGCAAACTTAACTTCTGTTATGGTGGGAAGTGTGTCCAGGTGGTAAAGAGTTGTTAGAGCCTCTATGGCGTTGAGGGCATCATCCGCTAGTTTGGTCTCACTTGAGTAAAACTCCAAATAGTGCTCTACCCATCTGTACATCTGCTGTTTCTTATCAGTGATGATTTCTCCAGTCAAGGTTTTCAATGGTGCACTTCTTTTGATCACTGGACCACAGGCTTTCCTTATTCCTTCATACATGCTTCTGATGTTTCACTTATCACTTGCGATTTGAATGGACTCACATAACTTGATCCAATAATCATTTGCAAACTGCCTGGCAGCCTTTTGCACATCCTTCCTAGCTTGCTTTAGCTCACTCAGAGTGTTACGCGTTGTGTTTTCCTTGTTTCTTAAGAGAGCTACTTTCTTCTTATCAATCAAGGGCTGCAGAGTCTGGCTGTTTGCCGCAAACCAGTCCTCCCTCTTATGATCCACAGTGCCGTAAACCCCTACAGCAGTTTTATAAAGAGTTTCCTTAAGTTGACCCCACTTTTAATTGACTGTACACTTTTCTGGTGTATCAGTGAAAGCGTCTTCAGGTTGCTGTTGAAATTGAAAGCACTTTTCAGGATCGTGAGTGTTAATAATATTAATCCTGGGGCTAGATTTGTGTTTAGCTGTGTAGATTCTCTTTGGTCTCAGTCTAAACCTTGCAACAACCAAAGAATGATCCGTATCACAGTCAGCACTGTGGTAACTTCGAGTCAATGATATATGGTTCAGATGTTGTCTCCGTGTGATGATGAAGTCCAGCTGGTGCCAATGGCCGGATCTTAGATGTTTCCATGTGACCTTATGTATCTCTTTTGTTTTCAAAAAGGAGTTTGTAATACATAGGTCATTACTGGTGCAATGCTCCAGCAGCCTTTGCCCATTTTCATTCACACGACCGATGTTGTATTTTCCAAGACACACTGGCCATGAACTCGAGTCCTTGCACACACGAGCATTGAAATCACCGAGCATATAAATGTAGTCAGATTTTGGAACTGCCTTGATCACGGATGTGATCAAGGCAGAACCTTTTTCAACTGCAGGTCACTTAAATGACAGTTGGCATTCTAGTTCATCAGTTTTCATGGTAGGTGCTTTCGCCCAAGGACTTGCACAACATCAAATCTGAGACCGAGAAGTTTCACTAGCAACATCTGAACTTCCCCAGATTCTACGAGGAATGCTGACTTAGACTGTCACAAGGAGATAGATACTTGTGGTGGGTAGGCTTTGTATTAACTGGTGTATGGATGACAAAACTGCTTCCGTCTTCGCAATTAACAGGTTATGTACCAAGAAACTGGGAGCCGTGGTAGCGGACTGGCTAGACGCTTGCCTGCCAGTCCGATGGTCATGGATTTGACCCGCATCAGAGCGGATTCGATTTTTTTTTTTAAATTCACCTGTGCTGCCAGGTACACCCAGTCTAAAATAGGTGCCAGTAAATGTCTTGGAAAATAAAGCCGCCGACGTGAAACTGACCATATCAGCCACCGACTGCTGATTTCTCTATAAACATCTGAGTCTAGCCCATATACCCAATGCGACTGATGGCGTGTACAAGGGTGCTTGACTCCACATAATATCAAGAAATGTAACATACGTCCATTTGTCGCTACATTAATAGCAAGAAATATAACATACGTCCATTTGTCGCTACATTAATACTAAGAAATATAACATACGTCCATTTGTCGCTACATTAATACTAAGAAATATAACATACGTCCATTTGTCGCTACATTAATACTAAGAAATATAACATACGTCCATTTGTCGCTACATTAATAGCAAGAAATATAACATACGTCCATTTGTCGCTACATTAATACTAAGAAATATAACATACGTCCATTTGTCGCTACATTAATACTAAGAAATGTAACATACGTCCATGTGAGGCTACATTAATACTAAGAAATGTAACATACGTCCATGTGAGGCTACATTAATACTAAGAAATGTAACATACGTCCATGTGAGGCTACATTAATACTAAGAAATGTAACATATGTCCATTTGTCGCTACATTAATACTAAGAAATGTAACATACGTCCATTTGTCGCTACATTAATACTAAGAAATATAACATACGTCCATTTGTCGCTACATTAATACTAAGAAATATAACATACGTCCATTTGTCGCTACATTAATACTAAGAAATGTAACATACGTCCATTTGTCGCTACATTAATACTAAGAAATATAACATACGTCCATTTGTCGCTACATTAATACTAAGAAATGTAACATACGTCCATGTGAGGCTACATTAATACTAAGAAATGTAACATACGTCCATGTGAGGCTACATTAATACTAGGAAATGTAACATACGTCCATGTGAGGCTACATTAATACTAAGAAATGTAACATATGTCCATTTGTCGCTACATTAATACTAAGAAATGTAACATACGTCCATTTGTCGCTACATTAATCACATACGTTACTTAATTGCTGCTACCCCAGACAGTTGTGACACGTCATAAGGCGTGTTGTGCTTATGGTGCTGGCCCTATGTTCTCTTAGAACAATACTCACTGAATGGGTCATGTGGCCATTATAACGCCAGACGTCTTTACTTCTCTGATATGTCCTGGTACGTGTTTGCGCTAGATCAACCTGAGATCCCATTTGATAAAAATAAATCACCGCTTCTTGGGGGGAGGGGAGGGGGGAGTTGAACAGATAACTACCGCCGGCAAGCAGGCGTGGCACATATCTAGACACACATATTCACATGCAGGGAGGCAACGGTAGAGCAGCGGGGTAGCACGCTTGCCTGCCGAGTCAATGGTCAGGATTAGAATTCTTGTGGTGGAAGGAATTCTTGTTCACTGACCTTGACTCCTTAGTCGATCTGCCTATAACGGGCACCAATATTATAGTTGGCATTCTATTTCATCAGTTTCCATGGTAGGTGCATTCATATATATATATATACTTGTGGAAAAAACCAGGACTGCAAGAGCTGTGAAGAAAACGCTGGACAGAAAAACCACTGCAGGAGTTCCTCCTCCTGGAACGTTAAGCATTCTTTGCCCACATTGTCAAAGAAAATGTCGAGTCAAAATAGGCCTTATCAGCCATCGTAGAACTCACGGCTCCATACTTTCAACCCCCATTGGATGAAATGAATGGTCATCATCATTCTTGATGGACAAACAACCTATAACAACATATGCACACACACACACACACACACACACAGACACACACACACACACACACACACAGAGCACAACACTTGTGTATGCACGAGAGAGAGAGAGAGAGAGAGAGAGAGAGAGAGAGAGAGAGAGAGAGAGAGAGAGAGAGAGAGAGAGAGATAGACATACGCCATGAGGTGCTAAGCACCACTAGATGTATACAGCGATGTATTAAAAAGTCTTAGAAAGCCATTTCACCCTTGTTGATTCTATCAGTGACGTTCTGTAACTGTTTGTTGCAACCATTCATTTTAATGTCGTCTGCTGAACATTTTACCGACGGAGGTAACGAAGTGGAAAATTAAATGAAGTGTTTAAACACTCTACAACATCCCTTCTGAAAATAATTTCATTTGCACATACCCTAGGCTGAAAAGATACGCCTGTGAGGGGGAAAACACTGATTTTTCCTTCTTGACGTAAAAAAAAAAAATGAAATGTGTAAGAATTTGTCCGCAGGCAAGGCCAATTGGCAACCAGACTGAACTCATTAACTATTAAGGTCAAATAATGAGACAGAGAATCAATGTCCTTTAAAACGAATTTGTCTCTTGCGCTGCCAAAACTGTTCCCGTTTATTTAAGGCCTCTCCACTTCGCAATGTCAGTACACACCTTCCATACTGCCAACTACTTCTCCGCGTGTTGAACTCTGTGTGGTGCGACAGCTTCTGCTGTAAATGTCCGCGCTATTTTGCTGCACATATTAATGCATTATTAATTATCTTCTATGCACGTCGGGTGCCAAGCCATGCTATCAGCGACAGGGGAATCGAAGGAATCGTTATATAACAGTGGTCCTCAAATTGCTTTGTTATCAAAAACATGCCAAGTTATTAATTCTACTAGACATATATATATATGATATTTTGTGTGTGTGTGGTGTGTGTGTGTGTGTGTGTGTGTGTGTGTGTGTGTGTGTGCATATCCTTTACAGGACATCGCCGTCAACAGCAGCATCTTTCAGCTGTCTGTTGATTTCTTGGCAAGATTACGCTCAGTAGTTTGCCATTGCTTTCTGAGCGGCCGGCTCAGTATCCCGCAAGTCACCAGCGGGGGTCGAACCTCTCCCAGTTCTCTCCCGCTACGAGACTCTGCGTGATAAACGGGATTACGGAGAAAGTGTTGTAACCCCTCAGCCAGAGAGACCGGCATATATATATATATATATATATATATATATATATATATATATATATATATATATATATATATATATATATATATATATATATATATATATATATACACTAGCTGACCCGGCCCGGCTTCGCCCAGTCCCTGGCGGGGATCTGTCTGTCTGTCTGTCTGTCTGTCTGTCTGTCTGTCTGTCTGTCTGTCTGTCAAGGACAAGCTTCGCCCAGTCCCTGATTTAGTTCATATAAGTAGTCATATAAGTTCCCGACTGTCTGTCTGGCTGACTGCCTGCCTGCCTGTCTGTCTGTCTGTCTGTCTGCCTGCCTGCCTGCCTGCCTGTCTGTCTGACCCGGCCCAGCTTCGCCCAGCCTCTGGTGGGGAGCATCTAATTTAATTCATATAAGTAGTCATATAGGCTCCCGTTCCCGACTATCTGTCTGTCTGTCTATCTATCTGACCCGGCGCGGCTTCGCCCAGCTCCTGGCGGGAGCGTCTCATTAAATTCATATAACAAAAAAAAATGTAACTTAAGAATGTCCTTCCACACACCATCCATTATTTTTAATGAAAACTATTTTTAAATCACCTACATGACTGTAGGTTCTTTCAACATAAAAAGATGAGTTAGAAAATTCTCACTATTTAAATAGATGCATTATTTTTATGAAAACTTTGAAAATGCCTTAAAGATTATATCATTATTTATTATAACTCATATGCCTGTAAATAACTATGGACAAAGAGTTTATAAATCTTTGAAAACAATGCAACAATTTATATATAAAATAATAGCAATGTTATTAAAAGTTATGCCCCTTGAAATAACTTTTCTTATGTTAAGTCCCCTCACTATATATAAATTATAATGTAAATTAATATTAAGTAATATTAAGTAAATAACTGTTGGTACACTAAAAAAGACTATGACAGTTGGCAGCGCGGGAATGAGAGGAAGACGTGTAGAAAATTTCATCTCAATCGGATCGACCGTTCGCGAACGCATAAAGGACATACAGACGGAGATTGCCTTTATATATATATATATATATATATATATATATATATATATATATATATATATATATATATATATATATATATATATATATATATATATATATACTTTCCATTATTCATCATCACCATCAAATGCTCTGCCAGCTGGCGTAGACGTTCATGGCTCTCCACAGATCTCGGTCTTTGGAGTTCTGGATCAACCCTGCTGATGGTATTCCTCAATGCCACTGTCTCAATCCATCCAGCATCAGTTCTCTTGGTCTGCTTCTGCCTCTCTTCCCCTCGATCTTTCCAGTTGTCACGATGTTTTCCAATGCCTCTCTTCTCATCACATGACCGAAGAAAGCTGTTTGTCTCTTTCTTATTATTGTATATAATGTTCTAGTTTCATTAAACGGGCCATGAGTTTAATTTATAGCAAACATTTAACTGACAATCCTAGCCTGCATAAACGCCTTCAGTTACTACCACTCCGCAAACGTCTGCTTTTCAATAAGGCCACACTAATTCACAAAATCCTACATCGGAATGCCCTAAATTGCCTTTGGCCATTGTTTGAATAAAATGCTAGACACAGTAAACGATTAAATATATTACACATTCCGAAGCCTAGGATAGACTTATACAAAACAAGCTTAACGTACTCTGCAGCTCAGCTGTGGAACAATCTTCCACATGAAATAAAAGACATCACCAATCCCTATACATATAATCGCAAATTATTTGAACACTATCTCAGTACGGATTACCTTCCCCCTTAATAATAGAAGTAATAATAATAATAAAACCCTAGTATGACAGCCAGTCCCCTTTTGGTAGGCCAGTATATGCCACATAGCTAATAACAAGTGCCACACCAGTTATTACTATTACTGAGTCGTGTAGTATTGATTTTTCATTTTCCACATGCCTTTATAATGCATATCTTTTATATTGTTGCTGTTTTCAGTTAGCCTTGAATGATGTGTGAATGGTATAATGTATGAAAGAGAGTGATAAAAGGGCAGAATGTTAGACGGGCCTGCGTGCCCAATTCTTAACCCTTTCAAAATAAAGTTTTGTTGTTGTTGTTGTTGTTGTTGTTGTTGTTGTTAGTCTGTCCCAGGCAGTCGCTGTTAGTTATCAGTTATCAGTTATCGGTTGGGGTATCGTCATTGCACTCCGGACAGGCCCATAGTTGCTCAGTATCCCCCCCCCCCCCCCCCCCCCAGCATATGCATCAGCGTCCGGTGGCTAATAGTGCCAGTTCTGTTTTGGTTGATGAGGCCCCTCGTTTCCCCGATGTACCTCTCGTGTCTGGCCGTGCCAATTCTTACTCCCAAGTCTTTCATCCTGGACAACGACATGGATTCACTGACGTTAAAGTCCTCTGTTCTCGACATCTCTTCAAGCATGTTAATAACATCGGCGCGATCCATGGACTGGCCATTTGCAGGGGATAAAGAGCCAGCCAGTTTATCAACTCGTTCATTTCCCTCGACTCCCGTATATCCCGGAACGAAGATGAAGGTGACTTTATGGACAACAGACTTCAGTCCGAATCAGCCCACTGTCTACGTACAGATCCTGCATCGACCTTCCGAATCATGCTCATTGAATCACATAGTACACACACGTTGGTATAATGCTGTGATTCTAGCCATATGAAAGCCTGTGTTACTGCCATCACTTCCATCGTCATGCTGTTCGTGGTCATGAAGTGGGCACCACTGGATTCTTGAACTGTTCGGCACGCTGAGCAGGCTGTAAATGCGCACGCACTTCTCTGCTGCTTTACAACAGATCCATCTGTATAGATGAGCACTTCGGGGTTGTCTTGAGTTTCACTGATGAGCGCGTTGACCTCTGCATTGACAGTTGCAGGGTTATGTTCTCTGCACCGTCTGTAAAGTGTGATAATGCAGAAGAAGGTGCACTTAAAAGCTGGAGGCTACAGGCACCCATTCCTTGCCGGGGTTGATACTGGTAGGACTCCAGACCTGTCTGATGACATCTTCCGCCCGACCCATCCAAGATGTGCCCCTCTTTAGCCTGTCACCGTTTTCTCTGAATATATCTTCATGCACAGGGGGCTGCTCATCTGCACTTATTTTTAAGTATGCACGAGCTCTCCAGATCTTGATCCTGTGGTTCATGGTCGGGAAGTCAAGGAGGTATCTCGTTGCTACACAGCTGGTGTCTCTCGTGCAGCCCAAAATGATGCGCATGGCTTCGTTTTGAACCTTTTCAAGTCCTCCAATCTGTGTAGGGCTGACAGTGAGGATGGCCATGGCATACTCGATTGGTGAAAGTACCAGTCCTTGGAATAGAAGTATTAACAGTCTTTGCTCAATATTGGCAGTTGCCATGACTCTCATTGCTGACAAACCTTTTCGAGCTTTCGTTATAACATAATCAACATGATCTCTGAATGACAGGCTACGATCAAACCTCACGCCAAGATACGCCATCGACTAGGTTCTACTCAAAATACTCCCATCCATCCTCACTGCCGGCAGGTCTGTTTTCACAATATGGTTGTTTAGGGGGAACCATGTGGACACTACCTTTTTCGGTTACCGAACTTTACCGGAGATGTTTTTACGGTAACTTTCGTTTTCTTGTTTTTGTGTCTAGGATTTAATTGACATTTAGAGTACTCATGACGATACATTCCCGATTATTTCAAGATCTAGTTAAAATAGACAAGGACTACTTGATATAGTTTTTCCCATCCCGTTTTGCATTGCGCATTTCTGGCAAGTCGGGAACACTTGTTATGCCGGGGAATCAGGCTGTCTTTTCTAAGCGGTAAGTAAACCAGTAAAAACCGTTTTATGACACTTACTACATCGTTATACTATGCATTATTAAACTCAGCGTCCATTTTTATGTATAGTTTATGTCACACTGAAATTATGAAGATCGCATACTGTAATATAGTATTTACTAGTATTTCAATGGCAGAATATGGCAGTTTTTCTTGTCATACTCCAGCTATGAAAATTTAATACTGTTATGGAATATTCAGAGCGACTACAATGATAATGAATGCATGTTTACATTCAGCACTCATTATAGTATGTATGTTTAATTTTTCATCATTCTACGTGGACCAGATCATTGTTAATTTTTCATCTTTCCAACGGAATATCTGTTATCAAAATGCATCTATCTACGCTGGCTGACAAGACTCACGTGCAGTTCACGCGCGGTCTGATGTCCCACAGATGACATAAAGATGTATATATATGTGTGCGTGGTGTATATATATAAACCGGCAGAGTTATTTTTCCTTGAGTTAGACAGGCCGCAGTGTTAATCTCCCTTGGCGAAAGTGTAAACCGATAGTTGTGCGAGTGTGTAGGTAGGGTCACAAAAAGTAAAAGGTCAAAATCGTTTTTCTTCTCTATGTCCCTTTTAAACGGTAAACTTACACACAGACATTAATATCTCTGCCTAATATTGACCTACAGACTTGAATAAGGTACCGTTGGATTTTTTTTTAAAAAAAGCTATCCAACTATTTAGGTTATGTAATTAAAAAGCAAATTAGAAAAAAGTTACTAAAGTGGCTAGAACTAGAACCATGTAACCGATGCCTTTGCAGGGTTGACAAGGGCACTGGCATCAGCACAACATGAGGAAATTCGATCCTACCCCTATGAGTCCTACCCCTCCTGTCCAACTGTTGTTCAGTGATCGGCACCGTATACACGTTAAATAGTACTGGTGACAGTGGGGAACTCTGCGGCAATCCTGGACATATCGTTGTCGGCTCAGAAGACCAACTCCCACATCTTAGCTCCACCTTCCTCTGGACCAGGACTGCAGCTATCCATCGTATAAGGTGAGGGTACACTTTCAGTCTGAGAAGGGTTTGCATCAAGTGCTCGAAAGATACTTTATTGTATGCGTCCGCTTAAGTCTATGGCAGCCGCACATGTTTCTTCTTACTCTGAAACCCTTCATAAACGTCCTGAGCAAAGACCGCCGCGTTCAGCCATGACTCTTTGTTGCGTCTATATCCTCCAAGTTCGGACATGAAGCAGCCGAGTTGTTCCAAGTCACGAGCAAGTCTGTGTGCTACAATTTTCTCCAGTAGATTGCTAGCAGTGTTCTGCATCGTTATGTTTCTTCTTCTTCTTTATCCGGAGTGTTTTTTCAGATGTGATTGCTGTGTGTCTCTTTAGGCACATGTAACAAGCTACGTGGAGGGTCCCAAATAACTATGTCACAATGTTTCAATACTATTTTATAGCTCTGCCAACCCTCCTCCGTTCCCCGGACTCACTCTTTCGACCTCGGGGTCTATTTCCTGCAGTGCCTTTCTGGCTGACACAAACATAACATGACGATCGTCCCAGTAACTAAAATTGGAATTTAATTCCTTAATAAAGGACAGCACAGGAAAACATCAAGACAGTTGAACCTATAAAAGTCTATAAACAAACTGAGGAGATAACTCTAGTCCAGACATGAAGCAACACAACTCTGAACATCATAGACCACAGATCTCAATATTGTCCCGTTAGTTCACATCCACCTCACCGGACAAGTCCTCAGGTCTCTCTTTCCAGCGTAGGTTGTTCGAACAACAGGCTGCTGTAGAACCAGGCTTCCAGGTTTCCGTGGCCCACACGATATAGTCACTCAACTGGTCTGGGAAAGTGCCATGGGATCACTTGGCACAATTTTGGTTGGGAAATAATATCATGAGAACAGTTTGTGTATGGGGAATGGGTCGGAGTCTTTCGCTGTCCCGGACAAGGATGGGAATTAGGCGTAGGTCCAACCAGAATCATAACCAAACACTCGACCCTAAGTCGACGAGAAGACTTGAGTTGCGATATTGTCACTCGTTTAATTTTAGTCCTGATTCTCCCTCATAGTTAGAAACATTCTACCTGGTATGGCCAATAACTTGACCTGGCTTCATCAGTTGCATATAGCTTTAGGCATAGAAGCCCTGTCGAGACTTTCAACTCTCTTTACTGCCAAAAGAAGGACCCTGGAGATGACAAAGATTAGTGAGCGACTGGGCTGACTCATGCACCACAATCCTGAGGTCCAATTGGGCCTCAGTTAATAAATTTGTCATGCATTTTGGCTTACCTAATCAATTAGATAAGTGGCCCGAGTGAATGGGTCTGACATGTCAGGTAGCCCCTGGATTGGCTACGTCCTGGCTTGAGTAGACCTCCAGCTTGTAGACGTCCTGTCGGCTACCCTATGCACCTTTTTGCATACAAGACTCACTCTCCACACTCATACCCTGCCTTTATTATTATTGGGCACATTCGTTTCCCGGCTTCCCTCTCACTTGCAAACCCTCTCTTTCTCACGACCAAGCTCTTGTTGTGTTGTGTGAGTAATTATTTGTGTTTCCCCTCTTAACTAATATTATAGTATTTGGTCTGTATTGAAAGAAGTGTAGTTCCCTATTCCCAGCAAGAATAGGAAAGAAGAAACCACCCCTTCCGGCCGCTGCTCTCGTCTGAACTGTCGCCGCAATGTACCGGCAGTGCCTCACATTACCCGTAGAACTAGATGATCTTATCGACCAGTAACTATTCCGTCCACCTGGCCACTCTATCCGCTAAAAGATGAAAGAGATAGCCCAGTGGATACCCTCTTCCGTTTTAAGAAGATAGATGGGTGGAATCCGTCCCCACGGAGCCCTCCCCTCTTTCCGGCATTCTGTGGATATGTTATGTTTCTATTTAAATGAAAGATAACACTAAGCAGCGTTCAGGCCGTAGGAAGAAAGATAGCACCCGTCCATCGGCCGCCAAGAACAAGCAACATCATCTGGGGAAATATATTCCTCAGATTCGTTCCCAGGCAATGCCAAGAAGATGATGCTTAGCTAGATTGGCCAACGGTCAACCCACTCCCAATATGGCAAGACCGGCTTTTCGCCAATTCGTCTCACCTAGTCGAGACAACCAGTTAGCTTTATAGACCAAGGTCTAGCAGTATTAAATAAACCCCATTGTTACCTTTCATTCAGCCAGTAGCATGCTGCGCTTCATCTGTCGCACTCTTTGAAGTGTCAAATAGACATGAGGCAGTCTACATATGGTAGGTGTTGGAACGGACATGAATTGCACCAGAAGTTGCACTGGTGCGCATTTGGTGTAAGGCGCCCTATCGGGTTTTCCCCCAAGACATGACATATATCTAATCGTTCTATTAAAAAGATCGTGTTGTTAAAGTATCCCAGAGAACTATCTTCCATGGTGAATAAGAGAACTGAGGGTTCCCGAAAGCTGTTTCCCCCTGTTTACCCAAACCCAAAGAAGGCATGAGGACATGGGCCACTGGCGTTTTGTCACAGCACCCTTGGGTCGATCCCTTAGGCCAACACATCCGACTTTTAGCGTGCATTTTTGACCAGGTTAGCATTCCTGGGAGACTCTGACTTTTGTGGTACCGTCCACCTCCCAGCTGGTCAAGTTGGAACAGTCGAAGACTGCACGGTCATCCCTCAAATGAAGGCAGGGACAGTCCATTTCATTTTCCGCCATCCTGGGTGGCTTCCATAATTGCAGAGCCGACACATAACGCTCTGGTGCTGGGCTCACCGAGGGAATCGTCACGTCCTGCTCATAGCTGCTTTAATTCCTCACTTCAATATATTGGGCATTTCGTTCGCCCCTGGCCGTTCCCGCACAAACGAGACAGGTCTGCAGACGGTATCCACTCAGCGAGTTTTCGGACATGTGCTTGTCCTTGTGCCCGTCAGAGCTGTTCCAGGCACGGCGGACATTCGGAAAACTACCTAGTCAGAGCTGTTCCGAACAAGAGCGGCATTCGGAAACTAGGTAGTCAGAGCTGTTCCTAGCACGAGAGACATTCGGACGAGACATTTCACTCGGACGTAAATGCGTAGTGCCAATTTTTAGTTTGCCACCCGTAGGACGGCACTTCCGACTTCAGCGGGCATTTTTTAATGAGGTTAGCCTTCCTCGGGTTTCGAGGCACGTTAGACTTATTGTTGTGATGTCGCCCACATCTCAGCTGGTCAAGATAGAACGATCAACGACATCACGGTCAACCCTCAAGGGAAGGCAGGGGCAGACCATGGGCATTCCCTCACTATCCAAGGAGGCTTCCATAATTGCAGAGCCGGCACATATTGCTCTGAGACTGGGCTCACCCAAGGAGTTGCCACGTCCTGCTCATGGCTGCTTTAGTTCCTCACTTCCATGTGTTGGGCATCTCGCTTGCCACTGGTCGCTCAAGCACACGCCAGGAACGGTCAGACTGCGGGCGACATCCACTCGGTAAGTTTTTGCTTTTGACTTCGGACCACGCAATTGATTCGCTAGCTGTGCGTTCCATTTCGTGTTATTGAGACGTTTTTTCACTTTTGTCTACACTCTATGAGTTAGATACAGACAGTTTTCGTAACCATTTCATTCGACTGGGGCACTTTCTGCATTTTAGTACTCGCTCACGAGGTAGGCTACATGTGCTGCCGGCTCAGCACCTTACCTCCGTGCAGCAGTGAACGAGAAACGGCCAGGCCCTCTCATCCGGGAATCCCTCATATCCCCCAGCTGAGAGCCTTCGAACAAGTATCAGAACTGGGCATGTAGCGTGCTCAGTATCTCACCTCTATTTTTCGGTAGGTGGGTATCGGCCCGGCTCTCACATCCGAGGGTTTGTGGCTTAGAGGCGTTCAGCCTAACTCCTCGACAGAGAGCCTTACAGTATTGTCCGGACCAAGGATTTCTGCCTTCGTGCGCCAGATGTAAACTTTTGACTGCTATCCTCAGTCTACCTGCAGAGCAGCAGGTTGTGTCTCTCTTAGTCTGGCCCCTATCCCATAAGCTGTCCGATATGTAGTTTTCATCCATCGGCAAGCAGATGGGGTCAATGGGACACGCAAGCTCCCCCACCACGGCAAGGTGGAGACACATCGGGGGAGGTTATGTTTCTGTAGCCGCATATCTTGGAATGGTCTTTGTTAGGTTTTGGCAGTTGTAACAAGTAGCTGTCTAGCCATTCCTCTTTGACCAGGCCTCTTTGGATACTGGTGTTAACTTCTCTGGCTAGTTCTTCCATGTCATCATCTGACATCGTCTGTATGTCCCCATATCGGACGCCGTCTAGGCCTGGTGCAGTGTTGGGTGATTTCTTGAGAATTGCGCGTAATGCCTCAGCAGGGTTTACATATTCTTCGCCCGTCCCGGCCTCCTCGCACAACTGAGAGAATGTCGTTGTGGTCCTCTGTCTGGCGGGCTCATCTTTCTGATCAGTCTCCTCTGTGTAGCTTGCAAGGAGGGCCTTCCCTTTATCCGCGTCTGACATTTTCCATGTGAGGTCTGTGCCTTGAAAGTCTGGAATACCCCTCCGTT
This sequence comes from Cepaea nemoralis, assembly GCA_014155875.1. Taxonomy (NCBI): domain Eukaryota; kingdom Metazoa; phylum Mollusca; class Gastropoda; order Stylommatophora; family Helicidae; genus Cepaea; species Cepaea nemoralis. The sequence continues at coordinate 181,253 of JACEFZ010025850.1, forward strand.
GTGCAGCAACCTTCATGCTCTTATGGAGGCGCCATAATGTCGCGGTCAGGGCACACCTTCATGCAGAACTCATCCCATTTCTTGGCCTTGGCCTGTTTGGCGCAGGATTTGAATAAGGTCGTCGACCTATGGACCTTAGCTTTCAGGTTCGCCAACTCACCCTGTGGCATATTAGCCTTTCTGGCTTTTTGCCATTCTTTGACAGTCTGCCTCTTTCCCAGCCATGCGCTCTCAACCTCACCGTTCCACCATGGTGGTTGCAACCAACTTCCTTGTCTCCTGCTGGAGGAGTTAGTTTTCTTCTTCTGATCTTATTAAGGCGTCTTGAACAGTGTTGTCATACTGGAAGGCATTTTTCTTGTTTCCTTGACTTGTGGCCCTGTTTTTCTCGATCAAGATGACGCAAGGGTAGTGATCACTGTCGTGGTATCACAGTGTACCTCACCGACACCTTGGTGAGATGGTGGGTGACATCAGGGCCATGTCAACTACACTGTCAGAATCACCTTGTCGGGTGGCCATTCTAGTGACCCTCCCATCATTCAGACAGACTAGGGCAACAAACACCAGGGCATCCTCCAGATCTTCTCTTTGTGTATTGGTGATGTTATTCCCCCATTGACTGCCTATGGCAATGAAGTCCCCGCAGTAGATGATATGCCTTTCCTCCATAGCTAACAATCTCTGCCACTGTCGAATGTCGACCTTCCCGTTACACGCATAAACGTTCACAAATACAAGCTGCACTGGCGTCATTATTCTTATTGCCTGCACTTGCAGCGCATCACTGTTCCAGGCGGACATATCGACCTCAGAAACCAGTATGTTGTCGCGGACCAGAATGGCCTGGCCGAGGTGCCGCCTGTTATAGAAGCCTTGAAACCCCGCGAAATTGGCTGCTCTGTCGAAAAGCTGTGTTTCTTGTAAAACTACAATGTCGTTAACGTAGAGTAGTTTTTCAAGAATGAGTCGGCGTTGATTAAGTGATGCACAGTTCCAGTACAGTACTCAAACGTGTCTGAAGCCCAACCTGTCACACTTTAACCGCGTTCAGCGGGCGCCGGCTCGTTTACCACGCTGTGTCCTTGCCGGGCGTCGTCTGGTCGTCATGTTAGGCTTAACTATCGCCACGGAGCGCCGATGATAAGCCGAAAGGAGTCCAGGCGAGCGTGCACGAACTCCGTTGCACGGTCCGAACTCCATTTCACCTCGAAAATACACTTAATCCACAAACATATCGGAAAAAACACGTTCTGTTTTACGGGACGAAGAAATGTCCCGCCATCTTGCTCCAAGGTAACTCACCACCCCCCCCCCCCCCCATATCCGTTGTTAGTTACTCTGCCTTATTAGGCCTGTAATATATTGTTTGCATGCTATTTAACTTTTCTCAAAACCTCAAGGATCCCTGGAACTGGTCTCGGGGATCCCCATAGGACCAATATCTACACTCTGAGGAACCCTGCATTGCACCATTCAATAAAGTATATGCTATTATGCTCTCTCTCTCTCTCTCTCTCTCTCTCTCTCTCTCTCTCTCTATATATATATATATATATATATATATATATATATATATATATATATATATATATATATATATATATATATATAACAAAGAAAATTGAAATATTTTGGTCACTTGAAACGTCACGAAAGTTTGGAGAGAACAATAATGGAAGGGTATATGCCTGGGAAGAGAGGAAGAGGAAGGCCAAAGAGAAGATGGGTGCAGGATGTGGCGGATGATCTCCAGATGGGTGTATCAGACGCGGGACATCTTGCTTATGATCGAGAGGTTTTCCGGAGGGTTGTTACGGGAGCGAGGTTCTGCAAAGGACATGCTACTGAATGAATGAATGAATGAATGAATATATATATATATATATATATATATATATATATATATATATATATATATATATATATATATATATATATATATATATATATATATGACATGTTGTCATTCAGCATATTGAAGAAAACATAAATTGCACCAGAGGCGCCGGCTGTGTTGCGATGGGGTGCCTCCTTGGCCTTCCCGACGGTGGGCCGCGGGATCGGAATCTGGAGAGCTCGTGCTTGCTTGAAAATGGGTGCGGATGGGCGGCGCCCTCTGCGGGAGGGTGTATTCAGAGAGGGGGGGGGGGGCAACAGGCTGGGGGCGGGTTATGGATGGGTCAGGCGGAGGATATCATCAGACAGGTCTGCAGTCCACCTGTGTCGGCCCCGGCGGGAGTGGGTGCCTGTGCCTCCAGCTTTTGAGTGCACCTTCTCCTGCGTTGTCACACTTGACAGGCGGTGCAGAGAGCGGAGTCCTGTCGCTGTCAATGCGGAGGTCGACGCGCTCATCGGTGAACACGCGGACAACCCCCAGGTGCTCATCTGTGCAGATGGATCTGTTGTGGGGAGGCAGAGAGGTGCATGGGCGTTTGCAGCCCGTTCGGCGGGCCGGGCCGTCCGGGGGTCCAGTGGTGCCTGCGCTGTGCCCTCGGGCGGCGTGGCGATGGAGGTGATGGCGATGACACAGGCTTTCCTTTGGCTGGAGGCACATCATTGTACCAACGTGTGTGTACTGATTCGGTGGGCATGGTTCGGAGGGTCGGGGCTGGATCTGTGCGTGGACGGTGGACTGGGTCGCTGAGGGAGTCTGTTGTCCGTAGGGTCACCTTCGTCTTTCTCCGGGTTCGTGCGGGTGTCGAGGGAGATGGACGAGCTGATGGGCTGGCGGGCTCTGCGCCCCCTGCGAATGTTCGGCCCATGGATCGTGCCGATGTTGTTAATGTCCTTGGAGACATGTCGAGAGCGGAGGACTTTGACGTCGATGGGTCCACGTCGCCGTCTAGGATGGAGGACTTGGGGGTGGGAATTGGCGCGGCCGGATACGGGAGGAGCATCGGGAAGGCAGGGTGCCTCGTTGGCCAACACAGAACTGGCACTATTAGCCACCGAACGCTGATGCTTATGCTGGGGGGGGGGGGGGGGGGGGTCTGAGCACCTATGGACCTGTCCGGAGTGGAATGAAGATACCCCAAGTGATAACTGATAACTGTTAATATTTCGTTTATTTTTTCTCCATAGACTTCATCATATTTGTTGAATTATTCACTCAGTGTCGTCTTGCAACGGCACTAGACTGCCTTCTGGCTGCATTTACTCGCCCTTGGCATTTCTTAATGTAGTACACTGTAAATTTGGTTCTGTTGATGTGGTTTCACTAGGAGTGAAAGCAGGTGTGTGTGTTTGTGGCGAAAGTTATATTTCATTATAAAATCAAATGACCGTTAGATGCGACTAAGCTGTTGCGACAAAGGAAAGACCGGATCTCCATTAGCAAGGAATACAACCTTGAACATAGCATTTTCCCCATGTTTCGATTTTGAGGAATCGGTTTCGTCTCCCAGCTACTGAGATGGGTGCTTGGTAAGAAAATGTGAGCTGTGCATTTCTTTTATTCGACATTTTATTAATTAATTTTTTTATTCCCTTTCGGTGAAATGCAGATTCAGAAAATGACGGACGTCTAATTTGCCGGTATTGGGTTGGTTGCCATTTGCGATATTGCGTGTGCGTGTTGATTGTGTTTGTCAGACGGCTGTCTCATAGACAGTGCACTGCACATTTCAGTGAGGGACGGCTTGTTATCGGTGCTCTAATGATTTGGCTTGTCGAAACCACTATTTCCTACCCGAGCTCAGATTAAAATTGGTGAGCATTTTGTTCGGTTTTTCGCTGCCACTGGAATGGAACGATTATGGGGATACCGGCTGCTATGAATCTGAAACCGTACTACTACTACTACTACTACTACTACTACTACTACTACTACTACTACTACTACTACTACTACTACTACTACTACTACTACTACTACTACTACTACTACTACTACTACTACTACTACTACTACTACTACTACTACTACTACTACTACTACTACTACTGTTACTACTACTACTACTACTACTACTACTACTACTACTACTACTACTGCTGCTGCTGCTACTACTACTACTACTACTACTACTACTACTACTACTACTACTGCTGCTGCTGCTGCTACTGCTACTACTACTACTACTACTACTACTACTACTACTACTACTACTACTACTACTACTACTACTACTTCTTCTTCTTCTTCTTCTACAGCCTAATATATATTTTAATATTCCTAAAAAGAACACAAAGGGATGGTCTTATAAAAATCAAATGGATGAACCTACTATAATATGAAAATGCATGTTTCTGAAATATGCAAATAGATTTTTCAATAACACACAAGTGGTTGTTCCTATCACTTCATTACGGTTATTCCTATAATACACACTTTGATGTTCCTATAATATACGCTTTAATGGTCCCATAATATACAAACAGATGTTCCTATAAAATAGAAATGTATGGTTCTATAATATACATGTCCCCTCTGCCATGTGTCCACCATGACGAGGTAGAGGGGCTTGTTTGTTCCAATGACCACAAGAGCTATGCCGAAGGTAGCACAGATACTGGTAGAGTCACCCTTGTCGGACAGGCAAAGGAGAGGACAGAATCACAGATTCTCAGTCAAAGGATATCAGGCCACACGTTTCGACCGCAAAGGACAGAAAGGTGGAGTTCTAATACTAACACGAAACACAGTACCTTGTAGTGAAGTATCTGTGACTTCTTATAACCAAACGGAAATTATATTATCAACGTGTAGAATCATAATTTTATAGGCATCTGTAAAGAAGCTCCTTTGTCGTTGATATCCTTCTTAGCAGTGACCGTACTGGTCGATGACCATATTCATTGTCTTAAAAAGCGTCTAGTATGTTAGGTGACAACCGCTTTATCTCCAGTAAGTTGGAAAATTTGACCAATCAGCAGAGACAAGTCCAACGGTGTATACAAGTACAGATGTAAATGGACATGTGAATTTGTTGATAATGCCTTGTGTTTATTAAATCAGCAGAAACACCTGGTGAGGGAATGTCAATGACTTGACAAGTAAGTTATATTTCTTTTGTACACAGATTTGTAGACACGACAAGCGTGGTCTTGTTTATTAATGGGCCAGTCGATAGTCTTAGCCAATTTGACCCCTTTGCACCAAGTTTCACACTAGTAGATCAGATGTTTGTCTGTCAGAATCTTTTGATGCACGTTAGCTCATCATCATATTCATCATCAATTGCCATGCCAGCTGGCGTAGGCGTTCATGGCTCTCCACAGATCTCGGTCTTTGGTTTTCTGGATCAACTCTGCTGTTGATATTCCTCCGTGCCACCGTCTCAATCCATCCAGCATCATTTCTCTTGGTCTGCCTCTGCCTCTCTTCCCCTCGATCTTTCCAGGTGTTACGATGTTCCCCAATGTCTCTCTTCTCATTACATGACCAAAGAAAGCTGTTTGTCTCATTCTTATTGTTGTATACAGTGTTCTAGTTTCATTAGCCTGGTTCAGGCAGTCGTTGTTAGTTACTCTGGCAGTCCAAGGAATTCGCAACATTCGTCTCAGGAACCACATCTCTGTTGCTTCTAATTTCTTCTTAATTTGTTCATTTACATTCCAAGTTTCACTGCCATATAGCAAAACTGGTTCTGCATAGCATTTCAGCACTCTCTTTCTTACACTCAGTGATACTGACCTATTGCACAAGATACTCTTCAAATTCTGAAATGCGGCCTTTGCTTGCCCTATTCTGCTCTTAATCTATGTTGAACATCTTCCATCTGATGTTATAAATATCCGTAGGTATCTGAAATTATCCACTTGGTTAAGAATTTTTCCTTCTATTTCTATGTCACATTTTGGTGTCACCATTTTCTTTGATATCACCATTGTTTTCTTGATATTCAAAGAGAGTCCTTTCCTTGCACTCTCTGTTACTACAGTGTCCAACAATTGTTTTAGATCTGTTGATTTATCTGCCACCAATACTGTGTCATCTGCATAGCGTATATGATTTATATTATAACCTCCAACTAGTATTCCTGGCATCTCTTTGATCTCTCTCATTATTACTTCGCTATATAGGGAGAAGAGATCTGGTGAAAAGACACATCCTTACCGTACTCCTAGCTTTATATGTTCGTAACTACCCTCTTTATTTCCAATTTTAATTGCTGCTACTTGGTTCCAGTAAATAGTCTTTATTATTCTTAAATCCTTCCCATCAATGTTGATATCTTCCAACATTTTAATCAGCTCATCATGTTTTACTTTATCAAATGCCTTAGTATAATCTATGAAGAATAAATATATGTCTTTCTGTTTCTCTATTGACCTTTCTATTAGTGTCCGTAATGTATATATTGCATTGTTTGTGCCCTTTCCCTCCACAAATCCATACTGTTCTTCACTAATTTCCATTTTTATTTTCTTTCTGGTTCTTCTCATTATGATTCTGAGCAGAAGCTTAGTGATATGGTTTATGAGGTTAATTGTACGAAAATCTTCACATTCAATTTTTCCACGTTAGCTATCGGTATAATAATGACACAAGCAACGGCCGACTTGAAACAAGTTCACAGCCAGATGGTGAATATGGCGATGAATATAATTAGTTTCTACAATTCACCATAGGCAAATATGTTGACGTTGCCTAGTTTAAAAGATCAAATAGCCAAACAACACGATGTGCTGTTTGCGAGACTATTATGCAGTATCAAGACCGATTATATTTTCCCCGCATTTGTTTCAGTCGGTGATGCACGCTTTGGCAATAACGTCATAAATTATGGGAGAATAAAGATGCTGCTTACACTTGGCATGCGGATGGGTAAGCATCTGGTTGATAATTCTTACAATGCAGATGTGAATGTCAAAATCCTGGAAGAGCGCTTTGCTAAAACTGTAGGTGCGTATATGGCTAATTAAATAAGTACTTGGATAGTTCCAAAACAAGGTGGTTGGTAGAATTTCTATACATTGCGTGCAACCCCCCCCCCCCCCAAAAAAAAAAGAAAAGAAAGAAAAGTCGAATAAAAAACAGGCTTTAATCCAAGTATTTCGTTATTCTTGTGACCGTGAGAGCGCTTGAGTGTGGACATATAATACTTTCAGTAAACCCCTGTGGGTACTTTGTGAGTGGTAGTCGACAAGCAAGTGGACAAAATGTGAGAGTCATTGGGGGAATTTGTGAGGTTTAGTCTAGTTTAGTCGATGGATCAACGGCACACGGGCGTAACCCATAAGTGCTCCGTTCTTCTCCTAACTCAAACCTGAGTCTGGAGAAACTCAGCTCAGCGCACGAACGCCGTAGCACCGGCGAGGATCCTGAAATACTTTGGGTAGATTTTTAACTCGAAATTTTGCCCGGACAGCATCGTTAGGCTGGTCTTTTTCGATTTCCAACTGCCAAGGGATATTTTTTACGTGCGCAACAATACACACGGGCGTCCGATCTCACTACTCAAAGACCAGAGAAAATTTTATTACTAATAGTCCACGTGAAAAAATCCCGGTTATCACCGGGGCTTGAACCCGAGACTTCCAGCACTCGAGGCGGACACCATACCTCGAGACCACGCAACGTTCGCTGGTGGTAATATTGAGGTTAATTGGTCAAGTTGATAGGTCAATTTGACAAGTTGTGACAGCAATTTTCTCACCTTGATTGATATCTTTCTCAGTTTGGGTGACCTGTTTTCTTATATTGGTCAACGCATTTTCCTATTTATTATAAGTTTGATCGAGATATTTCTGTATTTGGCCAACATTTTTCCCATTTGGTTAACAAGTTTTCATACTTTTTGCAAGTTTGCGTGAGATATTTATAAGGTTGGTTGAAATATTTCTTTATTTGGCCGATATTTTATTTGTTTTTTCCAACTTGGTTAATAACTTTTCTTACTTTGGTCGACATATTTCTGACTTTGGTCAATAATTTTCTGCCTTTGGTTAACATATTTCTTATTTTGGCCAACTTCTTTTCCATACATATTTCTTAGTTTGACCATTATTTTTCCTATTTTGGCTAATATTTTTCTTATTTTGGTCATCAGATGTTTCTTAATATCGCTGACATGTTGTCTAAAGAGGACATCAACTTTTCTCAATTTGGTAAACATTGTTCTTACATTAACATACACATTATTTGTTAGTTTGAACATCATTTTTCTCAATTTGATAAACTTGTTTTTCCTACTTTCCAATACATATTTCTTAGTATGGTCATACTTTTAGATAATTTTATTACGTCGGTCGTCATATTTCTTGATCTGACCAACATACTTACTACTTTGGCTAACATATTTCTTTTTACTTTGGCTGACTTGTGGAGATGATATTCTTGGATATAGGCAGGGGAGAGGTAGGGATTAAACAGCCCAGGAGCTACAGGCGGCAGTAGACAAAGTGATTGACTGGTGCACATAAATGAGTGCTGTCATCCACCCGGAAAAGGCGGCTGTTTTATGGTGCTCTCTGGACAACAGGATTGTGACAGCTGATGTTCCGAGCCTCACGATAGACTGGTAGAAACGTCAACAGAGAGAACAAACTGAAGTATCTGGGAGTCACATTTGACAGGAGCCTTCCTTCAAGCACCACGTGGAGACAGTTGTGACAAGATCTCAAAAGGGGACTCAATGCACTTGAATCTATGGCTGCAATGGGCACATAGCAGAGAATGCTTTTCAAACTATACCAGCACTAGATCCTCTCAGTGACTGATTATGGACTAGGACAGCTCACTGTCTCAAAGAGTCAGCTGATGAAGCTCGAGCGCATACAGAATGAAACTATGCGGGTCATTCTGGGATGCACCAAAGACACCCCAGTAGTGTGTATGCGTCACATCCTTGTTTTGCCGACTGTTGCAAGTAGGCTCAAGGTGATGCAGGCAAAGACATACCCCAGAGTAGCTGCAGTCACAGATCACCCTTTGCATTAGGTGCTGGAAGCAGTTAAGGGTCAGCGACTGATAAGAAGGGAATCATGGATGGCCCAGGCGGAGGATACAATCATACATGTGTGCATCTTGGCGAACATTAGGCGAGGAGAGGAGTGGGTCAGAGTTCCAGCGGAGCAGTCAGACTTGTGCAGAGTCATAATCACATTAAGTTGGGAGTGCAGGGAGTGGCCAGCAGGGGCCACAAAAGTGGAAATTCAGCAAGTAATTCAGGATAATGCTTGCTCAGGGTGATGTGATAATCTACAGATGGTTCGAAGTCAAAAGGTAGGAGAAGTGCATGGGGGTTCGTAGCAAAAGCTAATGGTCGACGTTTGGTGCAGGAGAGCCTAGCATATGATACCACAACATCTAGCTTTAGAATGGAGGTGGAGGCGGTCACTGCAGCTCTCCGTTTTATAGAGAATACGGTATACGCACATCCTAATTGTAACCGAATCAGAAAGTATGCTGAGGAAAGTGAGGACACTCATGCTTCGTACAGAGGCTTGTCTCGCTTCGGAGGACACGGGTGTCAAGCATCGCCTAGATATTTTCACCGGGGCATGCCGGTGTTCTGGGGAATGAACCAGCCGACATATTGGCTGGCTTTGCAAAACTGGGTGGAATACTGATGCATGACAAGGCAGACGTTGTTGCAGCCTTGTTGGAGCACGTGCAAACCTCGGAGGAGCAAATGGATCACAATAGACTGACAAAAATGAGGCAGCAATGAGTGACGAAGTGTTCTGGCCAACTCTAGACCTCGTAGAGCAAAGGCGAGACGGACATATAATCGGATTGCTACTGGCACTGTTGGTGTTGGAACTCTTTGCTGGCTGCTGAGGATGGGGACGGAGTACTTATGGGAATGCCCCGAATGCTGTGATGTCGGTTTAAAAAAAAAATCAAATCAATCAATCAATCACTTTGGCTGACATATTTTCCTACTTTTTAATAAGTTAGGTCGGGATATTTCTTAACTTGGGTAACACATTTTCTTATTTCAGGAAATATCTTTATAAGTTTGGATGAGATATTTCTTGATTTGGTTTTCAACATGTAACACCCGCTCACCACATGACACCCTATTTGTACCGTAAACACTGAAAACCAACCAACAAACGCACTTATAATCCATATAACTGTTTATTTTACAGTATTTCCATTAAATGTTAAAAAAGCATAATATCGGTATACAAGATGGATGGTTAAATATGGGATGTTATACATAGCACGATCATGTACCGTGGTGTCCAACATGGGTCATGAAAGGGTGGTTATTTATTAAACAAGCCGTAATTCTGGAATATGATAGAGATAAAAACATATAACTGGAAATGCTTCTGTAGTGTATTTGGTATTTGGACGCTGTTGCATAGCGTAGGTAAGAATGTCGTGTTCGTGTACTGTTTTGATAAAATCGTCAAAGTGTTGTCTAGTTTTGATTACTTGTGGAAGTTCTAAGACAGAAGCGTTATTGGAAGATACGTGAAAAAATCGAAGAGCTTGTGTTTCGTTGTGCCTAATGACTGTATGATAACTAATGTTTATTTTGAACCGACTATTTTGAGTGATAAAGATTTTGTACAAATTCTCTGTCTATTCTTTAGGGTGGTTTGTGTGTGGACTTTATAGAATGTATACACAGGCATATATTTGTTTAACTTGTGGTGTGTTTTGATACTACTCCAGTTGTCGATGTATACTTGTCTGACATCATCCTGAAGATTTGTAAAGAAGCTGATTCATCCTTGGGTTGTTTGTCGCTGACTGGATAGGAAATTTCATCTCGTTCAATCGTTTTCTCGCTGACTGCCTCATCACCATTAGTAGCCACTGGTTTCTTACGTAGTGTTGCTGAAGAAGGTGTTGAAGTTCCTGTTGGTATTACACTTGGTGATACTCCTGGTGTAGTGTGTTCCTTTGTAAGGTGGCGTTGTAGATTGTCTTTCCTGTTAAAATTGTGACCACAAGTTTGACTCAAATACACTTGCTCCTTGGTACTGTGACTGGTCAGAATATGGCGAAGCAGATAGCGATTTTCAGTGAAGCCTTTCCCACAACTTGCATATAAGTGGTTCTCAGATGATTACCCAGTAGACATCTTTTTATATTTAGGCACATTCGCTAGTGGTTTTTGATACTGAGACAAGAAACAATCGGTTTGAAACCTGTTCACACCGAGACACTGAATATGACGTTGAATATAATTAGTTTCTACAATTCGCCAAAGGTAGATAACTCGACGTTGGCTATCTTAGTAAGTCAAATACGTAAACAACAATATGTGTTGTTCACTAGTCTAGTAAGCCGCACATTAGCACATAAGTACAAAGCACAATGGTATGAAACCATTGGTGT